>JAYRBT010000114.1:62811858-62834937 GCA_036023395.1 Myiotriccus ornatus
GATAGGATAGGATAGGATAGGATAGGATAGGATAGGATAGGATAGGATAGGATAGGATAGGATAGGATAGGATAGAAGGGACATACTGTGATGATCTAGTCCTACTGCCTAACCAATTTAGGGCTGAACAAAACTTGCAGCATAATGTTAAAGGTATTATCCAAATGTCTTAAAGACTGACAGACTTGGAGGATCAACCATCTCTCCAGGAACCCTGTTCCAGTGATTAACCAACTCCTTGGTAAAGAAATGCTTCCACAATGTCTAATTTTAAATCTCCCGTTGCACAGCTTTGAACCACTTTTGAAATATTTTTGCACCTGTTTCAGTGAAAGGTTAGGCATCTGTCATCTTAGGGCACTCTGTGACTAAAGACAACTTCATACTAGAGAGGGATAATTTTACATGCAGAGGTTAAGATCTATCTCAACTATCTTTGGCTGACTAATCAAACTTAGTCTAGTTTCTAGACCAAGCTAGCTACCTAGGCTCCTTTGTAAGGGCTAAGGAGTGACTGCCACCTCCAGTGGATGAATCATCCCACCTACCCAGATGAGTCCTACTCAGATGAGTACCTAAAGCAGATTAGCTTTGCCTTAGAAAATTCACCACTAGACAGCTGCAGCTGGAGACTCCTACTCAAAGTAATGTCAGGCTTCCATAGCATTAGATTGCAATAGATGAGATTACATGGATTTTAGGTAATATCTACCCATTTTGGAAAGCCCAAAGACAGATGTTACAAAGAAACAGGAGGTTTCTCTCCTTGTCACCTGTAGAAGCAGGCACATTTTGACGTTCCCGTGCCACAAGTGATCAGACTCAGTTTAGGGATCCTACTGCAAGTGCTGTGGCTGGCTCTTCTCTCTCTGCTGCCACATCTTCATCCTTCCAGAATGATCAGAAACCACAAACAATGAAAATGTCTTTTAGGAGCAGCCTTTCCAGACTGTGATAAAAGACAGTAGGAAAATGTTGCAATACCAGCTATCAAATGATCAAGAGAGTTTCCTCAGTACATGTTCTTTATTCACCAATTACAGTATCTATATTCCTTCCCTCACTTTCCAGACTGCTAATGCCTTATTGTGTTGTTTAAGCACAATTCAAATATATTAAATTATTAGACCTTACTTGTCCCCAATGAAGTTTAATTTTATTGATAGGAAACAGATGTTTTCACTTTGTAGTTTTAAATATAATTAATTCACTATGAACTAAAACTCACACATTATTTATTATTCTTACACATTTCACTGTTACAATAAGTCATATGTCTTTCCTATTAAGTTTCTGAATCTGACCTGCAAATTCAGACAAAAAGAAAAGATTTTTCTTTAAACCTGTACAGATATATGGAACAAAGGGACATACTTGAACCAGGTTGCTTAACCATAGGTGCATGAGCAACGTTGAAAGAGAACAGTGACATTTTCTGAGAGCAGGTCTTTTGATTTATAGAATTTGAAGCTTCCTTCAGACATTTCCCTCCTTCTCACAGCTTTCAGGCTTGTCATTCTGTGGAAGGGACTGCTGTACAGGTTATTCTCTGTGAAGATGGGCTTTGTATGCCCTGGGTCATAGCTTCTGCAGTCAGAAGATATGCCCAGAAGCTTTTACTAAAAGAAGGTATTATACCAAATGAAAAAGTTGTATTGAGTTTTTCCTTCTTTTTTTCACTTTTGCATTCTCTGAATGTTATTATCTATCAGATTATAGACTGTGTTGGTGAGGGATTGTGTACTCCTCCCTGATTTTATTGTATATAGCCCTATCTGTCTCTGAGCAAGACTATACTTATAAAATGCATAACGCTTTTGTATTCAGTAAGACCTACCACATCCCTGAATAAACAGCACCTGCTTTGTGCCCAGACAGGTGTACAGATGCCTGATGATGGAGAAATAAACCAGATTTTTTCTCAAAGTTGAGAGCTAGACAACTCTTTCTTTCCCTTTCCTTGGCAGCAGCAGACCTTGATGACTAAATATATCTTTCTATAATAACCAAGAAATGAACCATGCTGCAGGTTTCTTCAAGGAGATGAGTCATCATATTTTACATGAGGATGTGTCTTAGAGGTTAGCATGACCTCAGTTGAAGCTGAATTGATAGTATTGACCTTTCCTTCATTTTCTGAGTACTACAGACATCAACACTAATTTTGATAAGATTCAGTGAGACGTCAGAGATTTACAGCCCAAAATATCTGAAATAAAACCTAGGTTACACAGATTCAGAAGCCATGATAAGCTGAAGTTGTGCGCTGGATAGACAGTTTCAGACAAGGCTTAGGCTACAGTAAAATCTGAACTGGTAGCAGTTTCTATATTTTGCCCTGTCAGGTATATGAAAGAAGGGGAGAAACAAGTTCCCAGTCATAGCTATTAAGCTGAGAAAAATAAAAGCATTTTAAAGAATACCATCCTGAAATCCACGTGGGAAAATGGATGTGGAAAGTTTTTTCTTTTCATTTTATTACTAATCTCTTTGAAAATAAAAAGGCTAGAAAAGGTATTCTGACTTATTTCTATGGCTAAAACTGACCCCCCCAAAGGCTTATCAAAAGCTGCACTGTGCCTCAGTCTTCCTAGCATAGGCCACAAGAAGAAGAAAACAAAATCAGAAAACCAAATATTGGATTTATTCTCTCTTTTGTTTAAGTTCTGTTAGAAAAGATCCTTGGACCTTCTGATCCAACAAAAGCAAATATGAAGATGTAGACATGTACAACCTTACTCTTACATTACTGGAATTATCTCACCAATTAAGTAACATATTTTGCATTGATATAAATTAGGAAAATTCATTTGTAACTTCCTTTGTGTTGGAGAGCTTTGGATGATATTAGTTGGCATTACATGACAGAAAATCATATCTTAAAATATAGACAATGCCATATTAACTGCTATAAGAATGACTCTCTTTTTTCAGCATGAGAACAGTTTAACGACTGCCAGTGGTTGAATTTCTCCTGACTGCCAGGGAATTGGACCAGATCTATTAGCAAAGTAAAATTCCACAACAGAGAAGCCACAACTATTAAAAACTCTTGATTTGATAACAAGAATATGCTAAGATATCAGGATATCTTTTAATAGTACATGCGGCTTGTATTAATCTATTTAAGAAGAACATTTCTAAAAAATATCTTCTTGCTGATCTCTCCAATGTGCTGTCATTGGCTGGTTTTCCCTCAGAAAATTCCTGCATATAGAATGTGGTAGAGCACCATAAACTCTAATCAATTCTTTCTCAGATGAACTGAATTGTGTGTAGAAATCTAAGTGGGTCTGAGAGGAATAAAAGTACTACTACATAGTACTTCAGGGCTGTTTAAACTGCTCTCCTGCTGTCTTGAAATCAGAAGTCTGCTATGTTTTTTTGATAGTCTGCAAGGAGTCAGTGAAAAAAAAAAAGCTTCCCAACATACTCTCCCTCTCAAATATGAGGCTTTAAAAAAAAATAAACAAATACTCTGTATGTGTGTGTAACAGCTAAAATTCGTGTTGGTTACTACTGTAGGAGTTCATTTCAGTGCCTGGTGCAGCTCTGTGGTGCTGAGATTCAGACAGCATGAGCATGGTGGTGTAGATTCCCATTGCTCAGCACTAGGAAATCAGGCTGAAGAATTTAATTCAGAGGTCTGCTCTCCATACACTGTTCTGCAGTTATTGTATTATGGCTGAAACCTCTAAAGGGACACTCAGAGCAGGAGATTAACTTAGGTGATACAACTATGCTAAGAAAGCTTATGGAGCTTGGGTGATAAAACTACACCATGGAAGGCTTACGAAGGTACGTACAGAGCAGCCAAGACAGCTGTTTGAGTGCTTGGCATCCCCAAGACCTATAGCTTGTGCCCACATTTTTTTGCACAGACAGCCTTGGAGAAGCAACAAACAGCAAAAGGTTTTCCTAGGACAAACCTCTGCACCTTTGGACCATTTGATGTCAGATGCATAAAAGCTCTGTAAGAGCAGATGAGATGGATGAGGGCTGCAGCTTACTCACACAGCAGGTAAATACAAACAGAGTTGTCTTAGAAGGCATGCAGCATTACATCAGTTTTTCCCAGGTGTGGCAAAGCATTTACAGGATTGGCTCTGCAGGTGCTGAATCTGGCCACTAACTTGGCTTTGGAGCTGTTTAGCAGCAGAGTAGTTTCAGTCCTTCTCCATTTCTCAAGTCCATTGGATGCCAAAGTAAATGAGGCTTCTAATTCTACTTGTCTTTTTGCTGAAAGATACATAAGGTAACTGACAACCACTATGATGTGCTCTGGCCTTTCATCAAGGAATGATTTTCAGTTATTGGTCTGATTTTATAGTTCCAGACTTGTCATTTAAGTGAAATATCCATTTATACTATCACAGTGCTAACGGAAGCATTCATAGTCAGCACCATGTCTTGCTGTATTAGCACAATAAATCCAGTTCAGTGGGTCATTTCTGGGTTTAGGAATCTGAGTCTGAATTGATCTGCATTGCTATTACTCAGTCTAATGCTTCATCTCCACTGAGATAACAAGAACAGGTCAGAGCCTTTCAAACTGAACATTAACATTCTGCTCCCAGATTATTTTCTTTTTCTTCGGGAATGAGTCATCACACAGTAACTCTTTGGCGTGGCTTGCCTTGCTTTCTACTAACATCTGCCCTCAATGGCACAAATCCATGGTCAAGATTAAAAAAAAAAAAAAACACAAACCCACATAAAAATGCTTCTTTATTTCTATGACTTTTAGAAGTAATTCATCAGCTATGAGCACTGTTATACCAACATACCTGACACCATTTATTTTGGCAGAGACACCTGCTCTTACGGGAATGCATCTGAATTTGAAACAAACAAATAAATAATCAAAATACACATACATAAGAGCACTCTAGAGCAGGCTTTGGACATGTTAAAACGCATTAGGAGGAATTCTAGTGGCAGGTGCACCAAGCCAGTGAGAATTGCTAATTAGAACTTTTCAGAGGAAACAAAAGAATAGGCAAGATATTACATGAAAATCATAAACCAGATGTAAATTTAGATATAAAATATGTGGAAAAAAAAGACCAAAAGAGTCAATCTTTTGCTACATTACGTTAACTACCACTTGTAATTGTTATAAATGTCACTTGCAGGCTTCCAGCTGTTCTGGAATGGGTTTGTTTTTAAAGCACTGACTGAATAGAATAATTGTTTTGTAATGTTGAACTGCATGGTGTGTTGGTTTTGGTTCTTCTTTTTAATGTATTTAACTGAATAATCAAATAATGTTCATGCCTCAGGTACCTACAACGTGATAGGAAATACTCATTTTGGGTACCTAAAACTTCATATTCACTTTAGTGATTTGTCTAAGCTGTATGCTTCCGTTATGCAGGATATATACTCCTATGCCTCTGATCAAGTCAAACCACTCATGATTCAAGATGCTTGTGGGGTTTAGCTATTATTCAGCAGCTATACTTCTAGTAAAAGAAAAAAAATCACTCTGTATGTTTTTGTACAGTGTTTTTATCTACATCACAATCTCCAACTTCTGCAATACACTTTTTTAATTAGTATAGATCTTTCAAGATGTAAGTTTGGGTTTATGACCCTTTTGTTGATATCATACATAAATTCCCCATCACCTTTTTATTGTTGTGTAAGCTGTGTGGCCTAAGGCTCTGCTTCTCATGTTATTTTATTCTCTGAAATAAATCTAATGTCTTCAGACAAGTTACTTGTGATTTAAACCCACAGCACAGGAAAGCCAAAGCTTCAGGTTATAGCAGTACAATCAAACACAATTGAATTGCAGTGACTTAACAAGCTGCCTCCTCTCAGCTGAGCAACTACAGGGGTCCAGGAGCATGTTTTTAGTCCAATTAATTATGAGAGAGTATAACTTAGCTTAAATGAATGAATGAAGGTGAAGACAACAGAAGACACCAGAATAAATAACTTTTCTAGGCTATTTAGTGCTTGACCATAAGCTGCAGCTTTGGTCTGTAACCAAAAACTGTGAACTGCACTCTGGGAGCCAGACATTTACAGAACCTCATGCTCTCACCCTGGTGCCATGCGACTCCATTATAGACTCCCATTCTACAGCCAGTGGAGGAAAGGATTAATTTTTAAACTGTGATTTATATGACCTGTATTATTAGATTATTGCTTTGAGATGAGATGAATTGTATCCTAGAACATATTAATTCTGTTAAATATAATTCTGGTAACTGTCAAAGGAGAGAAAGCTGACTGATTTAAACAAAGAGTTATGCATTTTCACCTGTTGAACACCACCTGAGTGTCATATAAGCAGGTTTTATTTAATCAGTGTAGTAACTGGGATTGAAGTAAGAAGCAGGTTTGCTTTGATCTCTTTTCTGGACACTGAGGGTGGGATTTGTCAGACTTAGTTTTATACATCTGAAATGTAATAATGGGTTAGCAAAGACAAGCTAAGTAAGATGTCTGGAATCCCTTTACAAACAAAGGAAACAGTTCCTTGTAGAAGTAAATAAGTTTTGTTCCATATTGACTTAAAATGGTAATCTGGATAATTGGGTCAGATGGAGACACTAGGGAAGATGAATGTCCCAGCATGCAGTAACTGAGAAGCAACACAGAACCACAGAATCTGCCAAGTTGGAAAGGACCCACAAGATCATTGAGTCCAACTCTTAGCCCTGCACAGAACCATCCCCAAGAGTCACACCATGTGCCTGAGAGTATCATCACAATTCTTAAACTCTGTCAGGTTTGGTGCTGTGACCACTTCCCTGGGGAGCCTGATCCAGTGCCCAAACACCTCCAGGGTGAAGAACCTTTTTCTAATATCTAACCTAACCTCCCCTGACACAACTTCAGGCGGTTCCCTTGGGTCCTGTGACTGGTCTTCACAGGGAAGATATCAGTGCCTGGTCCTCCTCTTCCCCTCATGAGGAAGTTGTAGACTGCAATTAGGTCTCCCCTCAGTCTCCTCTTCTCCGGGCTGAACAGACCAAGTGAACTCAGCTGCTCCACTTTCACTTTTATTGGTCCTGTCTTTGCCTCTTATTCTCTCATGCAGATTTTTCTCTCTCCACATGTAGAATGGAGAACCATAACCTTTTCTCATTTAACGTAAAAATGAGAAAGTACATGCAGTTAGAAAAGTTTTTCAGGTCAGAAAATTGTACTTGAAGTGATCCAACGTGGCACTGGGATGGCAATGAAAGATAGTGGGATTTTTGTGTGCATCCTCCCTGTACTCTCCCACAACCCCCTCTCCCTTTCCAACTCTTTGCTGGGTGATGTGGTTTGTCCTAAGATAAGAACAATACCAGGTGGATATTTCAGGAGAAACTGTCTGGATGCTCACATAGTAAATACATTCCAGAGACGAGGGAACTGACATGTTTGTGATTGACTTTGGTGCACATTGACCTTCAAAAAGGTATAAAACACTGCTGGAGACTGGGCTCACTAAAGCTCAAATTAACAGGAGGGACCACAACTGGATTATACTATATAATCCATTGTAGTAGATAATAGAGTTGTTATTTAGATACTGCATTGGCAATATTTAGATACTGTAGTAATAATAAATCTAATCATAATCATCCATATAATCACTGAGACCCACTTGTGCCAGCCTGGGAACCTTCTCTTGACTATTCTGCTATATGCACATAACATTCACCTGGAATGCTCTGCTAAATCCGGTGAGCCACTTGCCTTGCTTAACAAATCTTCCTTCTACATCCAGCTAGAACTTATAGGAAAAGTTGGATATTAGGAAGGAATTTTTTATGGAGAGAGCAATCAGACATTGGAATGGGCTGCCCAGGGAGGTGGTGGATTCACCGTCCCTGGAGGTTTTTAAGATGAGACTGGATATGGCACTTAGTAACCACGGCAGTGTTGGATCAAGGGTTGGACTTCATGATCTCAGAGGTCATTTCCAACCCGGATGACTCTGTGATTCTATGATTCTAAGTAACAGCAAACTGGTAATAGACAAGGTTGACCAAATAACTGACTGCAAAGGAAAAAAGACATTGCGAGCACCAAAAGTATAAAATCAGTAGAAAAAAATAGTGCACAGTCCTGCATCTTTTGCACAAGTAGTTTGCAAAGAAATTCAAGATCAGCATTTGTTTTTACATTAATGACAACTCTTCAAATTTAAGCTTTATAGACTCATTATATCAGTAAACAAGAACTGCGTGTTATGAAGAGGGAATTTGAATTGCAACTTCACTTTGTAGTTTTCTCCATCACAAATAGTTTTAGACACAGCAGTAAAACATAATAATTTAATCTTTTCTCCATCTTAGTTGTCTGTATTCAATAATCCAGAAAATTGCTTTTCTAGAGTAAGTAGTACAGGATGAAATCTGAATTTCCATTCCCCGGTTTCACTGTGTAATCAACTTCATGATGACATACAGGTTATAGAAAAAACCCCTTAGCTAAAATACAATGTGCAGTTCTGTTTACCTGCTAGAGCAGAAATTATATTCTAGGATTTTGTCCCGTCAAATGTATTATTTGAATAGACTCTAAGGAAAAACATTGCAAGCTCAGAGTGACAAAAACTATAATTAAAAATAAACCATTTTTTTAAGTGTTTGTTTTGTTTTAAGCAGAGAGATAAAATCATGTTATATTTGTGTGCATTTGCATTTTTATGTGTATTTGCATTTTATATGTGTTTGTAAAGCACATAAGAAAAATGCAGTCTTCATGTTGATAGAGATTGATAGCATATTACTACAACACTCAGGACATGAATAGTAGTAAAGTTTTACCAGCAAACAACAGTGTAGCAGAAGTAGTTTTGAATTAAGTGGCACGCAAATCTCTGAAGGAGACTATGAATACAGAAAGCAATCATTAAAGATTAGAAACTCTTTAATGGAGAGGCTCATAGGAGAAGTTTCCTCATATATCTTCTAACTTTCTGCTTTTAAATGTTCATCTGTGGTAAATAAAGCTTTCTTTCTCCTTCATAAAATGCCACCGTTGCATTGTTCTCTTATTGGTAATAGTTAAATATAAAAACACAGTGAAAGAGGCCATAAACACTTGTGAAGAACTACGGCTCCAGCAGCGTACCTGTGCATGTGTGATTCCTTTTAGAAACATCATTCAGAGGTTTAGACTTATGCAATTATAACTTCATTTAAATTCTACATTTTCAATGACTTCTACATTTTAGGATACTTCTTTTAGATAATAGCCAATCCACACCTTGACTCGGGGACTTCACAGTTGCACATATCAACCTACTACACATTCAGGTAGTTCAACTCAGACATGCATTTCTTTCTGCCGTGGTGAATATCACACCGGGTTGTAGGCTTGAATTGCAATTGCTAGGGTTAGACTAAGTCAAGGAGGTTTTTTGGGACTGCTGTGATTAATGTGTTTCTTAGACAATTCTTTAGACATGTGGGAATACCTATTCCAGCAGATGTTATGGTGCTTTTCCACTCCAGGAATAGAGAAGAGATTATGCTAATACTATTTTTCTCTGCAGAAAGCTAGCAACTCTCTACTGGCCTACATTCACAAAATTTTACTGTTCCTACCGTTCGTGTCACCAAATTAACAGATGTAGGCAAAACTCCCCAAATAGCTATTCCCTTTCTCTTCCTACATAGTGGCTAGACAGAGAGAAAATTCTGCTTAGGGAAGACATAAGAAATTAATAACCTGCACAAAATATCTTACTTGATAAACAGTCTACCTTTGGATTTTCTTGGCTAGACTTTTCTTATTTAAAAGTAGCAGAGAAAAATAAATCTTATGAGCTCTGAATTATTGCTATTGTTTGGGTTCATTTATTCCAGTGTACAAGTCTTACAAGTATTCCTTGTCGTGGTCAATTTGCAGTTACGTTGGCAGAAGCCAGCCATCTTGTCCAAGAGGTAAAGTGTTTCAAAGTGTGTAATAAAATCTGAAAAGTTATGGTGCACTTTTTGTAGTGCTGTGCTCCCTAGCCTTTCTGCTGATTGGTGTGCAATGGTGATCTACCAATTTATTCTTCTCAGCTTTCATGCCTACTCACATAAATAATACATGTGAGGAGAGGAAGAAGGCTCCAATCTCTCAAGAACTACACAGGAAAAGGTGTGCTTGTCTCAGAAAAGGATTTGGGAGTGCAGCGTTTGAAAAGTAATTACAGGCTTCTCAAAAGAAAAAATAAATAATAAAAAGGACCCTGACATTACTTTTGAAAAAGGACTCTGTGACTTAGAAAAACTCCTAAACAGATAAAGGTAGAGGAAGGAGAAGCCAGCAATTCTGATTATTTTGCTGCTTTAATCCTGACAGCATCTTTCCCACTTCATCCAAGCTTTACTCTTCTATCTTCAGTAAAAGTACAAACATAGAATATTCAAACACATTTCTCTTAGGTTAAGCTTTTCTCATGAAGGAGAAAAATTATGGAAAAAAATATGTTCAAGAAATAATAAACTTTAAACTCAAGTTTTAATTTCCACAAAAAGAAGTATTCAAGATTGAAATAGAGAATAACAGCACTAAATAGAATTTAAAGGATTAAAGCTTGAGATATCTTACTGTAAGATGGACTCCCTCCCTTGTAGGTTTTGATTATTTATTAAAAACACACATACCCAAACACACACACACAAAGCTAGTACATTTAGACTGAGTCTAAAAACTTCAAGAATAGTATAAGTCAAGCCCATGAATCCAATTCATGTTTGGAAAATAGCTGACAGTGTTTAGAACTGAAATCACAACTCAAAACCTCACAGACCTCAAGGAGGTTTAAAATTCAGATTTTTGTCCTGGTCATGCCATGTGTTTGAAAACCTTGAACAGACATTTAATATTTTACTGAGAAAAGACTATCTGGCTTGTATAGGTCAGAATTATCTAAAGTTTACGATTTTCATGTACAATAATTTCTAGTTGTAGCTCATCTCAGGTATTTTCTTTTTTTTTTTTTTTTTTTTTTTCTGAGAATTTGTCTCCATTTTTCTTCAGGGTTCCTGAATCCTACCACTCTTCACTTTCAGATCTCATGTGCTTTTTATCTTCTATATAAAAAAAAGACACTCTGCTGCCGAATCTAACCTCTCATCAACCCTTTTTCATATCTCTCTTGGTTTAAGTTGAAATCTTTTCCCACAAATTGTCCTAAAAGTAGTTTTGAATTTCTGAACAAACAGAGAAGAGGTGAAAGAGGAAGTCATATAATCCTAGACAAGTAAAATAATATACAAAGGCTTTGAGTTGTAACCATATGCTCTAGTCAGAGCTATCCCAAAGTATGTCCGCCACTGACGCTATGCTTCATTTTTACCAGAATCTGCAGCAGAATTCCTCAAAATTTCTCTTGGGGAATATAATTGGGATACTATTCACTGCATTGCATAATGCACTACTCAAAGCAGTTTGTCCATCCCGTCACCACCTTCACATTCAACGAGCACCTTCCAGCAACTGCACATTAAATATGTTCAATTTTTTTCTCATGATGCAAATGTTTCAAAATTGCCCCTCTTTGCAGATATATATTTTAGACTGCTTAGGTTGGATATTAAAGCCTAGGTTTGTTTCCTTGGGCACGTGTTACCCTTAGAGGTGACAGAAATGGGTCAGTTGGAGTTTACTAATTTACTGAATTTGAACATGTTAATCCCTGAGTCTAAGGGGTACTTGAAATATTCTCACTTTTCTCTAAAATATTCAATTTAAAGAAAGGCTGGCAAATCCCTCAGATCTCAAGATGTCAAACTGTACATACAAAGAATTTGTTAAACAAAAAGTAAACCAGAGTTCAAAACCAAATAGGATGCTATTCCACACATATTATTTAGACAAGTAAACCAAACCAGTAGACTGTATTAAGACTGTAATGGAGTAAAATTTTAGCCTTCTATCATGAAATGATAGGAATATTCTATACAATTAGTAATGTTGATCCTTCCCCAAAATTCACATCTGACTAAGCAGCATCCAGTTGGAGGTTAAACAACTGAGCCTTCACCTTGAACTCCTCTTTTCCTTTTTGAAAAACAAGCTCCTTCTCACAACATCCATGTTTGTACTCCACAAAATCCCTTAATAGCAACCAGTTGTTGAGTGGAATTGGCCCTAAATTGTGCTGTCTGAACAGTGAGACCATGCTGGGACTGATGCTATGGACATAAATTGACCATGACAGCTGACTTGCCAGGTGAATGCCTGGAGCTCTGACCCTGGGTTGCATATGCAATGTTAACATAGCATTAGTAATCTTGAGAAGAGAAAGGCAAGGTTTTTATATTTTGCAAGGGGTGTTTATCACTAGATGTTTCAAACCTGCATCAAACACATAGCTGCTCTTTGTTTTCAGAAGCACACATTTTAGTTGACATACATCGAATCACTGGCATGTCTGATTACTCTGAAGAAGTCTCCTAACTGTCCCCTATGAGATGCTATTTTGTAAAGACATTCTTCCCCCGGAGTTTTAGGTACCAATACTTCACCCCAAAATACAGCAAAAGAAAGTAAAGAAATTCAAGCTCTTTCAGATCAGGACCTTGTAATGCACTAAATGACTGAGAACAACCCAAGCAATGCTTTGTTTTATCTATTGTCTGATATGCAGTTCTTACAGACAAGCTCAAAAAAGAAAAATAAGAGATTACAGAGGTTCCTATGTCAACAGATGTATTTTAATACTACTCTAGGTAGCTCTTATAAGATCAAGTATTTTTTGTTAAAGAACAGGATTCAATTTTAGTGCACTGAGAAATATATTTTTCTTTAAGGTGTGGTAATGCTGAGTATTATTATTGAAGAGCCAAAATTGAATTTCAGTCCTGACTTTATATAACTTTTATTGACATTGGTTTCCTTTATTGCTTTGGCAGTATCCTTTCATATAATGTTGTCATTTTGAGCTTCACCCATAAGCAGTAGTATTACTGTCATCTAGCTGAATTCTTTAACAGGTGTGCAAGTTCATAAGCAAATCCCAAGCACACCTTAGATGAAGATTCCCTACTGTGACGACTAAGTAGTTATGTTTTGAGCAAATTTATCAAGAGGAAGAATTTTTTTTTATTTAAATATTGAAAACAGTGGGAAAATTATAAACTCTTTTCAATCTTATATAAATGTCATACTAAGATGGAATGTTAGCACAGAAAAATCAAAATGTTTTGACTCAAGATTTCTTAGGTGGTCCTGGGCTCTCAGCCCCAACATGGGACAAGCCAGATGCTGATGAACTACACCATGGACATGCACCTTGTTTTATGAGGGGTTTATGAGCCATGTCTTCAGGACCAACTCCACGGGTGGTCCAGCCCATGGGGCACCTTGGTCTCCCTATGGCTGGCAAGAGGTCTTCTTGTGCAAGGGAGCACATCCAGTGTCTGAGATAACTGAGGTTAGAACGGACCTCTGGAGGTCATCTGCTGAAAAGGGAGACCGTGGGGAGTCTAAATAGCATTATCCACTTTCACTGAAGGGGACACACTCTGTCACCTTTCTCCTTTTCAAATTTCAGTGTTTCTTGATGACAGGTTCCATTTTTCTAAAAGCTAGGACAGGTTTTACTCTTGTCCCCCTTTTCCTGTATGATTCATAGGGACATTCTTTAGTATGTTTTTCCTCTTAATTTGAAGGCAAGAATTTTTTTAAACTTATAAATCTTTTGTGAAATAAAATCAGTATACCTTGCTCCTAAATATTTTACCTCAGCTGTAGTGGCTTATTTTTTCTAATACATGGCTAAATAATTCCTTTGAATATTTATATGAAAGGGTAGTTTATAGATATCTATGAAACTGTTATTCTCTAGGCAACTGTGTTGTGGTTTTATTTTTTGTTGGTTTTTTGTTTGTTTGTCTTGTTTTTTGTTTGTTTGTTTAGGTTTTGTTTGGTTTTATTTTTAATTTTTTTTCAGGACATGTTAGATCATTGGCCACTGAGAGGTTCTCCTCTCTCATCTTTGTGACTCATTTGATTACCCTCAGATGTAAGTAGCCAGAGGGAAAAAAAAAAAAAATCTTAGTTTTGCTCTGCTGGGAGGTCAAGGAGATGGTGCAAGAAGTGCACCAGTCACTCATTATCTCTGGAAAGCAGGTGTTGTTGAGCTGTTGCAAAGTTGCAGTCTGGCTCCTACCAAAAATTCCCATTAGCATACGCTCTTTGGACACGATTTTTTTTTTTTTTTTAAATAATATAAGAATACAAACAACTCTACAAAGAGTTATGCACTTTATAAATATTTCAGAAGTTAACTATGTGGAGGTTGTGGTAAACATGCAGGGATTCAAATGTTTTATTAATATAGATGTTAGCTTGCTTATTGGCATAGTGCTGTTTGTGCTGGAGTTTAAGTATTTCTTTGTAGGGATCTTTCAAACAGGAGGATGGGGATAGTTCAATAAGGTCACCTGACAGTGAACACTTGCAATTCATGCACAGGACAGGATACAACTAGTAACTCTGAGTCTTTGGTTGGATCACTGTTAAGATCAGAAGAGTACTTTGAAGAGAAGTCTCTAGAATTGTTAAGAAACACCCCTGACAAATTTTCTAGGAGTTTTTCAGGTAGAGAAGATAGAGTCACTTTAATTTTGGACACAAAATTCCTTTGGACTTTGGAGGCATCTGTACTCAGGTGTCAGTACTGCAAGTGATACAACTGTGTCTTTCTAAAAAAATAAAATATATATTTCCCCATAGAAGTTTGCTGCACTGGCTGATTTAGGTGGCTGTGATAACTGTTTTTGGGGCTCTTAGTACCAGCAGAGGAGAAACTCAGGAAATTGTTAAGACCAAACCAGTTACCATAGCAAGTTGTACATGTTAGGGGACAAGAGGCTGGAGAGAGGGCCTGTGGAAAGAGATCTGGGGGCTTGGGTGGATGGCAAGTATAATATAAGACAACCAAAAAGTTGGTTGCCTTGGCAACCAAAAGGGCCAGCCATTCCCTGGAGTGTGTCAGACACAACATCAGCAGCTGCTCAAGGGAGGTGATTGTCCCGCTCTGCTCTGCACTGGTGTGGCCTCACCTCAAGTGCTGTGTGCAGCTTTGGGCACCACAAAGCTATAACAGTGTGTCCAGGGGAGAGTGAGAAGATGGTGAAGGGACTTGAGGGCAAGATTTACAAGGAAAAACTGAGGTCATTTGGTTTGTTCAGCACGGAGAAGGCTGAGCAGTGCCCTCCTCGTTTTTTTCAAGCAGGATAGTGGAGGGTGAGGTACGGATCTCCCTCTCTGGTGACCTGTCTGTGATAGGACACATGGAAATGAATGGAATGAAGCTGCATCAGGAGAAGTTCAGACTGGACATTAGGAAAATGGTTCTTCACTGAGAGGGTGGTTGGTCACTGGAATAGGCTCTGCAAGGAAGCAGTCATGATACCAAACTGACAAGAGTTCGAGGAGTATCTGGACAACACCTGTAGACATATGCTTTAGTTTTAGGAAGTCCTGTGAGAGGAAGAGATTTGGACTCAATGATTCTTATCCATCCCTTACAACTTATGACATTCTATAATTCTGTGATTCTAGGTGAGTGTCTGCAGGCTCCAGTCAGAGAACCTCAGAGAAAGGGGGAAAGAGAGAAAGGGATGTACACTGGTGCATCCCCCTGTGAAACTGCAGCAAAGGTGAAAAGACAAATTTCAGCCTGGGTATTCGGCATGGATCTTGCTGAAAGTGTGTCAAACCTGAATGTTAAGTAATTAAAGCTCCTACGCAATATTAGCTTACCTTGCTGAGGGAATAAAGTTACAATATTTCACTGTGATAAAACTAGGGATTTAGTATTGAACTTTGGTTTAAGCCCCCGGTTTTAAATTAAATACCTAACTTTCCTTTAACTTTGCTGTACTTGAGCTGATTGAAAAATCAAACGTGTCCCCTGCAAAGCCAACAACATTATTTCTTTGTATGATAATGTGTGCAGAAATTGATTTGCCTTAAGAGTGGTAGACCAATCAGCCATCTAACCTCAGGATAGACCTTTGAGTTTTTTCATTATTATTTAATACTTATCTAAATTTTGCATTTAAAAGGATATTTTAAAAAGATACATCACCTTGGCTGAAATGTCCTAAGAATGTTTTAAATGGCTGTATTTACTCAGATAATCAATTGAACAACTTTTACTTCCCCTTGTAGTATGGTTGGCAGTATTATGTATGTAATTCCTCCAAGAATACCACATAAAGTTGTTTCAAATAAAAATAAAACACAGTTTAAAAAGTAATTTTAATTATTTATCACTATAATTAAGCTATATTAATGACCTTTATTATCTGTATTAAAAATTCACAAGATTTTCATCCCTTTCATCTTTATTAGATGTGCCATAACTTGTTACATATTTTCATGAACTATTGATGAATTTGAAATGCTCAAAAGCAATTTTTCCCTTTTAGTTATAATGACTATATGGGGAGTATATTAATATTTGAACAAGCGATTATATTTGCTAGTTAGTATAATTTCTAGTACTTTTCCTTGGTATGCAGTACAAAGGCAACATTCTTAATACATAAAGTCTGCAACTACTGGCAGATAAAAAAAGTCTTTCTGTGTTGTGTAGCATAATCACCTATGCCTCCTTATCTTATAAAAGTAATAGCATTTTGACAATATAAATTGAGCAGAAGACACTGAACCCATTGGTAAACATTATGATGAAACAGGCAGCAGCTTCAGTGTTAGAGACAAGTTCATGGGGAAGTTGACTTTTTAATGAAAAAACTTAGCAGTGTTCTCTGCTAAGTTAAAGTATTTACTCTTTTAGATTTTGGAGAGTTAATTACTTACTTACTTGCAATAGAAAGATGACAGCATAAAAATAAAGTAGGATTCATCCATACTTAAGAAATACTAGTGGAACGAATTTGGAATACAGGCCAACCTGGGTAAAGCTTTTAATTTTAGCTGCTATTATTTTATGGGGATTTTTTTACTTCTAGTTCTTTATCTCTTCTTATTTTATAACCTGGATCTTGAGAAACTGTTTTTAGGCCATAGACACATTCTGATACGTTTGACATCTAGTGTGCCAAGAGCTTAAATAATTTATGCTCCCTTATGCTGACCAGGGCATAGAACTAGTAGGACTTGCCTTCCTAAATTGCTTAACTACACTGAGAAAACCTATCCTTTAACTGCTTAAATGAGGAGTGTGAATGTAGACTATTCTTAAGTGTTAACATTTTGATCTAGACACTTCAAAAAAAAAAAAGAAAATGTTTAGAAAGTGGAAGTTATTACAACTCATTAGTATCAAGGCAATTTGGTTTTTAAGTTACAAGAACATTAGAAAACTAAGAAAAAAGAATACAGTAAAACTATAATTGGAGCAGTCAGACAACAATATTCTTCTCTGCCTAACTCAAATTTATTTTCCCATCAGTTGCCTGGTTTAGGGGCAGATCCTGAATTGTGTTATGCATTTGCATAAATAAAACAGAAGTAGTCAGTGCTCACATGCAGAAGAGCTAAGGAATTGCCTAACCACCTGCAGTACAAAAACATTTCAAGGGGCTGATTTATTTCTTTGCCTCTAGACATGTCACAAAATTCAGAGGAAATATCCTTATATTTGTGGCATTTCTTCATTAAACACGGTAATGAAAACCAGCAATGCAAAAGGTTTTGAAGTTATTTTTGTAAAAGCTTATGCTCATTGGAATTTAAATAAATAATTTTAACATTGAATTAAGTCTCCTTGACCTGAAATATTCCATATTGGTGTAGGGAAAGCTAGGCAAAAATAAGACATGAATAAATTGGAAAATTTTATCAGTGAGAAATTGGGAGTGTATTCTAAAATTGTTTGGCGTTGACCTTATACCTTAAAGCAGTTCTATAACTCAATTTAAAGGCCATCATGCTTTGCTCAGTTAGTACTTTTCCAACACAGTTTAAAGCAGTCAGGAATAGCTGCTGGATTTAACTGTAGAATTACTCAAATAATAAAAAGATCAGTTTGAGCTTTTTATTTTGCTCTTAGAAAAATATCTCAGGGCAAAATTAATTAATGCCCCCCTCCCCCAAAAAAAAAACAGGAGAAAAAAAGAGAAAAATAGTTACTTGACAAAAGTTAAGTTAGAAAGTGGACAGTAACATCACTCAGAAACTCAGGCAGGACAGACAGGAATAGAATCTATTCCTCCCGAATAGCAAATTCTGCCTTAGTTTTTCTCTTTCTTTCACATTCCTGTCTTACTAATCCAATCTCAGCAAATAAAGTCTTTCAGATAATATTCTCTTTCATTGCTTAGATGTGATTTGTCTGCAGATCCATTCCACTGTGTAATAAACAATGCAGAGATCTAGAGAAAAAATAGTAAATCATAATATGATTAAAGATGGTATCGTAAGCCACAGGCAACAGAGCCAAATGAAGGCTGCATAGAAAACGTAACTATTCAGATATTTTTGAAGAATGAGTAGAAATTCTTTAGTGCAAGGGTGCTGAGGCACTGACACAAGTTACTCAGAGAAGCTGTGGATGCACCATCCCTGGCAGTATTCAGTGTCAGGCTGGATGGGGCTCTCAACAAGCTGGTCTGCTGAAAGGTATCCCTGTCTATGGCAGGGGAGCTGGAACTAGGCGACCTTTAAGGTCCCTTCCAAACTAAGCCATTCTATGATTCTATGATTATATGACTTATTTGCCAGTTGAAAGATTTCTCAGGCCAGAGAAAACCAGTAACTAAATACACTCTTTAGTCTACTATTCCACAATACAGTAAGCATTGTTCAAAACAAAAGTCACTCTTGGGAAAAATATGACAGATTATAATGTGCTCTTTGGATTCACAAAGAAAAGATGCTGCTGCAAGTATTTTATTCAAAAAGTGAAATAGAGTGGATAGAGCTCCCAGAAGACAGCATTTAGAAGAAGGAAATACTTAAAGCATCAAAATCAAAAGTACATCAAAAGGCAAACGGCAACCTATTTGTCATGGCAGCCCATCAGTAACCTAATTGCATGACAGATTCATCCAGAGGAAACTTGAAAGATGCTTACAGAAGTGCCTGATGGAAGTCTTTGGGGAGATGGATGCCACTCTTGGAAAAACAGACTTTATGGCTGGAAATTGGACTTGCTGTGATTGTTGTCCAGAGATAAGAGGGCTGAAAATATGGTTGGGTGTTGAAGGGACAGAATCCAATTTCTTCAGTAGCGGCAGCAATTTAATAATATGTTGACTGGGAGGATATGATGGCAATAAAAAGCCTCCCAGAGTCTTTCTGAGAAAGAATCATAAAAGGAATTTGCTGAGTCATTTAATTTTTAAAAGTACCATCTAGAACTTTTTGCCTATTTTTATGAATACAACGAAGACAGTGCATGTAGTCTGTAAGGGGCTTTAGAACCCTCTAACTTAAAGACATAAATGCGTTATTACTAAGGAATTATACTTGTTCAATAAAATTATCTTGCCTTAGACATTTGGTTATCTTCAAAATTGTTTTGGTTTCGTTTACATTAGACATACAATTATTTGAAAAGCTTTTCAATTAAATGCAGTCAGTTACCCCGTGGCCCCATCTTTATCATAAACATTTTTCCCAGCATATGAATTCTCAGAATTGTTGGCTGGATGATGAAGCCATGTTTGGAAGTTCTTACTATACTTTTTTTAAGCACAGTGAATATCATAAGAAATTATATGTGAAGATGTGTCCCTGGCTGTTCATTAGAGCATTGGAAGCACATGTGAACTTGATGTTTGAAAATTCCATTTGCACTGTAGTTTACTAATTATATTTTATGAAAAAAAAAAACCCACAAGGCATTGGACAGGCAGGGTTTTTTCTTCCTCTTTTTTATAGCACAGGGATTAAGGAAAACCTTATGATGAGGCAGATTGACTGGAATGAGTTAATGCAAAATCTGGCTCCTTATGCAGCTCTTCAAAGGCCTCAAAAAAACATTTATATGTGGCTGTGAATTGAAATGAGAAAGGAGGATACCATGGGGTCACTGACTATATTTGTACAGAAGAAGGCTAGGATTGAGTGGGCTGGTGAGCAAGCCACACACATATCAACACTCAATCCCTAATGTGTGCATGACAAAACATAGACAGTTGCTGCTAAGTCCCAGAGGCTGTCTCTCATTGAATTACAATTTTTTTTTTGCCTTCCGTGTAGGATCTCCCACTACAACTCTTTCAACTCTTTTGCATGGAGGGCAAAAGTATTGTCCTAAATCTGTGATCAGAAAAAGAGATGTGGATTCTTTCTACTCTTGCAAGAGGAACCTAAGCTTGTCACCGAGAATTTATCTGAAATCCAGTTCCCCAACTCATATGCAGCAGCATAAATTGTTTAAATTGGTTTCCACAGAGCCCACCATATCCTGCTACAGTGTACTTTCTGACAGCAGGTTTAATTTGCTTGCAAATTGAAAGTACAATCCACATCCTTTATGCAATGCAAAACATTGTGCATATTTAATGAGATAATATTTTATACTCTTACTGTGTAAACTGCACCTTTAAGGTTGATTGAAACATGATTTAAATGTAAATCTGTCCCCCTCAATTTTTATTCTTTAAAATAGCATTGACAGCTATTCAGCCCAGTACATTCCCCAGTAGAGAGGAGATAATTATATATAATTTTTGTGTGAAATTTCATAAGAAGTACCTCATTTTCTGAGCAGATACAGCAGCATATAAGACAGTACAACAAAAATTATTCCCTTTGTTCCATAAAAATATAAAACCCTGATGTGAAATTTGATGCAAAGACTTGATTGGTGTTGGTTTTCATGTATCCTGCTGTAGGTTTTGAGTGCAAAACAATTGAAAAAACCAAACAATCAATCCCAAAGTAATTCTGAGTGCACAAAGTGAGGCTTTGGCATGTGTTTGCTTAGCACTGGGTCCAGGTTCATGCTAAACTGTTGTTATTCAGAAAGTGGTCTTCATGGGAGGTTGGGTACCACTTTTTTTTTCTTCCTTTGAAGTTTGTGTCTGATATTTAACCTTTCCAAAAGTCTCCCTTGGAGATTTGGGGAGACAAGCAATTACATTAAGGGAAACAAAATTTCCCCCTGCATGTTACTTAGGATATCAGTAACAATCTATACTTGGACCTTTAGGTATATTTGAATTCAGTGAGTGACTGTTGTTTACGGGCTGCCTGAGGAAGTGAATTTCATCCATTCTGAAACCGATAACCCTGTCATGATTGAATCCCTGGAAATCTAACATCTGGAATTCAGAATCCTCTTTTTTTTTCCTGCTATGGTTCTACAGATGGGTCTTACTAGAGGCGACACACAATTTCTTCAGAAGTAAGCAATCTCCACAGTGTGAAACTAAACAGACATCTTACAGGTAGTCTTGAAAGCCCTTTGCTACTTCAGATATGGATATTTGTGGTTTTAACATTTCTCTTCCATTTAGATACTACATATATTTTAAAAACATCCTTAGAAATAAATGACCATCCAAAAATAATCCTAGCAGAAAAAATGTGAACCTTAACAGTAGTTTCAGTACTTCTGATTTTTTCAGCTTCTTTGAAAATTTTATTTTTGTAAAGTAAGCAATCAGAAGATATTTCTAGCTATAAAATAGTTTCTCATTAGTTTAAGGTGTGCAGAAGTGTAAAATATCAGTCACAGACTTCACTAATGATTGCACCCTGTATATAAGAATGAGGAATACAGAAACAGATGCGTTGATTATTTTGGAACAAGTTGAACTATTTAAGAAAAGGAACATATATCAAAACACACAGCAGTGGCATGGACTTGCAATAAAATAAACAGAAGTAGATAACACTCTTCAAAGACTACTTTTTAAATGTCTTTCCTGTCAGTTGTAAGAGACAAACATAAAAAACATCATCTTTTTTCCCCTTCTGCTTGTGTCTTTTCAGCCCAATCCTTTCAATCTGGTAGAAGATGCTCAGTGTGCCTTTAAGCCTTTCCAGAATATTTTGTCCTGAATATTGTGCCTATAGGCTTCTTTTGCCTACCTCTCCCACCTATCAGCCAGAGTTTCTGGGTGTCAGTACATTTCCACTCTGTCTCAGTGTGAGACAATCTGGAAAGGAAGAGACCTTGAACAGAAGTCTTCTCCATTGGATTCTATACCCCTTTTTTCTCCAATACAAAGAGAGAGAGACCAAATATGCTCAGATGTAAGTGAAAAAATAACTCTTTACCAAAAGAAGTGCTAATAACAATTCTGATAAAACTGGGTTAAACCAACTGAGGAGGAGAAATTTCCCAAGCCCTGCCCACTAGACCAAATCAAGACAGCAGCCAGCCTCTCCCACCTGGAAGGTGAGGGAGAGGAGTGCATCTTTCCAGTACACCTACATTGCTATGAACACATTATTCTTTTTTTTTCTGGAAGTACAAACATTGTCTAAATTACAAGAGTAGTGATAAGGTTGATGAAGACCCAGGGGCTCCTTGCAATTTTGAGTTCAGATCCACAACTTGCGAATTACAAACCACTTTTTTTTTGGTAGGATATTTGGACAAAATAATGAATGTCCCTTTCCCCACTCCACCTCTCCCACCCTAGTTTTCTGAAAACACATCCCTCCTCCAGGTTTAATTGGGTAGGATTCTGGGCTAATCTAAAGGAAAACTTTCAGAGAAACTTAATCAAATATTAGCATTTGATCCTACTCTCTCGTAACAGTTTAACCAGAGCTCTAGTATTGTGACTACTCATCAGCAATTGTCAAAACTCACAGGGCTATTTAAGTTGTTGGGTGCTCTAAGAAATGTATCTTGTAATTTCTTTTTAATACCTCTTTAATACACAAACTTGTTCCTGTTTGCTAAAAATGAATTAACTCATCTCAAAAAGATTTTTAAATTTCCAAGTGTTACAGATGATTTGGACAGAAAATAAATAAGACCTCATAGGCCAGATTTTCTCTGTCTTTTGAAAGATAACCAAACACCTTATTTTTCACTCTATTAAAAAGTCCCTTAAAATATCTTGTTGCATTATTTGTTAATGTATGTGATAATTACATACAGAACACCAGGATTACAGTACTACATTATATGATGTCCAGATGTGTTTTGAATGTAAAACGTATTTTCCTGTTAAAAAGGCTGGG
>JAYRBT010000114.1:62842897-62859716 GCA_036023395.1 Myiotriccus ornatus
TGTCCATCCTGTAGCTGCTGTGTGATTGTACACAGGATGATCTGCTCCATAACTCTGCCAGGCACCGAGGTCAGGCTAGATGCAGAATAATTCCTCTTTGCTCCACAGTTTTCCTATTAGGGATTCAAGAACTGTTGGTACGCACACATCCGGCTAGACATGAGAAAGCTGAAAAGGGGAACTAAAAGTCTAGTGCACCTTTCAAAGCAAAAGGTTTGTCTTATTCACTCAAGAAGGTCAAGAACATACTGGCTCTTACTGAGCTCTTCTACTCCCAGATGTGGAAGGAGTGGGATGACAGGAGGGAAACAACATATCCAGATCAGATTTTGAGAAATCATGCTTTGTAATTGGTGGGACTTGTAATATCAGGGGTCAGCTGCACCCACTGTGAGGGAATATAAATAAAAGGGTCTCCTCTCAGCACATTGCAGCACTTTTGGTCCATCCAGTCCACTTACTGAAAGGACTGGTCAATACTGGACATGCTGTCAGTGCTGTACTCCTGTGCTTAACACAGGATGAAGGGCTTGAGCCATGCAGGCTGACAGCAGGACAGACACTGTGCTTCCCTGTACCTCAGTTTTGACTTCAACCCCTTTCTGTACCACAGATGCACCATTTTACTTTCAAAGCTGCTTTATCATAAGCTTCAGAATCAGTTAACCTATTATTTTTAACCCTTTTTTCTGTTAAACCTTGTGCTCATTTATAGATTAGTTCTCTGTCCTGGTATTTCCCTGTAACTATGCTAAGGCAGCTGATATGTTTCAACTTGTCATACAGTGAGAATCTGAGACAGACCTGGGCAGCAGTGATTTGTATTGATTTGGCTTCCAAACTTTTACATTGTAGATATTGAATTTTTAGACAGTTTTGCATTAAGAATAGTCTTATGAAAATAACAGCATATGGATTACTTTGTCCTTAAAGCCTTTTTCCTAACATCTCTCTCCTTTGTACCACAGTGGCACTCCCCATAATTCCTCCACTTTCTATAAACCCATCTTCATCCCTCTGCCTCTATCCACTCTCTTTCAGTTATTCCAGCTGTTTGCATGTGATTATCTGTGAGCTGGCATTTACCAAGTACCAAGTAAGACAAACCCACATACACAGGCAGCCAGATGCTTTTGATTATTGCTATTTGCAAGGGAGACAGGAGCTGTGCATATCACAGTTTGGAAACCTGTTTCTGTGTACTGAATTCTGTGTATTTCTCCATCACAATCCCTTTCTATTTTATTTAAAGATGAGCAGTTGTATTTTCAGACCTTTTCATTCCTTGATCAACACAAAGCACAGGGTGTGCTTGGGAGGGGCAAGTTTCCTTACAGGAATTCTGTGGCTGCCTTGGTGTATTTTTATTGTTGTGGACCCAAAGGCTTGAATCTCTTTAGTCAATTTTGTGACAATTTTGCTCTGCACCAACTAATTTTCCTCCGTGTGATTTAAACTTCTTTTTTCCTTTTTAGCACACCAATTCTTCACAAAAGATTGTGAGGTCTTCTAGAGGAAACAAAGCAAAGTAATACAAAGCAAACCAACAAACTATAGAGCAATTGCAAACAGAAGCTGGCTTTCAACATGGAGTTCAGCTGTCTTTTATTTCAAAATTCACATGATGTACAAATGCAAATGTCAGAACTGCCTGTAGCATAAACCACAACAGGAAGCAGTATGTTTGCTATACGTGAACAAAAAGATCAGTTGAAGAAAGAGGAAAACACTTTTTTTTTTCCGTAATAAGAAAAATAATAGTTATGTTGAAACAGAAGAGAAAGAAATTACTTGCTTGCACACATAGGGGCACATAGCTCTTATGTTGGGTTTTGGTAATGTAAAATAGATTCTTAATTTGAAAGAGAGGGCTTAGAAAAAGAACACTCCAAAAGAAACCACTTTATCATGATCTCTGATCAATAAATGAAATTCATAGGATTAGAAAAGGTGTCTTTGTGTTTGCAAATGAGCAATATGCCATGACATGTATACATTTTTTTTCTAGCCATCACGTGAAATAATGTTTATTTGCAAGCAGGATAGTTCCTAATTTATTTTTCTAATAATCTAGTCACTGAGTAGCTGTAATACTTATTGACTATGATTCTTCCTGATCAATAACAGAGTGTCAAAACAATTCTTCAGTTGTTCCATAAAACAAACAAAAAAAATTATAAAGGAGTATTGGCTGTATGGAAACAGCACCAAACAATTTTAATTATGCATTCATTATGTAATGTTACCAACAAAGACTGGGGTGTAGTCCAGCTAATTCTAGTCATCTAAAGGACAGATTTCAGTCTATCATCTAAATTCCCTTCTTATCCAGATGGCCTACAGAGGGTAAGATGCAATGAATAGCCTTCTGAAGATCACAGAATCGGAGAATTATCAAGGTTGGAAGAGACCTTCTGAAGATTATCTAGTCCAACCATCAACCCAGTACCACCATTCTCACCTCTAAACCATATCCGCAAGTGTCAGATCCAGATGTTGTTAGAGCAGTACCTAAAATTTTCATTTTTTTAAGACTCAGAATAATTGCACACTTTTATTCTCTGAGGTTTTGTGAGCAATAGCAAATAAAGCAAACTCAAATGTTTTCTGTCACCTCGACAGGTGTTACCGCAAGCTAACAAAAGAAACACCAAAAAAAACCATCCACAGAATAAACACAAGTCTAGCTCACTAAATAGTCATTTGACATCCCTTTTCACAGAGTTTGCCCCTTGAGCAAAAGTCTCTGCGATAAAGATAAGCTCACATTGTAAGTGCTACTTTATAGCCAGGTACATTGAACTGTGCTAAAGGCAATATTTGTAGTTAATATTACTGTGCAAATTTCTTACTTTTTTATTTTTTTTTGAGATAGCTAAAAAGACTATCTTGTTTTTATCAGAACAATACTTCTGTCCAAACCTTTGCCCAAGTTTTTCAAGCTAATGGAATTGGATTTTTTAAAATTAATTTTCTCCATATATTGCTGATTTTGCCTTGCTAACAGACACAGCTTTTCCTTTACCCATTAAATTGTCTTTACCCCAGGAATTTTTTCTCTTATCCTTTTGATCATCTTTCCCATTCCCCTGGGGAGTGGATGTGAGCAAGTATCTGTGTGGAACTGAGCTGCCCACCAGGGTTAACCCACAACATAGTTATTTTATGGTCAGCTAAGTAGAGGTGTAATGCCTTAAATTCATTCTAGCTTTGGCTATGACTTAATATGCAAAGTTATATATATGAAGTGAAACTCAATACCAAATTCAGCCTGTTCTCTACTTTCTGGCTTTAGAATACAAGAATGTGCGTGAAGACAGAATTACATTAATTTGCATTGTCATTTACACAAACCAAGGGTATTCTTATTACTGGTCTCACTGAAACTGTCCAGTAAGAAAGTGTAAGTCATAGGCATGTTCAATCCTTATGATAACTGCAGATAGACAAAAATGAACTAACCTCACTGTTGTGGCTGGGATAGTCCAACTTGGAAAGACATACATTTTCTTTCTGCAGAGCACTCATGGCTTTTCTGTGGCATGTTATAGTAACTGACATGTGAAGAGGATCTTGTTTAAGCAATAGTATGTCAAGATTCAGTAAACTACTTAATCACTATTGTCCTTCTATATTTTAAGATTTCAAAGTTTCTGTTAACTTTTCTTGGCACATTTTTCTTCTAGAAATTCATAAAAAACGCTAAGGCCAAAATGTCAAAAGGGAATTCTAAAGCCTACTACCAAATCTGTGCTGTCCACATTTTCAGAGATGATAACGTATTTTTACTTACTTGTGAGCACAAACAGTTTAGGCATCTCATAATCCAATTTTGACTTATGAACACACAGCATGCTTTCAGAAATATGCTTGCATGTGTAATTAAAAGATATGGGGTAATACTTACAGCTCCTGCCAAAGCATTCATCAGAGAGCACCCTGGAGAAGGAGATGAAAGCAACCAGAGCAGGAGCCAGACAAATTGGAATATGGGGTAGCAACAGCAGGAGCCCAGAACAGATAAAAGGTAAATGCTCCCACTGGTGGGAGCAAGATGGGGACTGTATCTCAGGCAGAGCTTTGACCAGGTCCTGAGATTTGCATGAAACAAACTGGTAAGCGTGAATTACCAAAATACAGTTCTCTCCGGGGACTCATGGCAATTTCCTAAGTCATGTTTGCTTTTCTCTCATGGTTTATGATATCACTGGAAACCCTTGATGGAAATATAACCTCATAAGCAAGATACCCACTATTTAATCTCTACCTTGTGTATATAACCAACAAATACTTGTTTACAGCAAGCATGACTTACATCTAGTTACATTTGAACTCAAGGACCTCCAGAGATGAAAAGCATAACAATAACCTACAGCTTTCCAAGCCCACCAGAATACTTTGTCACAGTGATGGAGCGGGGAGGGGGGAATGTATTTCAGTTTGTATGTCTGTAAAAGGAAAAGAAGGTGGTCAGGTGCAGGGTTAGGTTAGGCATGTGGGAAGCAATGAAAATCCATTTTGAAGACTGCAGTCACACAACCCCTTAAAGTCTGTGTGAGATGTTTGGCTAAATTCCATGCAACACTGAAATTTGAGAGGAAAGTCTTTAGCCATTAACTCTGATATAATTAAGTTTGAAAGCTTAATGAGAGAGGGAAAACAGCTTTTGGGGGCAAGGCATTTGCATAGCCCACTTCTTCTGCAGTTGTCTAATTGGTAGTGATACAGGTTTTATTCGAATATGCAGCAGGTTGTGGAGCCATCTAAAATTCCACTGAAGATAAATGCATTTTGTTATCAGTAAATGCAACTGCTTGCGCTGGAAACCAACACCAGAATATCCTGTATGACAATGAAACTGAATATCCTGTATGAAAGTGAAACTGCATCCATCCTTTCATGCAGCTCTGAAAAAACCAGAACATGCAAAGAATTGTTAACACCTTGTATGCTGGAGAGAAACTAGTTTAAAAGACACAAGTATGGAAATCTAAAGTGGAAGGGGGTAAATCTATAAGCTTTATTAGTGCTGTGTTTACTGTAGTCTTTGTAGGAGCAAAGAAGGCAACAGAACCACAATCTGAAGTTAATGGGCTTCTGTACTTTCAAGACACAGTGTAATAAGGTAAAGAGGGTTCATACTAAATTCTCTGTGCAGGACATCAATTCCTAGATATGCTGTTATCTTGCAAGTGTGCAGTATTTTTGATGGAAAATATTAAGGATTGTTGCCTGAGGAGAAAATGGTCCTCGGCTGGGAGCGGTAAGAATTACAAGTCACCAACCACAAGGAAATACTATTTTTGGACCACCTCTGTCTCCCTACTTGTTAAATTTGAGTGTGATTGCAAATACAAATGGGACACATATGGAAACAAATACAATACTTCAGTCTTAAACCCACAAACATTAGTGAAACTAGACAAAAGCAAGCAGCTAACCAAAGACAAAGTGAAATGTGGGAAAAATAGGAAGCACAGAGTTGCAGAGTTAAAGTATCCTAAACAGAGTCAACTTTACCCACCTCTCATATTTACATTATCTTCCCTAGCCTTTGGGATGTTTTTGTTTTATACTTGAAATTGTGAGCACTTTTTCATGGCACTTTTTGTCATGTGTTCATATAGCACTTGGCAAAGGAAGACTTGCTCAATCTAGGCAAAATTCTTACACAAAAAAGAGGGGTCATTAATAGGAAAGCATCTGGCTCACTTATTATTTGTAAGAAGTGGAGTTCCTGGGTATTTTGGAAAGAACAGAAGAGGAACTTATTCTATTCTGTATTTTTGTTCTTCTAACAGTAGTAAACTTGAAAAGTGTTATCACAGGTGCAAAAAAAATCTCTCAGTTCTCTGCATGCTATGTGTGAACACAGGGAGGCATTTCCATTAATCAGAAGGTGATTTCTTATAAGAATCATAACAGTTTACTTGCACTTCCAGTAACAGAATATATTGGGGTGAGGTTTTTTGTTGTTTTGGTTTGGGCATTTTTTTTTCATTCAGGAAATGCATAGAAATTTATAATGGAGAGACAGGAAGGCACCTCACTGGCTGGTTCAAAGGATGCCTTAGCACGGAGATGGAGAACCTGATAGATTTATTGTGTCCACGTTTGCTTTCAATAACCAGGGCTGCTCATGTCTCTCCTGAGCTTCCTGGCTGCCAAGCAATGAAAAACCACCAAAGCTAAGTGTGCCATCCACTTTGAGTTCCCAGCAGTCTGAAAATTACATGAGTTTCTTAGCTGACTACTAAGAACTTTTCTGCAGGCTTTAATACTTTATAATAATCACCCGCTGGCTGCGACCTGCCACAGATCCTACACTACATTATCTGTCTTTGAAAACTATTATTTTCAATTACATCTAGAGTTTCACATGAACTGTGTGTTCTGAATCCCATATTATGTGTATTAATTAGACAGTAAATAAAGATTTAAAGCTCTGTACTTAACTATGTATTACAGGAACTTCTTCAGAGTAGTTTTCTAAGGAAAACAAAAAAGGGCTTCCAGCATCCTACTGCCTGCCTTGTTCTTTTTTCTCTTTCTGTATAACTCAGTTGTTCCTTCTCCCATGTAACTTTTGAGCCTGCTGGCAGATTTTAATCAAATATAACAGACACATTTAGATATTAAAATCATACAAATTTCATGAAGAGAGAAATCAGGAAAGAAGAGAGACAGCCTATTACTACATCCACAAAGGGAAAAGTTAAAATGTGCCTACAGCTTTTTCTACAGGCTGGCTTGGTGGTCTACTGGGCAACCATGCATCTGGACTAGGCAAGCAGCAAAAACATAGCTTGCAACTCAGCACAGCCAGCTTTTCTTTCTCAAACAGGTAGGTAGCAAATGTGACAGGGTGTTAAGCATTGTGTAAGTTTTTGGTTTGGGTTTTTGTTGTTGGCTTTTTGTTTGTTTGGTTGGTTTTTGTTGGCAGATGAGGTATTATTACAGCTGAAAAGTGAGGGTAGGAGTGATTTGGGGAAGACCTGAAGGTATATTCCTGGAGGTCACAGATGGAAAAAAATAAAGTACTGTGGAAAAAAAAAGTCTTTTGGGCAAAGGGCAGACACAGCAGTGACTGTAAAGGATGCAAAACCACAGGAAGACACATCTTATGAGTTACTCTGCCTATGTAACTACTTGTTTTGCATTTGCTCATTTATATTCCATCCTTTTTGAGTTCTGCACTTTACACATTGTTATTCTAGGTCTAAGATTATGTTCTAAACAGTCAAACTAACCCATCCACCTTTTTAGCTATCAGTATAATCCAAAACTTTCCCGGCTTCATGGAGGGCTGAATGAATGAACATATTTTGGTTGTCCAAACACTGCAATAGAGGATTAAAAAGTGAATATTTAATGCATTTACTAACTATGGAGAACAACTTTTCTTGATAAATACACAGTCATTCTGCAAACTATCCCTGAACAGGCTGTTTAATAAATCTCTGCATTTTTTTATTTGTAGTAGTTTATATACACAGTTTTTAACCTCCTATAGAATTTATTCATAATTGGTCAGTGTGGTTCTTTCTTATTTACTCCATGCACTTTAATTAATCATCAAAATCAATGGTATTATTTCTGCTCCAAGAATGGATGACCTATGCATTATAAACAGGAAAAAAGCCTTGTTTGTTAATCAATTATACATGAATATCCATTGTTTTTGATCACTCTTGTGATAAAGCCAAAAAAGAGGCTTTAATAGAGGGCTATGATGCCTTCCACTAGCTATGAATACTCTATAAATCTATTCTTTCGAGTATTCATGATTCATTACCTTTCTTGGACTATTTGCATGAGTAAGGTCTTCCTTGTACAAATGTTTGTGAATAAAAACACTGAGTGTGACTGAAATAAATCAGCAGACATAATCACAGAACACAGGCAAATATCTTGTTACTTTGTGCACCTCCAATTCAAATACAATGAGAGAATTCTGCTGGCTATTTTAGACAAACTCAAGTTCCTAAAATTAGGAAGACAGAACTGCTATATAGTCCTTGAAGACAGAAAGAATCAGACTTTTCACACCTTAAGTTATACAGGAAGCCCAGGTCTGCCCTGTTCATTAGACTGTGAATATCTTGTAGTACACATTGCATTTGAAAAATGTATAGCATGTATGGTACTAATTTTCACAGAAGAGATTTCTCTGCCTATTGTATGCATAAAGCAAGAGATAAACAAGATCTTGAGGGATATTTTTTCCCCCAGTTGTACCTATATTAAATTCCAAGAAATAACACTGGGTACAATGGAGTGTACACAAAGGAGTTGCTTTGAAAAAAATATTAGTTATACTTGTCATGAAATATATGCTATATGAGATTAAAGAGCAGTACTGCTTGGGAACAGAGCAATAAATTAGAATAAAAATGCTTTAAAATGCATAATTATCATGCATTAGGCTGAAAAAAACAGGGGATAGAAATATCCATGCTCTTCAAAATGTCAAGTTGAACACCTTGCTGAGAGCCAGACTGCTTAATGTATGGGTGGCTTTCAGTTCTGAAATTCTAATGCAAAGAGGACAGCATGACAGGATGTTATAACTTTATAAAGAAGACATGAAAACTGTAACATTTCATTAACATTAAATCATTTACTAACATATTTGAAGAATTAAATTTTTCAAGTCTTATACTTTTTTCCAAGTGAACACAGGTTAAAATGTTACATTCCTGAAACCACTGCTGTGCTCAATGTCTTAGTTAAGGATGTAAAGTCAAGAGTCTCTGTGCCTGAGAATATCAAAGCAAGCTTGTTATTTTTTTTGCTAATAAAATACATAAATCTTACTAATCTGTGAAGTATTTTAAAATTTACTATCTTTTGTTCTTTTTCTTCCTGCTCCTGGAGTCATTGTAAAATTTAGCAAAAAACCTTTTTGTTATCCAAATTCTTGCCAAAAATTCAGAATTTTTTTGTCAACAGTTATCTAAAAAAAGAGTTTTATTCACTATGCTCTTTGGGTAATTCTCCTCCCTGACTCCACTGTTGAAAGGCTTAATTGTGGCACTATTATGTGTGATGAGTGATTCCTCACTTCGTGAAAATAATCCCCAAAGACAGTAGAAGCAATTAGAATCAGACTCCACAACCAACCACGTAAAACACAGTCAAACTTTGTGATCCCTGCTTCTAAATATAGCACTGATTGAAGGGCTATGGAAGCCAAGATAAGTCTGTATAAGTGTGTTCTCTTTCTCTATCTCTATTTTTTTTTTTTCCTAAGGATAGTTTGATAAAAGTAATCAGTTTAATACAATACCTTGCTTCCAAGACCTAGAGATTACTGGAGATGATTCTGTTTGCATATGTAAATGCAATTATTTCCTGTCTGAATGCGTATAGCTGCAGACCAGACCTCAATATGCAGAGTGAACAATGATTCAGGGGTTTAGGTAAGATATCAAAACAGCTATATATCCTCATTTGTCATACACATCCATAGAAAAGTCTCCCTGTAAATGTACATTCAATCAAGATTTCTCCTATGGAACTTGGTTACTATTCTATTCACTAGCCAACAGAATATAAAGGGAAGTAGGACACGCTAAATGTCACTAGGATTTCAGAAGTTGCAGATTTTCAGCTCCTTGAAGAAAAAGCTTAATTTTACCAGAAATTTAGTTTTTAAATTTGGAGGGGAGTGTTAATGGGATATTTCACTTTCTCCTTAACAGTACAGAGAACTTCAGGCTGTTCCACCAAGTACAAAGATAATGTCCAGTGATGTTCTGTACAGAATTCAAAATAGCATACAATCATGGTTTAACTCCTTCAAGTGATGAGGGCTCCTCCAGTACTTTAGGGAAGTTTAATTACTTCTATTTTATAAATAAGCCCTTTGAATTTATCTACCTAAAATTTTCAGTCATAATTTTCACTGCGACTTTGGTTTCTCCTAGATTAAAAAATTATCTGCTAGGATTTTTCTGGTCATTATCCTGGAGTGAACATACTGAAGAAATTGAGTTTCCTTTACTTCGTGCTATGTTTTATTAATCACTCTTTTCCCACTGCTCTCTTCTTGTTCACTATTTTTTAAAAAATGTCGACAGCAAAACTGCATTTAGGAAACTAACAGTTGTTTACAACTGCAGTATTTTGTATCCATAGGCTATCTTCATCCTTAGAGCTATAGTATCTAACTGAGACTTAACTACTTAATGTCTTGTGCCTCCAAACTTTTTCTAGCATTAATGCAATCCAAGACATTCTCTCATCTCACAGCAATAACTTTTTTCTTGGATAATAATATTTTTGTTTTCTTGGATGCATGACCTTGGATTTTGTATTGTTTGCATTTTTCAGATGAGCCTATTTCACCAAGAAATACAGATTAATCCATAAAGCTGACTTGACTCTGGGAATTTTATTTAGTTGCTTATATTTAAGTTTCAGTCCTGATCAGATCCCAGCTGTGTCCAAATCATACACAGAACTCACAGGTCTGCTCCAGGGCACAGATCCCACAAATGAACCTTTTTGTCTTTTAAGTAAAACTGACATTTTTGTCATACCACTCTCTGCAGAAAAACTGTCATGAGTATCATTTTCATTTTCTAGTTGTTCTCCTTACAATTGTAAAAAAATAGAAACAGTTGCTTTATTAACATCAGTGACAGGCTAACACAATTACATTTTTGTGAAATCATATCTAAATCCCAAAATCAAAATTTATACAACCTTTCAGCATCTAAAATAGGAAGCTTTGTCTAAAACCACAGTGAAGAAAGCTTGAATAAATACTTGCCTTTGGCTGCCTGTGGAATACATAAACTTTCCTACAAACAAATTCATGGGTAACACCGGGCACTAACACTGTCCAGACCCCATTGCCAGAATAACATAATGGAGTTAAAAATGAAAAGCTAATCTTAAGCATCTTCAGCTAATTCTTGTTAGGAATCTACCTTGGAGGATGAAGTGTTTCCAGGGGCTTGCAGAAGTGATCAGGCAGGGATTGTTTTGTTCAGACTCTGCCTCATGGAGGGAAGAGAGGAAAGGTGACGTGAATGTTGGCTGCTGTTGAACCAGAGAAGGACAGTGGCTTGCCCAGGGTCTGCCCAGAAAGGCAGACTCCTGCCAGCTGCCTGCACAGAGTTTCCCAAACCATGAGATATATGTAAATGCACCTGTCTGACAGACAGGCACACATCATGAGGGGTTTGCTAACTTCCACTGCTCATGTTTTCTAAGTTTTCTGAACGAGCTGACAGACTGTGTGTGCTGAAGTATACCAGCAATATTATGCAGTAACAAGGTCTTGTGTTCATGCATATAGATTATTTTTTTCTGTTTTCTAAATTAATGATTCCAAATCAGTAATTTCAGATGTTATTGCCAGTTCAAAAATAATTATATGACTGACTGGAATAAATACTGTGTATTAACCTTTAATTTACTCCTGGGATAACAGCTTTATCTAAGACATATCAAAGCAATCCAGCTCTGACTGCTACTACGAGGAAAATACTTCCTCCAATTTTACCAGATAGAATGTATCTAAAGAGAAACAAATGGGTGACTTTGCTTTCACCTTGACAAGGACCCAATTTTCCTCTTCTCTTTGAAATGTTTTCTCTTCCCAGAGTTAGAATTAAAGCACAATCTTTCCAAGCATAGAGCCTTAAGAATAGAATATGTGTATTCTACGTGCACTTATGTGCATATTCTGGTCTGTATTTGGGATGTGGCACTGCACAGTGTTTTAAATGATGCAGTGAATTACATGGTTCATAAGATTATGACAAAAATTGTCTGAGGGTTTTGGCTCTAAAAGTGTCTTATATTTTTTTCTAACTAGCAGTTGACAAGCTTGTTAACTTAAAAGGAGATGCTGCATCCTACTGAATTCAGCTGTATAAATATTTTAACATCATAGATGTTTTCCCTAGTGCTGCAGCACACGGTGGTTTCAACTTCTAAGCCCATCAGTATAATTTTCGTTTCAGCTGGGAGGGGAGGTAAGAGAAAGAGAACAAACATGTCTAATGGTGAAGGGAAGGCAGGTGAGAGTCAGATAAGAAAGCAAAGGATTATTTAACAAGTGACCAGCTTGGTGCTTCAGCTAACTTTGTATTCCATTTTTAAGTCCCACTGGGGTGCTTTTTGGGATTCAATGCTAACTTGCATTAGTGGAATATATTCTCTTTTCAGTTATTGCAAGTATGCCTCATCCAGAATCATTTATACGATCAGTGGTAATTCCCATTGAAAAGAATTTAGTCCAGAGAGAAAATCTTGCTTTCAAAGTAAGAAATTGCTGCTAGATACTCTTAATTTTCAACAAGGTGTTAAATCCAGCCTTCAGGTACAATTCAGAATGTGCTTTAGAAAATAAAAAGAGAAAATTCAGGAAGATATTGTCAACATCTGTGTAAACTATGGTAAGGAAGTATCCTGCTCCAGTTTGCAACATAAGAAAAATGCTTATTTTGAGACTGAATATTTTTATAGTCAAATGTAAAGGGCTTGCTATATAACTTACAGGGCTGTTATACAGCTATACAGAAATAACTTTTTGTGTGATAAATGTGAAGCTTTATAGAGGCAAATCCTTGCATCCATCTTTCCATAATACTCAGTTTCCTATTAACTTGTTCCATGAATGGCAACTGTAACACCCCATGCCACACTCCTTCCCTCTTATGGAAAAGTCAGAGGTTTCCACTGACTGAGCAGAAGCTCCACACACCCACAAGAGATCTCTTTGGCTGTGTTTTCTGCCTACACAAATGAATGAGTTTATGAAGTGAAACCTCTCTGATTTTCACTTCACTGGTCTTACCAACCATGTAAAATTATAAAACTATCAAAAATATAAAATCTACAAAAACTATAAAATCTGTGCTTTTTCGCAGTTTTCAAATTATTCTGTTGTATTAATGTTTAATACAACTGAAAAGCCATTGTTTTAACATTACAAATTATATAATACATTGAGAACACTTACCCCATGTGTCCGATATTGTTACACTTTACGAATAAGAACCTGGTCTGGCCAGTTACAGAACAGTTCTTAAATATTAATAAAACACACTTTTCTCCTAGTTTAATCCAGGGAAAGCAAAGCTTTCTGGTGCACTATTGCAATACAGGTCCTTCAATACCATATGACTTGTGATAAATTATTGACTACATTTTTCTAAATAATGTATCTTCATCAGTTCAAAAAAATCAGTAAAGCATGGTAGGGCCATCTGCTACTACCTTGAATCTGAAATGTGTGGTCCTGTACATTTAGAAAACAGAGCACTCCTAGCACTGAACTAAATATTTCTAGAGTACTGAATATAGTCCTATTGCAAAATAAGATAAGTTTCAAGAAACTGAATCCACACACAGGATTGCTGGATTACGAACTGGATAGCCTTGCCTCCAACTCTGATGCTGGCCATGTTCACCTGGATGGACCCTGGATGTGACCCATTACTTCTTGTCTAAGGCTCAACAAGAACTTTCACTGCTGCCATGTGGGCCTTGTTCTGAACTGTGGGACTGTGCCCAGGTCCCACTGCTTGCACTGTGGTCAGCTGGTTTGCCTCAGCTCATCCTCCCATACCAGAGCAGCCCTGCTTTTGCTACCCCCTCGTGCAGCCCGTACCAGATCACAGTTTGGACAGGCGCTGCTTGTCTGTGGGAAAGCAAGGCATTGACAAAAGGCCTGAATGTTTTCTATTCTCATTTTATGAAAGTATGCAACTTTGTCTTGATGTCTTTTGCTTGCATTGTACAAGAATGTGCAAGAACAAAGTACAAGTGTCATAAAATAAAACCTGTTTACAAGGATGCTGCAGTTGCCTACCATTGCAGCTGTTTACAACACATAGTCTGTTTTCCATTTACCTTCTTCAATCCTTTTTTCCCCCTTCTGCTTCTCTTCACTCATGGAAATGAGTTATGCTCTGAAATTTCTGAACTAACTTGCTGGTACCAGATATAAAACTATATAGAATAATTAGTAAAATTATCTGCAATCTCAAAGTTTTCTCCTTTAAAAACCAAGATCATTCTTAGCTATACTGGCCAAAATAATATCCTTTTTCTTGTCTTATTGCCATTGAGGAAAGACTGCTCCCGGTCTAGGACAGCTTTTCTTATTTTAATGCTTTAGTTGTGTGGGAGTGTAACAACCAGAAGCCATTGAAGTTTACCCTGTTCCCTTTCACTTGTTTTATCTCAAGCGTGGCTGAACCAAAGAGTATTCCTCAGTCTCAGAATCTCAGCTCCTTTGTTATTAAAAGATTTGGGCTTAGCCTGATATTATCTCAACAGCTTCTCTGTAGTGCCTGTTGTTCCTCTGATGGAAATTGCATAATACTGTTTGGCATGAGAAAATGTTTTGCCCTTTTGGTCATTCCTGACAGTCTTTGTTGAGCTTTTGCCATATTCCTTCTTCTGTGTTTATAGGGTGCTCTCCTCCCTGTTGGAGCACCTTACCTACTCAGCTAACCTTGTTTGTTCACATACAGAAAACACTTGTCCTGGATGGACTGACAGGTGTGAACAGGATCACTGGACTCACGATGATATCTTCTACATGTTCTGAAAAACTGTTTACATGCAGTGCAGAACCCCACTTTATGTGAGTTTCTCGCTGTTTCCTAGGAGGTTCTGCAAGTTTCAGCATGGCCAGTGTTGCCTTTACTTCACTGATTTGCCATTTTCCTCCTTCTGAGTTGCATCAAAACCAATAAAGTACTGAATATTGTAGTCTTTTGTGCTATGCTTCAGGATCTATTTCACATTTTTCTTACTATTGTAGTGGTTATTCCCTAGCACTGTGCCTTTGTTTTCCATTTGCAAGCTGTACAAGCCCCTTATAACTCTTCTCTCTCAGTTTCTGTGCATATACATGCATTACAGCACATGGATGTTACCTGTTCCTATATCCATAACTTCAGTAGAGATTAACATAATACATATTGCTTTGGTAAGATAGGGGACATTAAATCAGAACAAAAAATCACAAACTAAAGAGAATTAGTTCCTACAGGTGCAATAGGCAGCGTTAGGAAAGCAATGTGTAATTGTAAGCTGCATATTGCTCTGTGATCTATTTCTTCTGTTCTTTTATTCTGAACAAACTGTACTGTGGTCTAAAAGCCTGGCCATCCCTGGGCGACTTTGACACTGCCTGAGAAGGAGCACAGATGTTGATGCTGGTCTCACATAGCCCTGCTAGGATAATCAGAATGCAAAAAGTCTTGAAGGGATGGCTAGTGTTATTTCTTACCCTCCTCCCACCACTGATAGCAAGTTAATATTTTCCTTCCAGTCATGCTGATCTTAATGATATCTGTACTGTACACCGCATGACTAAACACTTAGTGTTTCTGTCCTGCTGATTGAGCTCTTGAAGCTTAGCCAGGAGCTCTTGTTTTCCAATAGGGATTGTCACCTTTTAACTTTCACCATGGGTAGCTTGGTCACTCTTGTTTGGGAGTCACTTTAGTGTAGCCAGATAGTTTCATTGAAATAATATCTCCTAGAAATAGGTGTTACAAATCTCACAACAGATCTTCACTCTGTTGCTTTTCAAAAACTTTGTATTTTTTCAAAGTGACTGGTGCAGTGTATCCTAAGAAGAGAATAGTAAGGAGCAACGTTGGAAAGATAGAATGGCTGTAATGAGTCAGACCGAAAATGCATCCTGCCTTGTATCCTGTCTCTGTCAATGACTAGAAGCAGGTGCCTTGGAGGCAGATAAGAAGGTGCAAACATATTGCCTTTAATTCCTGCATTACTCTTAAAGCAGAATGGATTATATGTTTCAACAATCCTTACAGAATTTATTCTCCATGATAACAATTTCTTTGCACTAAATGTAATGAAAATTGGCAGAAAATATCAAGGGCTACTAAGGTACTTGAAAAACTAAGAAACAGCTTTGACAAAAGTGTCAGAAATTTCCCAGGTACAGCCTTGTGGCAGCAGTAGGGATAAATAACTTGCTGAGACCCATTTCTGGTTCCAAAGTAAACCCCAAATTTTTAAAAAATGTTATCACTAGCTTTTATTGATGAAATCTCTTTCACTTAACCTTTTAGTTTCACTAACACTGAACTAACAGAAGTTTTCTATAAGAAGAGATAAATAATCTTTGACTTTTTTTTTTTTAATATGAGGTGAATTGCTTCTCAAAAGAAATTTTGTTTTTCTCTAGTCCCTACAGAGGGAGTCTGCAGTGATTTACGTTTGGACTGGGCACCTCATACCAGCTGCAGATCAATTTTCCCTAAAAGACAGGTCATTTCCAATCTATTCTCTCCTATGTGACAGCACTCAAGTGGTTGCCAGCCATTTGATATTTAGAAAGTTATGTCTAGCCACACTGTCTCACTGACTTCCTAATCTGTTCTTTAAAAGGAGTAGTAATGAATTTTATCTTCATAATCTCATTTTTTACCCTCATACCCCATACTGGTTACAAATACAGATTTAATTTTTGTTGCCATCACTTTCCCATTTATTCTGGGTTGCTTTATTTTCCTAGTAATAAGGATTACAGGTAGTCTGAGTCTTTCCTTGGTGCCTGCTGCTTTGTTCCAATATGTTGCTTTCTTTTCCTATTAATCACTCTCCCTTCCTTGCTGTGAGAGCTACTTTTCTTCTTGCAATGTGCACTGTGTAATTACATTAGAGGACCTTTGCTATATAAATCTGAATTTTTTCTTTATTTATATGAACTTTTTACAAAAGTGTTTGAATTAGAGGAAGAATCATAGAATCATAGAATAGATTGGGTTGGAAAAGACCTCCAAGATCATCAAGTCCAACCCCTGATCCAACT
>JAYRBT010000114.1:62862924-62876537 GCA_036023395.1 Myiotriccus ornatus
TCAGCTTAGGCTCTTCTAATTCACACCTGAATCTCTAATTGAAATATCTCTATTGATCACAATTATATATGACAATAATGGACTTCATCTCCTGGAGTCTAAAAGCACTCATTCTTAATTTTATGCAGGGGACTGTCTCATGAAAGTGAATGTGTTTGCTTGTGTTTTTTACATTAGGCACATAACTCCACAGAATAGGTTTGAAGTCAGCAGGTCTGCTTACAGGGTTTTTTAGGTCAAATAGAGCATCTTAAAGCAGAAAACAGCTGCTGAATGCAAAACCTGCCTTTTTCAATATCTATCAGGTCTTCCTCAATTCTAGTCCATGACTTTGAAGAGCAGTTACATTCAGTCACTGTACCTGTGTACGGGTGATGGTATTACAAAGACATTTCACCCCAAATGTTTCAGAATTTTCTTGGTCTCCATGTGATACAGCTTCTATCTTGCAGAGAAATTGAATTATCATTCTTAGCCTTTAGGCAGGTAAGGAGTTCCCTTCTAGCTAACTTGAGAAATCACACAAAAAAATCTTTAAAGAGTGAGGGCTGTTAGATCAGTTCTACCGGCATTTCCAGTGATCTTATATACTTAGCACAGCCAAGTATTTTTTAACCCTCATCTCTACCTTTTTCCCTCTCAGTTATTCAATTCCAGAAAGAAGTGCAAGACATTAATATCTCAGCTGGAACAACCAAGACTGAATATTATAGAGCTTTCTTATTAGAAGTGGCATTTTCATTAAAATTCCTTTCTTTGTCTTGAAAAATCATGATACTGTATTATCCGTTCTGATACAAGAGAGTTGCAGCATGTGCCTAGGAGATAATACAGTTTAGGAAAACAATTACATATGATGCCTAGCCCAAAGGCAATTTACATGTTTCCTTGTTTGCAGGCTATATTTTTAACAACAAGTTATGCACTTGAAACATCAGTGCCTTGATTTCACAGTGACATAATAGAGAGAAAAGTTGTTTTGCGTAATTCTGTCTACAAGGATGGGTAAGTCTGTCAAGATGGCTGGAGTTAGATATTTCTGTTAAATTCAATGGACTGTCATGTGAAAGCAAAAAACACTTCACCAATAAGAACACAGAATAATCAAAGTGAAGTGAATGACAAACTGCAAATTTGGCTATAAATTTCTCTCTCATCTGAAAACTGTGTGCTCTGTGCAGACACAAGCTGTTTTTCTTGAACCATAGATGTTCACTCTTAGCTTACCTTCTTCTCTGGGATGTCTCTATATTAGAGGAAAAAAAAAATCAATAAAATTAGTGCAATTTTCTTGTTCATCCCTGTCAATGTTTCTCCATTTCATAAGAAAGCACCAATCTGTCCCTGACCCCTCACGTCAGTGAGTGGTTCATGAAGAACCCCTAACTAGGGAAATGTTGCCCAGTGTGAGAGCTGGGGAGATGTTTCCAATGTTTTGGCTCTGATAGTTCTGTGTGAATTGTGCAGCTGTAAATGATGTTTTTAACCACCTTATTTTCTTCATAGACCATGACTGAGATACAGGGGCTTAATGCTGAGGAATGGACATCTCTGTTGTCAGGGCTTCTCTCCATCCTGCTATTCCACAACCAAACCTATGATATTCATCGCAGTTGTGCAATAGTGTACAATAGACCAGAGCAGCAGATGCAGTAATAGTCTAACAGTGTCCTTCCAGATTTGACACAACACTCAGGATTTGAGCTACTATGTATGAGGCCAGTTTGCACTGTGGATGAGGCTTGCATGCAGTTACCTGTAGTTAACTACACAGATATGCACCTTCTGGTTCTTCCAATATTCAGAGGTGTACTTAATTTTGACCTTTTATCTGTGTGAGCTGCCCTGCTGAAATCAATGAGATTACTGTTGTACTGCAAGACACTGATGCTGGCAGTGCTAGCTCCTAAGTTGAGCCCTGTTCAACAAACCACTCAAGCCAGTGTCTGTCTGCCTTTCCTCATTTAACAAGTCCCATTAATGGAACTCAAGTGTGTGCCTAAGTACTTTCTTAAGCCTGAGCAGTGATAGCTCATATAATTGGGGTCAATGAACAGAAACTATGTTAGCAACCATGTAATGAATGACATTTTCTCCATGTCAAGCACAGATGAAGTGTTTGAAAGCAAGGAATGGTATTAGCCATTCCTATTATATATGCAAAGTGTGAAAATGATACCTTGAAGTAATTGCATTCTCTAAAAGAAACTTTTTTTTTTTTAATATGTTTAAGTGAAACCATTCTATCTATTATTTGGTCACAGAAATAATAAACGTACATTTTATACATGGATATCCATTTTTGTGGAAAAATAAATTGAAAAGTACTTCTCCAATTAGTGGCCAAACAATAACATCCTGGAAACATAAACAATAACATTCTGGAAATGTGTAAGTATGGCTGAAAAAATGTAAAAGTAATTTCTTGATTTTCATCACCAGAAATGGAATTAACAATCAAACTATAGTTATGACTATACTTACTAATATGATTCAAATCAAAAGATTTTTTTTTCATATTGAAAGTTCTCTAAGAAGTAAGAAAGGACACTTTTAGCCATATAAAAAAAAAATCTAAAACACAGGCATAGTCACACACACAAAGACACATTGTCTTCTTTCTCCCCTATCCTACAAGTATACAACTCACTCTTTATGGATGTTACTGTTAGGGAGACATTGATGCATTTTCCTCAAAAAAGATGTGTGAGTGTCGTGAGTTTTATTTTCTCCTATTCAGATACCACCATCTGTATTTTGACTCGTCTACCTTCTATCCAAAACACTTTCAGCATTTTACCAAATTTATCACTTTCATCTCCTACAAAACATTTCCTTTTTCTGTTTCTGAAACATCTTATATTTTCAAATGCTACACTTCCACATCAGTGACATTATAAGAAACACCTTCATTTTGAGGTCAGCCTTTAAATCGGAGAATCAGAGAATCATTTAGGTTGGAAAAGACCTTTCAGATCAAATCTAAAAATTAACACAGCACTGCCAAGTCCACTACTAAACCTTGTCCCTAACTGCAATGTCTAGGTCTTAAATACCTCCAGGGATGGTGACTGAATCACTTCCCTGTTCCGACGCTTAAACACTCTTTCCATTATGAAATTTTTCCTAATATCTTATCTAAAAGTCCCCAGCACAACATGAGGGCATTTTCTCTTCTCTCATCACTTGTTACCTGTGAGAAGAGACCAACCCCTACCTCACTACAACATCCTTTCAGGTAGTGGTAGGGAGTGATAAAGTCTCCCCAAAGCCTCCTTTTCTCCAGAACAAACAATCCCATCTCCCTCAGATGCTTCTCCTAATTCCTGTAGTCCAGACCTTCACCAGCTCTGTTGCCCTTCTTTGACATGCTCCAGCACGTACATGCTCTTGTAGTGAGGAGCCCCAAAACACAAGACTCATGGTGTGGTCTCACCAGTACAGAGAGATAATCACTGTCCCTATCCTGCTGTCCACACCATTGCTGACACAAGGCAGGATACTATTTGCCTTCTTGGCCACCTGGGCACACTCCTCATTCATGTTCAGCCAACTGTTGCCTCTGTCAACCGACATCACCAGGTCCTTTATGATCAGGCAGTTTCCAGACACTCTTCCCCAAACCTGTAAGTGCTTCATGGGCTGGTTGTAACCCGGGTGCAGCACCTGACACTTGGCCTTGTTCAGCCTCATACAATTGACCTTGGCCCATTGATCAAGCAGGCCTAGATCCCTCAGTAGAATCTTCCTGCTCTCCAGCAGGTGTCCAACTTGGTGCCTTCCACAAACTGGCTCAGGCAATAATACCACATTGCAGAACTCTCTGTCCAGGTTTCCTAGGACAGAATCTGTAAACCCAGGGGTGGTAAAATGAGTTTCGTGCTAATTTGTCACTAGCACTCCACTACCCACAAGAGCAGCCCAGTAGGAGATTTTCAGAGCAAAGCTGTTGGCGCCAAGGACCTGACTTGTACACTGTGGAGGATTCAGAGTCAGACATTGTGGATTCAGTGCCTGCAGAAGTGGGAAGTCATTGGAAGGTTCCTAGAGTGTATCTGATTTATTTTGCCCAAAAGGATTTCTGGACCTGTCTGCAGTATGAACTGAGGTCAGAAGTGAGGTGACCTGCAGTCCCATCCCAAACTAAACCAGTGAATTAGTCTCACTTTTGTGATATGAAAAACCTGGAAAATTAAGGGATTTCAAATTGAAGTCTAAAAGTATTCTTGGATCTTGAGTAAATGACATGAAATCATGTAGCTTTAGAAATGTCCTGAGGTATCTGGTTACCCCCTGTGGGCCAGGCAGCTCTGACAGCTCTTTAGCAGCAGTTTCATACTAGGCAGCACAAGCCAAGCTGAATCAGGGAAACCCTCAGATCCCCTCAAGGAGACCTTTAGTTTAATATTATGGCACCAGAATTTAGGCACCTTTTATATAGAGGGGTCTTGTGTGCCCTTTTATGCAACTGTGCTGTGAAGCACATTGTGGTTGGAGCAAGTCTTTTCATCCAAAAGCAGATACTCGGTCATTTGAATCATTCCTTAGGCCCTGTTGACTGCATCTCCATTGACTGCAGCAGAGCCTTCTAGGATCATATAATGAGTATGTAGATGCTTATCACACAAGCAGACACCTACATGAGACATGGAGTTAGGCATCTTAATCTTGCACTGTGTTTATTTCTTGGAATCAGAATTTGGCCATGCTGAATTTCCCAAAGAGCTTTATAAGCATCAGCAGAGTATTCTTGTTCAAATCATTCACATTAGGATTACTCAGATCAGCGTGAACCTTTATAAACTGAGCCTTTATCAGGGAGTAGATTTTGAAAGGGCAAATAACTCAGCAATAGAATGTCAGTGTCTCAGAATAGACTCAAAAAGCTGCCCTCCCTTCCCAGTGAGACTGGATTACTTAACACTGCATGTTATCTGCAGAATGGCAAGTTTTTCATTTACAGCATGAATTTATTTTTGGTTTTGGAATAAATATGCTTATGGTGTAAATTTAGGATTTTCAGTTCTAGACGATTTCAGTAAGATAGTAAATTTTATAAATTATCAATTTGCAGGGAAATATTGCAGCCAATGAATAATTCTCCCTCTATTTGGCTGCTGTTATTCATTACTCTCTTTCAGAAGAGCAATAACTCATTTCTTCATGTGCTTGAGGGACAGATTTTTCCATTTCTTATGCACAGACACAGACACTGCCTCACAGCTGAGGGACTGAGGTCATCTTGCTATACTTAAATCACTTCTGTTAGCTTTACAGCTCTTGTGTTACTCCATCCCCTTCCTTTTACTTCCTTCTACATCACTCATCGTGGAAGTAGAAGGACAAGATCTCCCTCTTTACAGAAACAAGAGTCCCTCTGGAAGAGGCAAAGTGAAAATTTAAAGCTGTAGATGGGAAAGGGGGGAAAGGCTGGAAGATGGCAGGCAGGGACAGCTGTGTTTTCAGTATGAACTTCACTGTAGGAGAGCTGAACATCAGCATGAGTGTACCCAGCCCTCTGAGCAGGAAGACAGGGATGGGGAGAAGAATGAAGCTCCCATAATCCAAGGGGAAATGATCAGTGACCTGCTACACCACTTAGACATACACGTAAGTCTGTGCGGATGGATAGGATTCATCCAAGGGTACTGAGGGATCCAGCAGGAGTGCTCACCGAACTACTTGCAATCATTTACCAGCATGGCTGACCCAGGAAGTTCCAGTTGATTGGAACTTAGCATTTGTGATGCCCATCTATGGGGTTTACATCTACAGAAGGGTTGAAAGGAGGATCCAAGGAAATACAGGTCTGTCATCCTGACCTCAGTGCCAGGGAAGTTCATGGAGCAGACCATCCAAAGTGCTATTTTATGGCATATGAAGGACAAACAAGGGATTAGACACAGCCAGCACAGGTTTTTGAAAGACAGGTCCTTCTTGGCCAACCTGATCTCACTCTATGACAAGGTAACCTGTCTAGTGGATGAGGGAAAGGCTGTGGATATTGTCTACCTGGACTTTAGCAAAGACTTTGACACGATTTCCCACAACATTCTCCTGGAGAAACAGGCATCTCTCTAGGAGCTGGGAGACTCTTTTTGGTTTTGAATGCTGTTACAAGAAGGAAAGGAGTGAATCTAGATGACCTACTTTCTATACAAGTAATCTAGACTCTAGACTGCCAGAAGTAAAATATTCCAATTATATTAGGTTAGAGATTAGTCTCTTTAGAGAATACAGGCATACAAATTGTAGATTTTAGGTGGGAAACAGGATCCTCCAACAACAGCAGTTCTGAACATGTGCAGAGTCACTGGGTGCTAAAGAATTTTTTCATCAGTGGTGTGCCTGATAATACTTTCGTGGTCAGATAAAGCTGAATAATAATTATTTTGTTTAAAGCCATAATTACTAGTTCTGTCGCTCAATACATGTTTTAGATCATGACATCCTTCAGAAGACCTAAGACTCGTTTCTTTATCGGTGACTATGTTTTTTGGGCTTGCCAAATTTGTTAGCAAATATGCAAAAGCAAGTCTTCCAGACACTATTTTTAATGTTGATTTTGTTCAGTTGAAGGCAGTTTTATTAATGTAAAGGGAAATTTTAACTTTTTGATCAAGTTGAAACTTTTGCCTTCTAGTTGTTTTTTATGTCATGCCACACAGATTGATCTCTGCAGAGTTCTGGATGCAGGAAATGGATAAAAATTACTATTGAATACAGGAATATTAAATTACAGGAGATGTAAAATGTTGCTGAAAGCTCTAGAGAAGAAACATTAATTAACATTCTGACCATATTTCAATGAAGACAATGATATAAGTGTGTCTCTTTTGCAGGATCATCAGACTCATCCATATTTGCTCATCACAATAAAAAATTTCAGTCAGTGGCACATTTGATCTTGCGGAATCTAAAGAAACCTATTTTCTGGGGGTTTTGAGTTCAAAACAAATTCATTCAGTCTTGTGAAGAATCACTGTTTCTTAGTTCAGATCTATCAAACAATCCCTTGATTTTTTTCCTTCTTTCAAACTCACTGATGCAAAATTGAATAAATTCACAAATTATTTTTATTATAATCAGTGAACAATAATCACATTTACAATATTGATTATTGCTTTTACATTTAGAACTGTTATATTCCTACACCATAAAATCTGAATAATACCATAGAATGCATTATATGCAGACAGGTGGGGGGATATAAACTGCTCATTTTTCAGAGGACCTTTATGATTTTACCCGATTTAATCCCCCAGTATTTCATAAGTCTCCCCTCTCTCACTTTTTCATTTTCTTCTCTTGCAGTCAGGACAGCTACGTTCATTTTCTTAATCAAATCTTAGTTCTGCAATTACTGTCATAATAATGAAAATGCTGTTTGCATTACCTTCATACTTTTAATTGGTGAAAGTTTTTTTATTATAGATTAAAAACTGTTTAAATCTTATGTTTGGGATGCCTGAGGACTGGGATACTTCTTTCCTACTACTGTTTTAGATTAATCTTGTTCTCAATATAAACATTTTTTCTACAAGGAACTATTCCTGACTAAAACATATATCTAATGCCAGCATATACACACAGAAAAACCAAACCAGAAAAAAGCAAGTGATTTGAGCTCTACAGAGGAATTTCCAGAGTCTCTATCTCTGTTTGATAAGTTAGTACTTCCAACTGATATTTAAAGAAATAATTTTCCCTCTGAGATGATATTTAAAACTAAAAAAATTATACTCACAAGCTTACTCAGAACACATATTCAGTATTTTGAATGTCTGTGATTTCAGATGCTGACTGTGAGGAATCTGCAAATAGGTTGAAGTCCATAAGATCTGTTTTCATTTTCTCTTTGACTTGTTATTTTAAACTTATTATTATTATGACAGCAAGAAATAGATATAAATTGTTCTACTGAAGAGCTTTAGACATCAGTTTTTGATGTTTTTTCTATGATCTCAACAATGTTAAAGTGTCCTGCAGAGTCTAAGTGATAGTTGTCACACTCCCATTGCCAAAAGCAAATCTGCTCTCAGTGTTCATAAAACTGTGAGGGTAAAAATGTCAGCAAAGCCTCCTAATATTATTTTAAAGTGGGGGGTTATTTTTATATATACTTGTGATCTCCTAGGAAAAAATATTGAAAACAAAGTAAGAAGGAAATAGTAGGTAAGATAATTATGCTGCCATGGTTACTCTGAGAAGAGAAAGCTTACAGCAAATTTTAATACAATTGAAAAAGGATAAAAACAACAGCATTCAACCAAGACAAAGAATGTTTCTATAGAATCTTTTTACCAAAATAGTACCAAGCCAGATTTTCACCTTGCCTGTGTCTGCCTAAATCTGCAGGTAACAGGTATGAAACAGTGCAAAGTTGTGACCCGGTGGGAAATGTCCCTAGAGTAAGAAAAGAGGCATATGAGTGCCCTTACTACTTTGATATAGGTTCACCCTTAAACAGAAACGCTTTCCAAAACCCATGTAAGGGTGGTGCTGAAATGGGGGAAGAATCTAAGAGACCCCATCACCTACGTAAGGCTGCTACCCCTGGAGTTGTCTGAATGATCCTCAGCATTACGGTATTTCAGAGGGGAAAGCACAAGAACCTTTTTGAAGCTGTCTGTTTTTCACCTGTAGGTGAAAGGCTGGAGAGGTGAAGGGACAGCACCAAAAAACACACAAAGGCAGTCTAGTCTTCAGGCAAATGAAGGCTCTCTTTAAAGAACAAAAGTAAAGAATAAATCTCCCCTCTGCAACCTTCTGCTTACATGATGTTAGATTTGCAGAATTACTTCGATAGGAAGAGACTCAGGCAATACAGATAAGGTCCCTTGGTTCTTTCACTGATACAGTTTGAACACTTGAATGTTTCTGGTAATGGGTAATGGAACAATCCCATCAAGTCTCAGGGAAGTATCCACTTTGGAGTTTGATTAAGGTACATTTATACACTCTAACACATCAGAGTACATTAAAATGTTTCCATGAAGAGACAGGTGCACCTGTCCAGTCACTGTAAATAAAAATAAAGGCATTTTAGGGTAAATATCTTCTTAAGTAACTCAGCTTCTCACTTATGCATCATTTCCATAGAAGAGATGCCTACATTACCCTTTGTTAAACTTAAGTAAGTTTCCTAGCAACCCAGTCATTATCTCTATGGAGGATAAAAAGACACCAGAATTATAAAGAAGTTGAGTCTTTGACATCACTGTGTTTTTGACCACCACAATTAATTACCAGACATGCTGGCATCAGTTCCGAAGTCCTCTTCTTCAATAAGATAAGTATCAGCAAAATACTTTGTTTACTTTTAATCCATTTCATTTTCTACTACACGATAAAATCAGATTCTGTGTATCTAGAACACTGAGCAAAGTAGTGAGCATCCTAAACAAAAATGTTCAAATTAACCTCATGGTTTTGCATGTCCAACATCAAGGATAGCAAACACCATGAAGGTGACTTCTTAAGATTTATTTCAGGAGGTAATTAATGGCCTAAATAGAAAACCTTTTTAGAAAAAAAACCCTCTTCCTCTTTTTTTCCTAGAGGTTCTTTGTTTTGCTTAGCTTGCTTTTTGGTTTTTAAAGCAATTTGTCCAGTTCTGTAGTGTTAAATAGCCAGCAATGTCAACTAACTCAGACTTGCTGCTAACTCCATGATTGGATCAGTAAAGAATATAATTTGCAACTAAAATATATGGATAATTAATTTGTGTTTTCCTGTGTGTATGGTTAAGCTATTAACAGATGAAAGAGATTTCAGAAAAACAAAAAGCAAGAAACAAATGGACAAGTGGAAAAAGATTCCCCATTACTATTTCAAAACCTGTGTTGAAATACCTTTATCTTTGTATGGCAAGGGATTCTTATATGACAGTTCTCAAGTTTATGGAATGTATAAAGGAACGATGACATTAACATTAAGAGATATTTCTCTTTTATAGTGGATTATTTGTGGTTCAGCATGCTTGTTCTTAAATAAACCTAGAACTCCTCTCCATACAAAATTCCACTAACAGTTCAAAATATCAGGATTTTGCAGTAGTTGCTTTTCCTGCACACTAAAGATTGGCATAAACCAAGCTGAAAGAAGATGTGACTTCAGTTTATAGGGAAAAGTTATTTTCATTTATTGGCAGTCCACCACTTCACGGGGGAAAAAAAAGAACAAAAGCAAAACAAAACAAAACAAACAAACAAACAAACAAAAACACAAAAAAAAAAGAAAAAAGAGAGTAATTTCTTTCAGCTGTATATAAGGAACAGCACGAAAAAGAAGCAACTAATTTGAAACACCCTTTCTTCAGTAGCTATATTAATGTAGAAAGAAAACAAAACAAAAAACTCCCTCACATCCCCAAAGAACAGTAATTATATTTGTAATCTCCTCTTATATTTGTAACCTGCTCTTATATTTGTAACCTTAGGTTACTGGAAGCTGTATTTCCTTTTCCAGGAGTATCTCAGAAACTGGACAAGACTGTCATTTGAGAGGAACCAATGACAGCAGTTCCTGTATTATTCCTTAGTTTTCAAGCAGAAAGAAGAAGCTATGCACGTTTGCTGACTCTTGACCTTTTTGAAAGGTAAATCTAAAAGAATACCTATTTGTATTTGAGTATCTGACTTGGCCATCTTTGAAGCATTGTTGTTGGGGTTTTTTTAGGTTGCCTCTATCACCTACAATGATACAATGAGGATTATTCAACAATAAGGCCGTCTGTTTTATTTTCACCACAATGATTTCTGTAATATGCAGGCAAGATGATGACAAAACAAAAACTGTAGACACCTCATACGACCTCATTCAGGTTATGGACTAACGTTATGGTAATCTATAGCTCCATTGCATGTGGTTGTTTAAGTAGAATTTAAAAGGAAGAAAAAAGAACCAAGCAGACATAGCACTGGTCTGTAGCTTGACAAAAACTAAGAATATGCTTTTTAACTAAGTAGCCTCATTAAATTTTAGGAGTCTGTTATTTTTTATCTGATCATTAGTCTAAACATAATACTATGGTTTCTCTGACTCATGCATAGTGCCTTCTTTTTGATGTACAATGCATTAGTCATACTTATCTATGAACACAGATTATATATGGTGTAACCTCTACACCTACTGCTGTATTCTAGAAAGAAAGTATTAATATATTATTTTGTTCTGTAATTAACACTAGTACATAAACCCATGCAAGTCCAAAATAGCTTTTAGGATTCAGGATTGGATGATTAAAAAAAAAAAATCCTGCTCCTCAAACTTGTTTCATGGATACTGTAAGAGATAATTTATTATGGGTATAAAAATTCCTCCAGTTCTTGCAAGAAATATGATGTAAAGAAGAAAAATATGAAAGCTAATGGAGAGTCTTTTCTGCAAGACACAAAATTAGCAGTCATAAAGAAAGGTAATAGCCTTTACACGCTAAGAATCAAAAGATTATTCTGATATCAGTTTTTCCTGAAGATATTAAAGATCTAGAAATTAAAAATACACGAAACGCAGTGATTCTTGACTGACCTACAGATCTTGACTGGGTCTTTCCCAGTTCAAATTGGCAGAACTCATGCCAAAATTTGAACGGGTATATGTTATCAGGCCAATTGTGAAAAGAGAACTTCCTTGTTAATAATGCAGGACCAAACTTAAAGTTCAAACTGAGAAGATGTTTGTAAAAAGGAATTATAGAAAAAAAAGTATATGTCCCTTAAAAATTAGCATCATTACTCTGACCTGTTCATAGTTAAACAAACTAAATGTGAAGTCCTGCACCTGGGGAAGAATAACTCCAGGCATCAGTATATGTGCTGGAGGATGGCTATCTAGAAGGCATCTTTTAAGAAAAGATGGTGAACTTCAAGCTGTATATGAGCTAGCAGTACACCCTTATGGCAAAGACAGCTAAAAGTATTAGGAAGTAACAGTGTTAGGATGCATTAGGAAGAGCATTGCCAGGTTGAGGGAAGTGATCTGTCCCCTCTGCTCAGCACTGCTGAGTCTGCTCCTGGAGTGTGGAGTCCAGTTTTCAGTTTCTCTGTACAAGGCAAACGTGGACATATTAGAGGGCCACAAAGGTGATCAAGAGTGAGCTCTCATATTAGGAGAGGCTGAGAAAGCTGTCACCGTTCAGCCTAGCAATGAGAAGGTTCAGGAAGATCTTAGCAATGTATATAAATACATGAAGGGTGGATGCAAAAAGTCAGGGTCTTTTCAGTGATGCTCAGTGAGAGGACCAGAGGCAGTGGGCCCACACTGAAACATGGGAGGTTCCTTCTGAGCATCACAAAACACTTCTTCTCTGAGAGAGTGACTGAGCAGTGGCACAAGTTACAGAGGGAGGTTGTGGAGTCTCCATCCCAGGAGATAGACTGTCTAGACACAGTTCTGGGCAACTGTCTGTAAGTGGACCTGCTTGAGCAGGGTGGGTAGACCAGATGACCTTCAGAGATCTTTTTCAACCGTAGCCACCCTGTGATTCTGCAATTCTGTTCCATATCATCTTACGGAGACACCACCCGGTACCATTTCCTCACCTCCTGAGAAGTGCATCTTATGAAGGAGCTAAAATGGAACTACATTTTTTGAACATTATCAATCCGGCAAGCTGTTCTAATAGGGAAATAAGGTTATAAAATGTCAGAGTAGGGGAAACACATTCACTAATCCTTGTAATAACACACTGGATCTTCTAAAAAGAGGAGAGAAACTTCTCAGGATTCAAAGTTCTCCTTTCCTGCTTGTCTCACTCTTATTCTTGTGAGATAGTTGGTGGTTGGCTTTCTCTCCCTAATCTTAGTGCTGTGAATGTTTCTAAGTCATCCAGCTTTGCAGGTAGATGGATATTTGGGACTTACAAATGAATGGCAGCATTTTTCAGCATGATTGGCAGCTGTCAGTCAGATTATTTTTTAGGAGCTGAACTGACAAACTTAAAAAAATATATAGATCAAAGGGAATACAATTTTATGTGCAAGGCAGAAAATAAAATGTTGCTGGGAATGAATGAAACTTTTTAGTTCTCTTGACTCCTTTTACACAATCTCAGAACATCCACATGATATGACCAGAACGACCACTATCAGATTATTCACAAGGTTTTGGAAGTTCCCCTCCCAGCTCTGCTCTGCTCAGGGAAACATATTGTCCAACTTCAAAAGGACTGCCAGGGTTGTTATGCCACAAAATCACTCTCAGTGCCTTTCTGCAGTTCATGCAAAAGAATTTTCTACAGAGCACAATAACTTAACTAGTTAAAAATAAGAATAATGCACCTCAAAAACTTCATAGTCATTGGCTCTATACAGGTTTTACTGGGTCTACCTCTAGGAGATAACAGGCATAGTGTCAAATATCTATAAATAAAGGAGAGGACAGAACCAGGGACTGAGATTTCCTGAGCACTCTACCTAGTCTGCTAGGCAAAGCATTTCCTTCTTCTCAATTTTGTGATTCAAACTAAGGTATTTAAGATTATTATTTTTGTCATAATTTGTAAACATCTATGTCTATACTGATTTTGCTCACTAACACTCATCACCTGACACAAAACGTGTCATGACGTGTTAAGTACTGGCTGCAGAACACTTTGTGATATACATACA
>JAYRBT010000114.1:62876637-62893586 GCA_036023395.1 Myiotriccus ornatus
TAACACTCATCACCTGACACAAAACGTGTCATGACGTGTTAAGTACTGGCTGCAGAACACTTTGTGATATACATACAAAAGCAACTCTTATTGCTATTACTGATTCAAAGACTGTTTTTTTAAAGCATCCTGATGGTGCACTTGATCCAGTCAAGTGGCAACACCGCTTTAAGCACCTCTGGGAGATTGTTTCTTATTGCATGCAGTTTTACTATAAGAAAAATATGGCTGTAAAGGAAAATATCCCTAAATCCTTCCTTTGCTTCCATTCAGTCACTCGTGGTTACTTCTCTTTGAACCACCCTACCTGATTCCTCTCATATACCTGCTTAAAACACTTACAGGTATTTAGCATGCCATTCATGAATCATTACTTAGACAGGCACTCCATATTTAGCTCTTCTCCCTTCCTCATAAATCAGTCCCTTCCAGACCCTCAATCATTTTTATTGCTCTTTTATAACTGCTGATAATATTCATAAATGAAATGTCTGTAATGGTGCTAAGCAAGAAAAAGAGAACAAGAGACCAAGGCTGGAGTTAATAAAATAAAAATAAAGCATAATTTAATTTGGGCATCCTCTTAATTTTTGTAATTAAATAGACATAAATAATAACACAACAAGGCAAATGAATTACCAGAAGCTAAAGGGAGGCCAAGGCATACCTATTTTCCTTCGTGGTTTTCCCTTGTAGAAAGGGAAGTAGAAAACCAGCTTATGAGAACATCTATTTCTGTTTTTTTCAAATCAGTATTCTAATACTCTGTGAGTGGTTTCTGGCAATCAAACTTCAAACATCTCAAAGCAGGACTCATGTTAAGCCTGACATGTAAGAACAGGACCTGTTGCCGCAGGACAACATTCTGAGCCCCTCTAACATAACTGGTGGAAGATGGTATCATGGGATACCTTACGGTATTTAAGGTACTGTAATAAAATATGCAGAAACAGTTATCATTTTAATCAAGACCAAATAAAAGCTTAACAGGGAAAGATGTTTTTGACAGTCTGATATTTACAACACTCCATACTAATAGTTTTAGTTTAAAAGAGCACCTACTTTTCCCTTGTGAGGCTAATATATGCTGGGATCCTGGATTTTTAGGTTTAAAAGGGAGAAGCAAGCTTTAGGCAGCTTTTTATTTGAATTTCTGAATGATTAGAAGAAGCAGAAAACTTTATGGAAGTTCAAATAAACTGCCTTTAGCCAGTGAGCTATTCTCTGTGTGCTGTGTGTAAAAGTACATACATGATAAATTTCTAAATGTATGGAAAAGAGGATGTGTGAATGATGAAGCCAGCAGCATCTATTTTTAGAATGTATTACTGTGCATTTGAAAAATAAAGACAATTACACAAGTAAAATTTATAATAGCAATTACTATCTACAGGAAACTCAGAAAAAATATTGAAAATAATAATTTTCATTGTGTATTTAGTTACAGAATCTTAGTGCTCAATAGCTTTATAGCCTTTCTTATGGATCCTTTATCAAGCTTATCTTAAAATCTATTTTAATTGCTCATAGCTGGACTGTTTTAGGTTTGTTTTATTGTTAAACAAAGCATAATCTGGTAGACCTTAACATTAATTTTAAATTACAAAAATATTATATGTTTTAAAATGCTCTGTTTTGGCACTGCAGGTGTGTAAAAACATAGAACACTTAGAGTTCTAACTGTGATAATGATAATAAAAAAAAACCAAAACAGATGTAAATAAATCCACAAGAAACAATTGGCATTCTTATCAATACCAGCTAGAGCCTGTATATCAAACCAGATCACTGCTTCTCAGCAGAGGAAGATTTAAACATATGTAACTTTTTCAAGCAGAAGGACATCACATGAAGAAAAGAAAGATTAAAACACTATAGAAAAAATATTTTCATAATAACAAAATATTTACTCATTTATGGAAGATATAGGAGAATGTTAGGGGTCATAGATTTAGGCTACCAGCTCATAGAGGGGTTGTTTATTTTACAAAGAACTCAGTTTCTCCTATATGCACACACCCTCCTCTCTACCTCAATAATTTAGACATAAAGAAAGAAAATGTCTAGAAGTCTTTCAGACCAAAATGTGTTTTTTATTTTACTGGAAAAAAAGCCCACAATAAGGCATCATGATGCAAAAAAATCATAAACCAGCCCACAGCACCAGAAATTTTTCACTTTTAGCTGTCATCTGACCTAACTGAATACTTTGCTGGTTTGAAGACTCTAACTTGTCTAATGTAACATTTATGACTTCAGTGCCTTAAGTTAAAATAGTAAAAGAAATGAGTCCATAATCTAGAGCAAGTATTAAAAGCTGAACCTTTAATCATTATTTCTGACAGAGTAACTCCAGTCATCAATCATTCTCTTTCAAAGTCCACGAATAAAGAAGAAATACCTATACACTGTAAGATCTGATAAGATAGTCCAGATTTCCTAAAATAAACGATAGTCTTGAAACACATAAAATCTCTTTAAAATCTTTTAAATTTAAAGGAAGCAAACAAAACATATGCTAGTTTTGCAGAAGGCCTCAGAACTATAAGGGCAATAGAAAAGATTTTCCTCACACAGCTGTAGAAGTAACAAATACCACGTCTAAAGCAAAAAGAGTATTATCTTCTGTAAGACATGCAAGGCAAGGCTTTTTTAACCCAGCCCTGGCAATGACTCAGCTGGAGCATTTCAAACAGTTGTTCTCAACACCAGTTCCCCAAAAAGTTCTGGGCTGGCAGAGATGTTCATACCAGAGCAGAGATGAAGAGCTACAGTAACGAAAATATGAAGAAATGTCTCAAAATTTTCAGCAACATAAACCCAAATCTGAGTGGGGGCACCGTTACAATTGCTGCTAAACAATTGGTCTATTACATCTATATGAAAATAGGATGAAACCAATAGACTTTAGTAGAAAAATTTTTTTTTAGTATAATAAAACCTCTTTTAATTGTAAAGCTAAGTACACAGCCATTATACGGAAACTAAACTTTGGGAAAATAACATGCTCCTCTTTCCCTCTTTCTTACATACTTTTCTTTATTCAACTGAACAATTTGAACTCTTGTATTCAGTTCTTGCAAGCTCTCCAAACCTCTGATCATCCCAAAAGCTTCTGTTTACATCTTTTATTTTTGAATATTTGGTTTTTCATTGCAAATTCTGGGACTATAGCCTGTATTTTGTATGAAAATTCAGCCACGCCTTCTAAAAAAGCTTCAATATCTCCCTGTTTCTAGTGGAAATATCTTAGCTGACATAAGCCAGTGCAGCATCTGTCTTTTTTATGATGCCGTTACATTCTTCTTAATAGTCATTCCATGGTCAAATAATGAAAGTTGCTGAATCAAGGAGAGCAGAAGATACTTTATGACTTTGAAAATCAATCCATTTTCATTCAGGTACATGTTAAAGAGTCTAACAGTCACCTATCAATTAAAAACAAGAAAACAAACAAAACCCACTGAAAACAAAGCAGAAAAAATATGAAATGTGAATAATCGGAAAAAGAATAAAACAACAATGGAGAAGAAGCTTAGAGTACACTTTCTCTTCTCTTTCCTTTATTCTTTACATGTCTAATGATTCCATTCATTGTATTTGTGTTTTAATACAAAATATCACTAACATACTAATTCCTAGAGTTCACATTCTAATTTTAATTAAAATCAATTATATCTAGTAATGTACATTTTGCTTCAGAGGAATAATTGCACATTTATGCTGTTTTAAAAGAGAACAGAATTTATCTCACTACATTTTTTACACGACTGGTTGGGTACTGAGAACGTCTTACTGGATTGGCTGGATTTTTTCCTCATAAGAAACAGACATGATTATTTTTATTTGGCAGTTAAGCACCTGGTCACTAAATATTTAAAATTCTGAAACAAAATGCCTCTCAATAAGCTGTGAAGCAATAATATGCAAATACTTACTTATACTCAGTTGGCATATAACAAGGTAGGAACATTGTGTGTGTATTGTAATGAAGTGATGCAAATGACCTCAGAAGCTGGAAGACACTGCCAAAAGTTTGAATTGTATCCAAAATAAGAATGTCTGTTTTCCCTACAATCTGCTGAATGCAGAATGCATTAGTATCTCAGCACTGCACAGCTGTGTTTTTCTATCAAAGGAGGATAATGCCTGCTTTCAGATTTGGAGAAAAAAAAAATCCTTCCTAATTGAGTTGGGTACCTTTATCTGCATTCAAGCTGCTGCGTATTTATTTTTAAATAACTGAATTCTGGCAACATTTTGTCCTGAATAAAACACTCAGTTAAAAAAGAGTTAGACATTCCATGTCAGCCTTATGCTACAAAAACACAGTACCTACTTACTTGACCTCTCTTACTTTTTTCTTATCACTAATCAGCCAAAATTTCTTTATGATCTTACCTATGGCCTCAGACCTTTTCCTCCCTATTGTCTGATAAGGTCTTACAGGGCAATCTTAACATAAAGCTACAGTCCTCCCTTTAACTGCCCTGGTCTATCTCCAGCTCCATGCTTCTTGAAGGGTAGGTTCCTTTTTCAGAAGGAGAGACTCTCATCTTGCTGAGAAGTTGTCCATCACTTTCTCTTCCATACTTCAATTGTGTAAACAGTGTGGTTTAGCTCCAGAAGATCTGGATTGTTCAGCAAGACAATATCAAGGACAGGGCTGCTCAAGTGAAGGCTTCAAGATAAATCTAAGTCAAGAATAAATGGTCCCCTGAACCACTCAATGGCTCCAGACATGAAATGTTTGTGATTTTTTGCAAAGCATCTCTTCTTCCTTTATCCTTTTCTGGTGTCACAGTGAGCACATCTACCTTGCTGCATTTGGCACATGTGAGAGTGTTGTTGAGCAGACTAGAATAAATGTGTCTGCTCTTTGCTGGTGAAGAGTTCAGTGGAGTCAGATTTTAAAAAAAAATCAAAGACTGATGAAAGTGATCTTCAAGACAATTTCCCTATAAGTATGATCCATGCATGGTATCCATACCAGTAGAACATGTTCTTCTTTTGCAGCAGAGCTATACTATACCAAACCCCTCTCATCCACAAAGAGGCCTCAGATTGCTGTAATAAAAATATTTCCAAGGTACTCTGTTATTCTGAAGTCAAAAGCAATTTCTTTTTTTCAGTCAAACTCCACTATAGCACTGGAGAACCTGTACTTATGTAGTAAGAGATAATAATGGTGTAGAGTCCCAGTTGGAAGAGGTCCACAAGTATGTCCTGAAATCTTTCTTTACTCAGGATTTTGATAGTAGTGAGGCACATGCTTGAAGATTATTAACGGTTTAAGTGTTTTATTAAAAATTTTATTGGCCTGTATTCAGGTTTGTGTATGAAAGAAATCACATTTTAGTAGTATACTAGAAGGTAGATCTTTAGATAATATAATAAATCATTGCAGTTCCACAATCTTCATTACAGTGAAGAATTTATCATCTGAACCAAGATTTTTTTTTATTTTATTTTTACCGCTCTCCAGTGATACAAGAACTTGCTTTTCAGAGAGGTGATTTATTTATTTTTATTTCTTATGCAACTTTTTTTAGTGTTTACACTTACTATTGTATTCTAACCAAACCAAATTTTTATTTCATACCTTTGCTTTCTGTCTGATATATTTCAGCAAAGTACATATGCACTCTGATTACTATGTGTCAAATATGACTTCTTTTACACTTTTCTACTAAGACATGGAAATCATATTTAACAATCTTTTCTCAGTTTTGTACAGGAAGAATAAAGCTTTGTTCACACAAGAGATTTGTGGTTTATTAACTCAAGCTTTTTCACAAAGTGAATTAGTTAAACTCTATTGTAGATGTATAACTCAGTTTAAAAGCAGTTTGTTTCAGTTTAGCTTATACAGATTCCAATTTATGCTAAATTGAAAAATGCCTCATTTAAACTGCAATAGAAGTATCTGCACAGCTTCATTTACTGGTTTAGTTAAATTAATTAAATTTATTACATTTGGTTGAACCAAGACAACAGTATCCCAGATTCAAGGCTGAAATTTTAAGCTAACATGTAGCCTGTCACCTGGAAAATTTATGAAATTTAGCAGCAAATAGCCAGTATTGGTAATTATCTTGAAACTTTGGGCAGCAACTATCAAAGCCCAAGTATGAAAATGTTTACTATGCAAAGCAATCAAGTTATGCATGTCAGATTTAACAGCATATCACAAAGATCTACCAAACACTTCATGCCAATTTAAAATATCGGATTGGAACAATTCTCAAATACAACAAGGCATTTTAAATAAAAACTGAGCCTTGCGCAGATTCTCTTTATGACAAGGAATTGATTTGGGAGAAATGTCTTTGTTTTCTGAATCATTTTTCATTGGTCTCACTCAGCTCACATGGAAAGTCACATTACTATGACTCAGACAAGGATTTTCCTAAGTCACTGTTATGTATAACCCTATCCTAGGTAAAAAGAACTCACTACTGATATAACCTGTTCTTCCTTAAACTGCTTTGCAAGTTGCAAATTTGCTGCAAGTACGGGTGAGGATTCAGCTGAGAAAAACAGCAAAGCAGGTCAGCTGATTACAAACAGAAGAAAGGAGGAGCCCATGACCCTAGCCTCAGATTTGAGCTCACAGGAATTTGGCACCAGCTTTCACAACAAGAATAGTTTCTTGATGATAAAAATTAATTCACAGACTCAGGCATCACCATATTATTACTCTAATATATTTTCAATGATACAAACTTTTGCAGAGGGACTTCAGATGCCAAAATCAAAAAAGTGCATCAAAGTTTAGCCTTAACAAGCAGAATAAATAAACATTCACAGAAGTTATAATTATTCAGACCCTATGAGTGGGTACATGGTCAATTGCCACTGTTCTTTGTACTGTTTTTCCCAAGCAGTCATTTGAAAAGATCAAATAAATACCTATAGCTACCATATTTTCAAGTATTGCAGCCTGGTCATTCAGATGTCATTCAAAACAAATTTGTGACTGAACTCTACGCATTTTTTTTTGTTTTATTTATATCTTCAGTTTGAAAACAGACTTTTTCATAAAACGAAACTTTTCATCACAAAGAAATGACAGAAACCACAAGTTCTCTATCTAATATTTCACTAATACATAACCTCTAATGAACAGGGTTGCTATGAGTATTAAACCTTTCACAAATAATTTCTTTGCCCTCTTAAGTTATAAACTATAGTCTAAGCATTATTTTACTTTGTTTTCCCACTATATGCAGTTAAACAACTATAGAAAGTTTGAACATATGCAGTCATTTGCATATATCTGCATACATTCATATGCATAAATACACATAACGCAGAAGGTGAAACTAAAAGAATTCAATTTAAGTAACTGAAATTATCTTCAAGGCCAGTTCTAGCTTTGAAGGTAACTCACTGAGCTGTAAGGGAAACCAAGTACTACATAAATGTATACACTTCTTTTTTTCTTGAAAAGAAGAAACACTGCCTTGCAAGCAGATTGCAATTAATACACTACCTTGTCAGCTTGCAAGGTCTAAAGTAAGCACAGGGTTCTTTTTTGTTCTTCATCTAGTTTGTGATCCTTTTTTCAGAAGGGGGAATCTGCTATTTAGAAATACCATTTATTCATATCAAAATAGGTATCTTCACATGAAAGTCAGAGGAACTTTTTTTTTGAAATACATTCTTTTTAAGTTTTTCAAAGAATTCTTTTCAGAAAAGGCAAGCACCTCATCAGCTCTCACACACACAAATCTTCAAATGCTGTTTTTGAAGAGTTGCATTTAAAAGTATGTTCAGTCATATACCAAGCATGAGAAGTTGGAAAAAAACTCTTTGAATCTGAACTACAGCTCATCATAATCTGGTTAAAATTATCTTCAACACCACCTGTCATTATTAATGCAGGAAGAGAGGTAGAAAAATACCTTCAGCCCAGCTACATTATTGCAAATAAGGTCCATCTGCTTTTCACTGTTCTGTCATACAATAATAGCAGCTATATTTATGATGGATTTAGGATTTTGCCTGTAGTGGATGAATGTGTATCTGCTTTTATTAAAAATGCTCTCTTTGAAGGTGTTCTATCATCTTAGCAGATTGTATACCTAATTTTTAATGTGGAATACTCAGTCTCTGATATATTCCATTGCTAGCTAAATTATTTTTCCAATTAATTATATTCTTATTTTTATATATATTCATATATATATGTGTACATATATATATATATCTCAAAAATACTCTATGTAGCATTTTGTGTTAGATTACATAGCTGTGCAGAGCCTGATTTAAGGCAAAATGGCTATAAGAGCCATTTTACAATAGTAATAGCGAAATATTCATTATCTGCATCCTTGAAGGAACCCATTAAAAACATAAAATCTACAGGGTAATAAGTTCTAAGCAAGAAAGCAAGGATATTTGAGAAAAACAAACAAAAAGTAAAAACTGAAGATATAAAATGCTCGCTGTTATCATGGGTAGTGTACAAAGCATAGCAAGATGATTCAGAGTAAACAATGGTTGTGTCTACATTAGCCATTAGCTTGTGGTGCATCAGTCCAGGGCCTGTGGTGTGACTTATTCTTGGCTTACTGTTTGTTGTCCATAAATTATAGTGACTTTGTGTTCCCCCCAAAGAGTGTGATGGTCAGAACAACACTCATCATTAAAATTTAAAGCAAAAAACCACAAGTTAAAGCAGCTATCTGCAGTAAAAATATCATTTAGAAATTGCTAAATTTGTCTCCAGAATAGAAGAACAGAAAGAGTATAATATCCAGGAATTTAAATGCAAAAGCATGACACAACAGGCCAAAAAGAGAGTAAGAGAAGTACTTTGTAAATGCAATAGGCTCAAAAAAGAACTTTTTTTTCCTAGACTCTTTAGAAGTATTCGACCAGACAAAACGTCTTCAGTGCCTATAGATGTCAACGTGTTATATAAGCACTCAGAGAAGAAAAGATCACAGCAGAAAAACAAGACTAATTATTTCTTTCTAATGATGATTATGGATTGTTTCTTTCTTTCTTTCTTTCTTTCTTTCTTTCTTTTCTTTTTTATTTTTTTTTTGTCATTTTGGTTATGACTCTAAAATGTCATAGATGTAAAGCCAGCAGAATAGGTTTTAGAATAAAGTGATAAAGCAAATCAAATGCCTTTTGCAACCAGACTTGTCTATCTCTCATTGGCCTTTTCAGCCATCAGCGCGCTTGCAGCAAGAGTGGGTAGAGCCCTTCTCAAATCTTGGTTCATGAAGCCTGGCAATGATGACATGATAAATTAGAAACAAAACACCTGAACTTGGTTACATTCACTGAAGAATGAATACAATCAGTATGTGCAAATGTCTGACACTTTAAAACTTTTCCTAATTTCTATAACAAAAAAAAAAAATCAGGACAATCAGAATTGGAACAGAGACATGCAACAGAGTCGCAAGGCATTGCAATGCTGAAAAAATGACCAATGAAATGACAGATTAAATTCAGTGTTGATAAAACCTGGCAGTAGTTTTTTAATCTGTGTATTTCTCATTCTTCTGGTCTAGAAAGAGGACTAGGTGCAGCCCTACTATGCGTAATACACACAGTTTTACTTACATGATCTTCAAATACATGAAGCTGAAAGAAGAACTTGAAAAAAATGCAGAAAATGGGATAAGGCTGATGAAACAAGTGGAATGGCTTCCATAAGAGAAGAAGCTATAAATGTGGCAGGGACAGGTTGATAGCCTGTGACTCCACAGCCTGGAGAAGATGGGGCTATAAAGTTTTATGCAATGACAGGTATGATGAAAGAGTGAGTAGGAAATGAATTTTTTTCCTTATTTCTTCTACTAGGGATGCTAAATGAAGTTGAGAACTAGAAAAAATAAAAGTGGAAGTACTTTCTTTATACTCCACATATTTCAGTTGTGGAATTCATTGTTATCAGGTTCTTTGAATGCCAGAATTTTAAAAGGACTAGCAAAGTTACCACAGAAATTTATGCAAGAAAGGTTTGTTACAGGCTACTGAACAAAACAAACTGGTAGTAAATTCTTGTTCAGACTGTTCTCAAAAGTGTAATTAACTGTGATTATCTGTGAGGATACACAAGTCTGCTTGTTCTGCTGTAATAGTCATTGCCTAACCACAGAAACAGACAAAATGCACATTTGCTGAGATTTTTGTTCATTTTTATATCTTATATGAGGTAAAGGAAAGTAAAGAAGATTAATATCATCTCCAAATATATTACAGGTGATAAGAAGCTCAAATTTGGGACACATTATGCTCTCTGTTCTATTCCACTTGATCTATTGCAAGATGACACAAACACTGGTATGAGTGGTTGGGATAGGCTTACTAATATGTAGCGTTTCTCTCTAAGGCTGTTAGCAACTGCTTCAGATCATACCAAATATTGATGTTTCTGTGAAAGAAAGTTTCATTTTTCCCCACAATTTGTGTTGTGACTGATGCATTGTTCCTTCTTCTTCCTTAGCATGCACCAAGAATCTTCTTCCTATACTTATACAGCAACACAGATCCTAATTAATTTTAATTATCAAAATGCACATTTATAAAACTCCCATTCCATTATCCGGGATCCTTAAAGGATTTAAACATTAAGAAAATAACAACTGGAATTTTTCTCTATGATAGGGAACACTTTACTGTGTGATTCCTTGCAGCAAGTCCTGCATCCTGGAAGGATCAAAGAATTGAAAAAGAAATTGTGGGGGATCTAAATGGCAAGGAACATTGCCGTGAAATGAGATCATAGTGTGGCCTGAGGTGGGGGGGAGGCACCACCACAGGCATAAAGTAGCTAACTTTACATGGCTCACATGTCACATTCTAAAAGTCACACTTATCCATGAAGGATCAATTCCAGAAACACGACCCAAGCACTATGAATAGTATGTGACTTCTAACCTCACTGCCCATGGGACAGGTAACTAAACACAGGAAACATGGGTATGCAGAGACTGAAAAGCTGTAGTGCAGGAAAGAAAATGTTAAACAGTCAGGGCTAAGTACAAATACCTTGAATTTCACCTAAGGTTAACTAGTATTTGATGGAAAATACACAGCAACACAGCAATATATGCCTGACATTCTAGAGTTTGTGAAGACAAGCAAGCTAGTTTATGTTATCTGTTGCTGCCATGTGAATAACTCATTGTTGTAATGAATGTCTTAAATTGGTGAAGAAGGGTCAGCTCATGTGGAAGGAATGAACAGGATTCAAGCTCCTGAACAGGTTTGTTTTTGGTTGTTTTTTTTTTTTTTGGCTGTTTTCCATCTTTAAGATCTTGCAAAAACTTGCAAAATTTTGTGACTAAGGAGATAACTTTGAAGGGATATTCTTTCATTGGTATTTTTTTTTTTAACTAACAATTTGCATTTAATTACATTCAGGTGCAGCATATATAAACTACAAATATGCAACAGCCAGTTTGGTTTGGCTTTATGCCTGCTATATCAATCTGCATTAGTAGGATTGACATTTTTCTGCTATACTCGAAAAGCTTTGTGTAAGGATGGATACAGTTAACAACAGTGATGCAAACAATTTTACACAGTAAAAGAAAAAATTATCAACAACCTACAAAATGCTTTCTTAATCATAACTTAATAAATTCAAAATAATTATATTTAATTAAATAAACTTATATCAAAGAATGCTGAGTAATTCACAGTTTTATTCCATGAAGAGTGCTTACCGAAATCACTTGGTACTGTTAACTGATGCCATTTGAAATAAGAACTCCTTTCATCCAAAGCCCTGAACAATTATTGCCTTTTATAACTTCACATTGCAAACCCAAAACAGTGTTAATATTCTAATAATTTAACAAATATATCCTGAAATTTTCAGGTCTCCTCTTCCAGAGGAGTACTGGGAGAGGAGCATATAGAAAAAGCATATAGAAGGAGCATATAGAAAAAGCTGAATTTTCTACTGCTAAAAGGAGATTATCTTGTAAAATCACTAGGGATTTCTCCCCTGATTTTTGAAAACCTTTCAGTAGAAGCAAAACAGCAACAGAGCAGATTATTTTGGTTTTGTTGATTTTGTCAGGCTGAGGATACTTTGTCGAATGCTACTACTACAAGTCATATTTCAAAGCAGTTTCACAGAAATTAGAAGGTTTTTTGTTCACTTTCATGGTTTTTGAGGGATAAGGAACAAAATCTATATTTTGTTTTATAACTGACTAAGAGACAGGATTCTGAATTAATTCAGCTTCATGAATTTGAAATAGTGTCAACTTAATTTAAGAACTGTTGGAAGAAATCATTATTTTACACTTAAACTTCAGTGAATGCTCTTTATCTGATTTCTGCTGCTATGCATAAATGAACGACAGAGAAGATGTTTGTTCTGGTGTGTTCCTGAGAGTGTAGCCAAATTATTCCTTGTGGAATGCTGTAAACTGTAGGCCTTATTTCATGTTAAGGGAGTAGAAAGATTTATTATAGTGTTTTGCTAAATCTCACTTAAACCCGTGCCAGACTCCTGACAGGCCTCCAATACTGGATAATTCTTTAAGTCTGTTTGAGCATTTTCCACATACCTCATGTTTACAGGTCCTGGCCTGTCATGAATAATTTATTTAACTTAAGTTATTACCATAAGATTTTTTTATGTCAAGAATACTGTCTTCATTGCAATGTAGGCAGACCAGGTGAAACTTAACTTTTGAGATAACTTTCCTGAACTATCTACTCAGAATAGAGAAGTTCCTACTCAAGTTGATGGGAAGACCTACTAACAAGCACCAAGTCACTGAATATGTAGGAGGTGTGACAGAAATGTGGGAAACCCAGCTTAAATACTCAGTTCTGAGTCAGGAAAAAAGCTCCATGTAAATGCCTCCTCCCTGGAAGTGATCAGGATTATCCCAGGGGTGATGTCTCTGACTTTGATCAGTTAATCCTTTCACAAGCTGTGAAATGCTAAAAAGATGAAAGTTTAATAAAAACTGCTGTTTTCTTACAAAGAAAAACCACAAACACAAACAAACAAAAAAATCAACCAAACAAAAAACTAAATGAATCAACCAAACACCCCACATCCACCACCACCACTCAAGTTTAAAATCCTGAATAAATTTTGAAATCTTTTTTTGTCATGGAAAAGGACTGTTGTCTCCCACAAACTGGATAAACTCAAATATAAGCTGTAACAATAAGGTAGAGCTATATTTGGAAAGTTTGGTCTTGTTGCAGATTTTACCTAATCTGATTGCTAACATGTTCTTTAAGCCAAGGTATTTAATGGAAGAAACATACAAAATATATATTTCTTCCCATGAGCCCTCTAATATAACCTAGTTGAAGTGAAAAAAAAGAAAAAATCATTTCATTACTTCAGAGTTCCATTGAGTTACAAATGACAAACAACTGTTTATTGAGCTCATTTCCACCATGGCTTCAGTGAAGGTTTCAATTCACCTGAATAGTAACAGTCTTTAATCAATGCAGGGAAGATAGTGGATTCAATGCTACCGTCTGTGGATTCATATCATCACTCCAATAGCAGTTTTTCTTTTCTGGCAGGTTTCATTCACTTCATTTTCTCACATTTCTGGCTCAACAATTCAGAATGAAACTGGGATGATGCTGCTGCAGGAATTGTTCAAGGTTTTCTCTATAAATTTCTTTTACTTATACTCTGCAGGCTTCATATTTATAAGCATCAATGGTTATTTTTCTCCCCACTTTTCTGAAGCCATAGGATTAATACACAGGATTTTGCTTTTGGGGCTTCAAGGCAAGCATATTAAAGTGACTGCTACACAGTAAGTACAACATCAATTTACACTGGATTTCCAGGTGTTTACAATTTAAACTAGAAGGAAACTGCCTCTCCGAAAACTGAAAATTCTATATTGCAATTCAAATTCCTACTGTTTCCCTTTAATAGGTCATTTTTCAATTTCACTTCAAAGGCCTGAAGGCTACATTTTATTTACCATAGCAACAACATACATAACATATTTCAATCACTTCTCATTCTTTTAGGATTACACTGCAGATCTAAATCAAATGCCAAAACCAGAATATCTACTTGTAAGAAATCAGCATTTGACCTAGCTTTGGAAATGAAGCATCATATATTTCATTAGGATGCTATAATGATCGCTACTATTAACAGGTTTTGTTGTCCTGTCATTTTTTTTATTACTGATTAAGTAATTATTGAACATTTCAACAGAATGAGCTACCCAAAATGAAGCACTGATGTGACCGATCTCTTGTTGAGGAGTAAACACAATATTGGAAAAGACGCATTTTGTTCTGGCACTATGCAAGTTATCTCCAGTTAAAACCTTCCACATATATTTTACACTAAACACTTCCAGTTCTGTGTACAGAAATTAAAATGCATTTAGCACGTGTTTTTAGAAGAAAAGTAAGATTAAGTTATACAGATTTATCCTATACCTACTGGTGATATTCAGGTGACAAACAGCAGAGATATGTGATAAATTCCATCTGCCTTTGAGTTTATGTATTGATTTCTTTTATAGCACCCACCACACTGTGTGAATTATACATGCAGCTTCGAGCACTCCATTCTGCCCACTATTCCATTTCTTCCAAGATTCCTTGGAAGATATCACACCTCTACACAGTGTGAAATGTTTGCCACTTTCATTTCTAAAACCTATCTTCTAAGGATGTGTTCCTTTCTTCACTGAAAAGTTACAGTTGTTTAAGAGGCAAAACAGGCTACACAGAAAGTGAGAACAGGGAGAAGTTTTAGCTTTGACACCTTGCGACACTGTACGTAGAAGGAGAAGCTACACAAATTCCTGTAACGAGAGTGAATTTACTTCCAGTTGACAACCATTATTTCAGTTTGAGGGGCCTAAATACTGTCATTTTGTTTTTCTCAAATAGCTGTCTCTGCAGGGACATTTGAAGTGCCTAATGTCTGGATAGCACTGGCATGTGCTATCCAGTAATTCCTAGTAAACAACATGCTAGCTTCAAGGACTTTTATGGAAACTGTACCTACATTACAATATAACTTTTAAAATATTTTGATTCACTTTACTGTCATTCATGCATAAAAAATTCTTATTAATATTAAAACATACTACAGCATTTAAAGTACCATGGCCTGCAGAACTCATGTGTTGCTTCACTGCCTGTATGTTACAGGAGCTCTCAGCTGTTTAGATCAACCATCCTTGTATATTCCATATACTGACACCTGCAGAGTTCTGTTTTCCCTCCTGCTTGGTGTGCCAAGCATTACAGGTGCATACACATGGCACACCCAAATTTAGCTCTGAGAAAACACAGCTTTCAGTTTGTAGATGGTACTTATCAGGTCTAAACATTATGATCTGTTTTACTTAGGGGCAAGGATATTTGCGACAGAAGTTCACCTCTAAAATGTGAACATTAATTTCAATGCCTTTAAGCCCACTCACTTTGTTTAGTAATAAACTCAGGTTTAATACTATTTAAGCTCATTCTTATGCAGAGGTGAGACCTTGAGTTTTGTTGTTCTAAGGATCTAGACTAGACTCTGCAGTACTGTCTAAATTTCTCCATTACAGAGAATGGCATTTGGCAGTTAGTCACTTATATGCATATGTGATGCTGATGGGAAAGAACTGATGCCTAAGTAGGCAGGGGATCATTGCATCTACCTCCTGTCAACATCTTTCCTAAATGGCAAGGGCACTTTGCTTTTATAGTTCCTGGCTGGAAAGAAGAGGCAGTTGGCAGAAATGCAGTTGTTATAAAAAGGAAGTAGTTTGGACAGGGCAGGGAAGCATAAAATAAGACACTCTCTCCATTTTTACTGGGAAGAGGTTTAATTCCCCATTAATAATCTAGCTATTTGCAGTGGCAATTTGGGATCTCACAGTGGCATCTGTGACCAATGTCAGTACTTAAACTGTGTACTCTGAAGTTCTAACAGTCTGCCATTAGGTACAACCTGACACAAGTTAAGTCATGCCGATATGAGATGACTGTGCTACTACAAAGCCTTTTAAATTAAAAAAAGCCTTGAACAGCATTTTGGTGACTAAATATACAGTACAGCTCTGAGCTCTCAGTTTCCAGAGAGTGAAAACAAATTCTCTGCATCCATACAACACTCAACCATATAAGCATCCAGTGTCTCTTTTTATAACATAGACCAGTTTCAGAAGCTTCAGAGGAGAACATGTGCACGCACATATCCAGTCCTTCATCTTTGGTACCTTCTTCCAGCTTTCAGCAGCTGGTAGCTTACAGACTGATCTGCTCTTGTGCATCAAGAGCCTCTGACACAGTGCTGAGAAAACAGGAAACTGAAGAGGAATGCACAGCATTTGTACTGTCCAGATCAGATAACAGCTCTCCCATGGGGTGGGGGCAACTGTCAGTGACTTGATAGTCTGTCATCCTTTGTACTCCTTAACTCACTGGGTTAGATGCTCTTCTTATTTAGACACTGATCCCAGACCCTACCATTGCCCAAGCCTTCCCATTCAAATGCAGTCCAATATCACAATACAAGGAGAGAGTCTCACTGAAGTTACATGAAGTTTCTTTTCATCATGTCAGGATTTTGTGGCAAAGAAGCTTGAGATGCGATTTTATAAAAAACCTCCAAATACCATACAATTACAATACTATAAAAATCACATGAGGGAAGAAAAAAGTCCATTTTTATACTTACATTTCAAAGCAATGTAATCTAACAAATTCCTAGCAATTTACTATCAACTTGGCTTAATTTCATCTCTTACTTTACCTTTTCTTTTCTCATCTCAAAATGTTCATATATTTCAGTTGAAATGCCATAAACCAAATAATTTAAATTTATTTCCTATGGATAATTTGAGGGACCTCAAACATTAATTTTCACAGAAACAACTTTTTTTTTTTTTTATAATACTTTAGCATTATGTAATAGGTAGAGTGGAGCCTCTAAATGGGTTTACACTGCAAAACTCAACATT
>JAYRBT010000114.1:62895211-62927758 GCA_036023395.1 Myiotriccus ornatus
CTTCTTTGTTAATTTCTGTGAAGAATATTTCCCTTTCTGTAGCCTGTTACAGTAATTTCAGGCTAATTCATATTGCTTTGGTGCCTTAGTTGTCAACTGAGGATAGTAGACTTTTATTGGCAAAGTTAAATTATGCATATGGGGAAATATAGGTCTAAAAAAGAGAAAAATATGTTTTGTTAAAAATAACATTCTGAGAGCAACAAATACATACATTACTTGTTATTGGCTTATAGTAAGCTTTGCCCACTTGGAAAATATAGCTTACACAAAGTAAAAATCGCTTTTAATTTACCAGAAATATAAAACCACTAAAATTAATAGAATTAATTTTTCTATAATATTATCTGAACTGAATAGTACTAAAGCCTGGATGAGCTTATTTATCCATCTGAAGTAAACTTGAATCTACTAGATTTGAATAAGATAGATTTGAACTAGGTTTGAATCAGATAGATACCTATTTCATAGTTTGCTTTTGAAGCATAGACTGTTGTCTAGGAGACCAAAACAACATTCATTTTTCCTTTCAGCACACAAGAAATTAGTCAGAGCCAGTATGCTTGACATGTTGAAAGATCACAGATAGGCCCCTTGCGACTCTTTCAGGGAAGATGCTGTATAAATGTATTGTATTGTTACTGCACTGAAGAGACTGTTTAAATTCTCCATCGCTCATAGGTTAAAACCAGCACATTTCAAGACACCGATCTTACATCTCAAGAGAAAGAGTAAAATATTGATTCTTTGTTTTGTAAATTTCTTCAGATACTGCATCTCTTTGCATTCATGTTCTTCGAGGCAGATTATTATTTTCTATTCCATAAGTTTACAAACAATACATTCTGGCATATAATATTTTTTCCTTATTAAAATGTGTGGCTACAGTCACTACATCTGCATCTATTTTTACAGTTCTTAAGGACTGAGTATAAGTTTCTGATACAAAACAAATGTCCTTACAGAGGCTGAAAGAGGTGATGCTGGTGTAATGGAAATGGATCGTTGGTGAGAACTGCATCTGCAAGTGAATACTGCATTTAACCCCCAAAAGAAATGATAACTTCTCAATATGTCCTTTAAGAACAAAAAGGCCCACAAATACTTCAGCTCTTTTCTGGTCATTGATTGTACTAGAAATAAAAAAAACCCCACCATACAATTTGAACAAAAAAAATTATCCTGAGATTTAACATTGCTCTTGTTTAAGCATTCACTACGAGGGAAGTGGCAGATTTTATTGCTCCTCATGCCATATTATTACTATTCATAGGTATCTTAAACACCCAAAATCAGTATGCAAGTCCTATATACCATGAAGTCACTTCATGTCAATTTTTCCAGGAGAGAGTAAATACCATATTTCAAGTAATACGAAGGTAATTGTCTACCTCTAGTGTCATATTCTCAGGATTACGGTTGACATTTAGATTAGTCCAAACTGAGCAAATCATGGGCTAGGTCGGGAGTTAACTTTTTTTTTATTATTATTTCTGAGATAGAGCCAGGCTTTCACACTTCACCCTAACACTGATCTAGAACCATATTTGGCAGGATTTTGAAACACAGGAGTTACATGAATAAAAATAATAAAACCTGGATTTGTTAATTTTCCCACATTTTCCCTTATTCCCATGAAGCAACTGCTCAAAAGACAAACAGATTTGTGCTCGAGATTTTTCTTTGCCTATGAAAATTTTGCATTTGGCAGTGTTCAGTATAGAGATTGTTCCAAAAAGAAAAGGTTGATATGGAAGGATGTCACCGGAAACAATCTACTGAAGAGATTTAAGATGCTTATGCATAAGCTGCATTTTTGTGACACTTATAGGAGTGGTAGAATAGGATTTCAAGCCTTCAAGAAGAGAGGAAAAACCTTGAAAGGGGTTACTGCTTTTCAAAAGATGCAGTCCGAGTAGGGGACAGGTTAACTTGCAAAAATCAAGGTAGTGTTAGCTTTTATTTATTTTCTCTAAAAATTCAAAGATTTGCCATCACAATATTCAGCAACATTTGCCTGTATAATCTTAGTAATAAATGCAAGTAATGTAAAGCATATTTTATCAATTTCTTCATATCTAATGTAATACACTTTGAGATATCTTCTGACTTAAGTGTCATGTCTGCTGACTGAACTGCCTAGAATGCCTAACCTGGGGAAGAATGAAATGTGTGACAGCTACTGATCCAGAATTTATAATTTCGATTTTTTTTTTCAATAAGATCCTCATACTGTTTACTGCTGAACTTGGAATGACCTGAGGAAAATCACCTTTGGAGATGAAAGGCATAAAGTTATTGTCCATGCTGTCTAAGTCCTGAAATTCTGGTGAACACAGACTGAGAATTGCCAATTAAGCCTAATTGTGATAAATTATATTCTCTTTATTAAAGATAATGGGGGGACTACAGTCTAACAGGTAATAACCCTAAAACACTCTTCTAATTGTGGTTAAAACCTTAGGTTGGATTTAAATGACCATAGATATAATATGCCAGTGCTCCATCTTCTAGACCATTATTACAGTATTCTCATTTACATACACAATTAATTTTAGCACAGTGTTAAACATTATTTGCCACAAGTATGGATAACTAGACTTTCTACTGCACTGTTAGTTTTCATGTGATTATAACCCTACCTTAATCTGTGCTAAGAAAAATGGAGAGGCAGGGAATGCTTTTGCATCTCTGCATTCCATCCTCCTTTTCTTGCTTAAATCAGCCCCTGTAGCAGACAGCATTCTGAAATATGCAAAAATTTTGAAAATATCCATATGAGAAAAAAAAACTAGCCAAGAAAGACCAATCATTCCCGGACAAAGCACAAACATGGTAAAAAAACACTTCCAGCTTCAAACACTTCCAATTAGAAAAATAATTTCTGTTAGGCCAATGTATACAGGAACCATATCCATAAATGTATTCCTTGAAAATATTTTGAAATTTTCAACCAGACACAGTTTCTAAAAGTCATATTTTCAATCCTTCACTGTGAAGATGAAACACTCCTCTATGAATTTTACGAAAAAGTTATGTTGAAATTTTCCATTGAGATAAAAATGGTATTACAATAACAAGGTGTACTCAGTAGCTCTAAAACCTTGTCACCAGCACAGCAATATGTAGATGCCAACCTTCAGAGACCTGTTCTTCAAAATTTTGATCCAAAATATATGATTTTTCCAAAGTCAAGCAGCAGCAAAATGGTAAAAGGAATTTTTAGAGCTATGTCTCCCAACATGTTTAGATTGCATATGTATTAATGAAAAGAATTTGCATAAAGGATAATGCATCCTATAATTTCTATGGACAACTCTAAACATAAATGTTTTACTTTTGAACATAAGTGGATCTCATTTCAATGAATATACATATGGAGAGGGAACATGAAAAATCCAAATAAAACTACTACACAGGAAAATTGAGGTCACACTGAGGGATATCATGATTTTAACTGGCTTTTTCACTTCCAGTTTTGCTGACATGTATTTTAGAGGCCCTCTATATTGCTTCACAGCTGGGCTACATCTATTTTTCATGCATCACTATGAGCTCCTACGCTGTGCTCCTAAGCGGTAGATTTCCAACCCTTAAGCAATCTGAAACTTAGACACCTGAAGATCTCGAACAACACAAGGCCATTTAAGAGGCACAGTAATTTTCCTAAAAGGTGCAAGGAGATTAAGTTAAAAAAACCTTTTGCTTTAAATAACTTTACGTTTTGCAAAAGGCTGTAAATTAGCAAATTACCAAATAAATAGCATAAATATTTTATTTTCTCTAACAATCTGGCCTACAAAAATAACTTTTAATGTCTTTGAACAGTTATGTCTTCATCCCACTAGGCATTCGCCATTCCCTTCTTATTTCTGTTAAAAAATCTCTAATAGTTTCTCCAAAGCACTTTGCATCACAAACTCCATGTTCTATCTATACTAATGCTTCATACATTTTAGTTCACCACCCAGATGAATATTTTCTAATAGAATGCTTTATCCTAAACATGCATCAGAACATTCAGCATTTAAAGTATTGGACTCAGTGACACAAAATAAATTTGTATTTCTATTCAGCCTTTGAAATGAATACACCCTCAATATTTGTGTGAAAGTCCCAGAAGTTTATGCGCAGAATATGATCGGGATTGAGAGATGAGTTTATCGTAGATCCATATATTTGTGCTGACAGTTGTTTTTTTTTTCCCTGTTTATTTTAAATTCAAAAGGTACTTTTAGTTAACTAAAATTCAGCTTCAGGTTTCAACTTTTAAAAGTCTGCAGCAGTACATAATAAGATTCTGGTTTTCCTCTTCTTTTATGGATAGCATTACTTAATGATTCAGATCCCTTTTTCTGTGACCTACTTTTAAGAGAAATTCCAGTCTCTTAAGCTCAGGGCATGTTTTTGAGTTTGTGATTTGAAACTAAATTTAAAGAACAGGAATTCAGTACTGGTGGTTTTAAATGAGTCAAGTACAAGCAGATGCTATCACAGCTTCTTTAAATCTGCTTTCTACTAATGTTTATAATTTCTGAGTTACAGAGCAGTGACACAGTAAGAATACTTATAACCTGCTTAAATTTCAGATAAAATGATTCACATGTTAATTTTTTCTTTCCAGTTTCTTTCTAAAAGGCATTGCCTTCGTTATGAAACTGGTGCTTCTTAGTTTAGTTGTCTAAAGTCTGATTCATAGTGCCAGATGAGCTTAGGCCTTTGTAGAGACCCATCTTCTCCACAGCAGTCCTAAGAAATGATGGAGGAGGAAGAGTCTTCTCATCAACCAAGCAAGGAAAAGAATTTACCTGATGGAAAGTAATGAAGATGGGAGAGCCAGACTCTTTTCAAGTGAAAGAATAAGAGGCAATGGACATGAATCAAAGTGCATGAAATACCATCTGAACATAAGAAACACTTTTTTACTCTCAGGAGGATGGTCAAACACTGATGCATTCCCCAGAGAGGCTTAAGAATCTCCACTACTGGATACTCAAAAGTCAGATGTGGTCCTGGGCATCCGGCTGCAGCTGACCTTGCCTGAATGGGGAGGGCATGTGTGGTGTGCAGAATGTCTGGACTAGATGATTTCTAGAGTCCCTTTCCAACCTGACCTACTCTGTAATTCTTTGATTCTATTAGTTGAAGTCACCCAATTCTCAAAAACAATATGATCCAGATTCTGATTTTGAGGGCACTGTAGTAAATATTGGCAATTTGATATCTTTCCCTGAGGTCAAGTCAAAACAGGGCAATAGGTTTCTCAGAGCAAGATTCACAGCCTCATATAACCTTGGACATTCATGGAGGCCTTCATTTCCAATTAGGAATTTTTCCCTTAAAGAATGGAACAAAATTATTATTCCATCACACTGGAAGAAAGTCATGCGAAGAAAATAAAAAAGGACAACCTTTATTTGAGCTTCTTTTTGATTCTTATGTGGGAAAATAATAACTTTGGGGCTCCTCTGAGCAGAGAAGCCCATTTTATACCACTATTGAAATAGTCTGATAATATTGGGATGAAAATTCATAACATTTCACTCAATCACCTGCTATGTGAGTCAGAGAGAGTATGCTGAGTAACTAGGCCACCTACATTGATAGGTTAAATCGCACTAGTAGGGAAAAGCCTAAACCCTCAAGATTTAACACAGTCCAATAACATGCACGTCACTGTGTTTTGGGTTTTTTTCTTATATAAGAGAAAGAGCAAGATACAGATCATTAAAAAAAAATAAGTAAAATCTGACATTACACTGAAGATTTAATACTGATTTTTTTCCACTGCCAATGTAATCAGAGAAATAAAATTCCAACTACTACACACCAAGCATATTAAACAAGCTCAGTTTATCTTCCCAAAAAGCACCGCATTAATTGCTTTGTCAAGTATTAGTAGTCAAGTTTTATCCTTTAATGAGGAAAGTGTCATGAATTTAAAAAGCGAAATGTCTAGAATAATAATCATAAAGAAAACGAATGAATTACAGTAAGGGATATGTACAATTTTTTTGAAGTATGATCATTCAAGATAGAAAAGCATAGCTGAAGAGAGAAAAACTAGTAAAGGTAGTAAAGCATAGTAAAGCCACTATGAAAGTACAAACACAAAAGCAAAAAACATATCACAAAGAAACTGCATAGGTTTAGTATAACAACCCAAATCATCTGCTGTAAAGTCAGCTGTTAAAAATCAGTAGAAAGTGTGCAGAATTAACTCAATGGAAGACTGTAATATATAAAATATATATTTTTATGGTCAAGCATGTGCAGAGGCACCATGGTACTGTTGAAATCAAACTGGTTAAGGCAGCCTAAAAATAAAACAGTAATTTGATTAGGATTAAAGACATAATAAATATCAACAAGTCTGGGAAGAATTAAATGATGTGGTGACTGTTATTTCTTGGAAAAAGGGAGACCCTCTTTATTTTCAAATGCATATTTTAGATGAAGCAAAATAGTGGAAATAACGTGCCTCAATGATATTTGTATGTTAGGCGGATGAAGAAGTCTTGCATGACAGTGATTTTTCCAGCTTGTTGGAACTGGATTGTTGTAAATTCTATGTGACAATCAAATCATTAGTTCTTGTTGCCAACTGAAGTGACAGATTTCCATTTACAAAAGAAATTTAACATGAATTTGGTCTCTTGTCAGATTTTTCTCAACATCTTGCAGAGAAGGGGAGCTGGATGCAAATTCACCAAATGAAATGTTTGCCATTGGCAAAAATCAATTTGAAGAAATCAAGGTATTTCATACAAAACTGCCAGTTTCTACTGGGACTTTTGAAGATGAGGGAGACAAAACTCCTCAGATCCCTGTGGGCATCTGACACTCTTGATCCCCATGTTCAGAATTATAGGTCCATACTTTCACTCTCAAGTCTAAACGATCTTGAATTCTATGGAATATAACAGGTTGTCCTTGAAGGATAAAGAGTATTGCTACCTCTAAAGAGAATATGGCTGCCTAATCACTTTCTAGTATGGCTGGAGGTTTAGGGTTGACTTTCCCAGGACAGAAGGAAATTTTGAAATATTCCCCATTGGCAGGTGACTGCCACGTCGCCCTGTAGCCCCACCGCTACTTTGGAAAAAGAAGAGTCATTGTTCTTGTGGACAGCAGAAATGTAGCCAGGAGTCCTGAATCAGACACAGGGTATGCCTGAAGAGCAACACTTGCTGGGACCTTATTTCCATGGTCTAGTAACCAAGGCAGTGTTGGATCAAGGGTTGGACTTGACGATATGAGAGATCTTTTCCAACCCAGTCAGTTCTATGATTCTGTGATTCTATAACCTATACTGAAGTGATTGGATTTATACAGCAGGGAACTGAGGCTGAAGAGGGGAATGCCTGGGTAGTTTGGGTATACTGAATAGATATGAGGAGAAGGGCTATAAAAGTCAGGGACTGATAGATGAGCATGAGGAGAGAAGGTCTGGGGTGGATTTTGGGCTTCAGAAAACAGAGAGGCTAAGGACCAAGATTTTTGCATGTAGGGGTGGTTGACTGCTCTTGTAACCAGTGTGGAGCAGTGGAGGCAGGGTTTTGTGGGCTATAAGTCTGGAGACAGGAGGGGATCGCAGCAATACTGTTACATCTGCACCTGCTGTATCTGCATCTCTGAAACTAGCTGAAAGAAACACACAGTTGGAATTGCCCCTTACCTCCTGGTGATGATTAGCATCTTTTATTTTATCTCCAGAAATATGTTAGCCTAAGCAGCAAATGTAGCTGAAGGATATGGACTCCACTTTAGGCCCAGACTCTTATTCATAAGGCTTTGCAGTGTGTATGGCATTGCAATTTTCAATTAATTACTCCTCACACACAGATATTTTGTAATGCTTTGCACCCTTTTAGTTTTTGGCAGAACTCTGTCTAAGGAGTGTTGCATATGTATTAATAGATTTCTTGTAATATAAATTCAATAAATGTAGTCCTGTGTAATTTCCTTATGGTTTTTTTATCAGGTGATAGTGAAAAGACAGAACAAAAGTTATCCTTTCTCTGGAATTTTCTCTGCCATAAGCATGTCAGAACCCTTACAAAAATCATCCATATCAAGATGTGTCTTTGCCTTTAATGTTCATCAGTTGCTGATTCTGGTATAATTTAATTTCTTTATTACGGATTAAAAAAAGAAATTTTCTTAGGATCATTCTCAGTTAACAGAATAGGCTATGTTAGATAGTTAACATTCGAGGCTTCTGCTAGTACCAGTGATAGTATGCTCTAAGGACTTCCTCCATTAAATTTATTCACACTTTAGTCTTTACTCACTGTTGATTCTATTCTAATTCTTGAACAGAACTGGAAAATTCAGAATATTAAGGCTCAAATAAATAAAGCAACATCATGCCTACTGTGTTTCTCATCTAGCTGGACCATGGATTGGCTCCATTTTTCTTCTTTATATACTACCCATTACGACTTTACTTCAAGAAATTGAGAAGTTGACATGTTACACTTGAATTTCTATAGAGAAACAGTACTCTTTTACTGGTAAACAGAGAATATAATAAAGAAATCTGAGCAGTGATTCAACTACTAGAAAGTAAATTATTTGATCCCTGGGCAAGATATACACTTTCGCACCCTGTAAAGAAGTAGCTTTCATGTTAATCTCTGTGAGAAAAGTGGAGTGATGCAATTTGGTGAATAGACAGTTTCACCTGTCACTAGCTGTACAACTGCATATAGTTTGAAAATGGCTCAGCAGCTGCATTCTTACAAGACTAGTTTTACCGCAGAATTTAAATAATTAATCTATTAATAACTGTGACAGCAATTAATACCTTCTAGTAAGTTCTTATCCTTTTTTAACAGGCTCTCTACCCATAACAGCTCCTAAAGTTTTACTATAAAATAAAATGGAGATAATTACATATAATCATGCACATATTCACCATCAATACTGTAAATGAGGGATTCACAAGATACTTTTTTCTTCTTGTAGATAACTTTGTTGTATAATATTGGTACAAATGGACTGTTGCAAGCACAGAAGGGTATTGTTGCACTGACTTCAAATCCTTTGATTCTCCACAGACGTTGGTTAAAACCCCATATATCTGTGTTGTTTTTTTTTTTTCTTTGTCCTTGGGAGTGCAAAATAAGAGGCAAATAAGACTCTCATACAACAGAATGCTAAAAAAAAAATATACAAGAACCAGTGCCAGAAATCATGGGAAGGCACTCAGGCAGGCAGTGTGGAAACTTCCCATATGATACTCTTCAGCTGTACATTTATCCTAGTTGTTCTGGTTTTCTTCTGTTAGTCTTGCCAGCTTTCATATTGGTTCCATGATATAAACATCTTTCAAATGTGAACTATGGACTAAAACTGAAAATTAATTTGGTCTTGCATTGCAGAACTTTGTTTGAAACCAGAATCTAAAATAGGATATAGTTAATTTAGGAAATATGACAAACTAAAGGTGTACCAGTTGTCATCAGAGTTTTCTGAAGAATGTTTCAGAACATTCTTCAAATTCAAATATTCATTTAGAACATATAAAAACTATCAGACATATAACCATTTCCCCCTTTACTCTTCCTCTTCTTTCCTCCTGCTTTTTCCAATGCTGAAAATACTTCTTTCCTCATCCCCTTCTCCATTTTCTTGCCTTACCTTTCTGACGTATTATTCAACAAAGAGACATAGGATGTTCTAGATTGTGAAAAGTCATCTGATATTCTGAAAAAATGCAGTTCTTCCAGTCCATGGTCAGTTCTTCAGTCACTGGGGAGAGCAGGGAACTGTTGCATTGAGATAATGATCATGGAGCTTTGGTATCCTAGTTTGCTATCCCTTTCTATGGTCAGTTATGTGAACACAAAGAAGACTGAAGTGATGCACTCCTGTGAGTTCCTGCTCCCTACATAGAGAATTTTGAGGCTCTGCCATAAAATTACAATCTCCCGTGTTCAGTTAAATGAAGAAACAAAAGGAGTGGAAAAACATGTGGTGATATGTATGTTAGCATTTCTCAAGACTAGATTAATGTGCATTTCACTATGTTCCCTCAGAGTTTAACATGGAAGGTGACTGATAAGAAACATGAGGACTCCAGGACTGTAATTGTCCTGTACTCTGTCTACACAGTCTAATCCATTTATGACACACTTTAGTTTTCAGTCCTCTGCATCTCCAGCTTCAGAAGAGAAAAATGCAAATCAGAAAATATTTCTTTATATTTATTATTCCTAGATGAAAAATCGTCCATGAAATGACAAACCTGTTAATCTGATCTGACTTTGAATTTTTTTTTCTATTTTAGAAAGTGTATTTACTGAGATTTTCAAAGCTTAAGGGAAAAAGATTAAAGATAGAGTTGGTACCCAGCTTTCAATCATTAAAGCAAATGAAAGCAGAGCAGTATTTGAAAAAAGAAATAGTACCTATTAGCAATGATGGGAAAGGCTTGAGCACATGGGAAAAAACACTAGGCAAAACAAAAGTTAGCAGGCATTTAAAAACTCAGGTAAGAAACCATCTTTTAACATTAGCAATATATGTGTTAGCTGTACTTTTCCATAAATGTAGAAAGGTTTAATGTTATTCTAAATCTTCATAGCAAGAAAAAAACCAAAAACAAACAAACAAAAAAATCAAAACTTACATCATTAAGGGTTTTGATATTAGATTAATCTTAACTGCAATGCATGGATAGCCTTGGCCTTCTTAGATTCTCAAATGAAAATAATAAATTATGTCTCCTGTGGAAACTCAGGAACACAGTCACTAATAGAGATAGACCACGGTTGTTCTGGGCATTTTATTTATATATTTATTTATTATCAAGGACAAGAACTGCAGATCTGGGAGAAAAGATTCTCTTCAATAGAAGGCCTAGAAATTCTAAGGAACTATATAAATGAAATTTCATGGTGTGGATTTTTGTTTGATTGGCTTTTTGTTTTGGTTTTCCTTTTTTTTTTTAATGAGAGACATATTTGATAATTATTTAAATTCTTTTTTGTGTCTGTGAACTCTTCAACTCTTATCCTCAGTGGGTGAATGATGGAAGGACTTTCTGTAACTGAGCAGGTATTTTAAAAATATGAGTGAGAACATCACAGCCTTGTTTCTGTTATAGTAAGTCCTCCTTGGGAGTCTATCTCTCTGTCTTTAAAAGCAGCTTGGTAATAACACCTGCAAGTTTTAGGCACCACAATATAAAAAAAAAAAAAAGACATTAAGCTATTAGAGAGTGTCCAAAGGAGGGCCAAAGGATGGTGAAAGGTTTGGAGAGGAAACTGTATGAGGAGAAGCTGCAGTCACTTAGTTTGTTCAGCCTGGAGAAGAGGAGGCCGAGGGGAGACCTCATTGCCTGAGGGTAGACCTACAACTTCCTTGTCAGGGGAAGTAGAGGGCCAAGTAGCAGTCTCTTCACCCTTGTGACCAGTGACGGGACTTGAGGATATGGCATGAAACTGAGTCAGAGGAGGTTTAGGTTGGATATCAGGAAAAAGTTTTTCACCCAGAGGATGGTTTAGCACTGGAACAAACTCTCCAGAGTGACAGCAGCAAGCCTGCCAGAGTTTAAGAAGCGTTTGGACAATGCTGTCAGGCACATGGTGTGATTCTTGGGGATGGTCCTGTGCTAAGAGATGGACTCTGTGATCCTTGTGGGTCCTTTCCAACTCAGGATATTCTATGATTTTGTGATTCTATAATTCCACTCATGTAGCAAAACAGTCCAACCTAAGGAAATGTTTAATGTTGACATCTAGAGACCAAATCCATTACTGATAATAAAGATCAAAAAAAGCTAAATGTTTTAGCATCTGAGTATCAGTGAAACAAACCTGAATTTCTTTTTGGAAATCCAGCCATGCAACCATCCTCCAAAAAATGCAGTTAGCATACATAGTAGCATTTTGAACAGACACCAACAACTGACAGGAAAATTCTGTGCAACAGAAACATGGGATAACATAGAAGTAATTTATGCTGATCTATTTTAGTATGAACACATACGGAGCAAGTTCTTCAGGTTTGACCTGAATCTTTTTCTGCCTGGAACATAGATATTTCTAACAATTTGTAATTGTGGCAGATGAAGGTCCTCTTTCCTCTGGGTATGCACAGGTGGCTCTGAGGCTGCGTTTGTATTCCAATTCTGTGAGACACAAAGTGACAAATGCATTGTATATGAAATCCCAGCAGATTGAGGATTCTTTTGTTTCATTCAGTGAGGGCTATAAACAAGCCATGTGGCACAAAACAGACGGTTGAATGAAACAAATGCACACTCACAAAATAAATCAGAGAAACCTCAGCAGTTTACAAATGGACATTTTCAACTGGATCCAAATGGAGAGGCAGAGAGCTTTCTTTATACAAATGAAAGAACAGCTTTACTACTTTCTACAGGCACTTCTTCTTATAGAAGAAGTTTCTATCAGATATTCATAGTAGCCTCTTGTCTACACAAGTCTGGTTGACAGAGTAATAGTGTAGACTCACCTGGCACCAAAACTCAGCCATTTTCCCTTTTCCCGTCCAGTAAATCTGTGGCTGTCACTGATAGGAGTTGATGGGAAATGATAGCCTTATTGAGCTGCCTCGTGAACTGTAACTCATTTGTTCTGAAGACCCAGACTGACAGCCTCTGCATTTCTCTCTTCCAGCGAAATTGAGTATAAATCACTTCATCATTTTTCCCCATGACAGTTTATCAGAATTCTGGAGTTTTATATGAAGTCATAGAGGCTGGTGGTAGAAATAAGACCTCCAATCGATCTTGTTCTTGGAGAGCACTGCATCTTGCGAGGTTTAACATTCCCACAAAAAATTGCAATATGACTTCCACTAAGCAGACACATGTGGACACACACACTTGACATGTGGCAGAGAAGGAAAGCTAATCAGGCTCACTTGTACTGGGCAAATCATCTAAGCTTATGATTCATGTGAACTTAAAATTTACAGTAATTTTCAGTTCTTGGTAAGGCAATTTCTCATTATGACTTGTAAGTCTCCTAATATATTCCCCATCCAAAATAATAATAAAATCTTTTTCTACAGAATACTACTTCACTGGAGAAGAATCCCTCTACTCTCCTTTGCTTCCATTCTTAATAAGGTGCAAAATAGAAAAATAGGATGGGTATACTAAAGGTAAACATAGACTGGTGCTCTAATCTAGAAATTACTTTGTTAATTTGTTATTTAGAAAAATTAAAGACAATCACCATCTATCAGAATTATATAATGTCAAAGATATTAGTTAGTACAAGAAAGCCAGATAAGTTAATGATTTCTCTTCTTTCAAAATCCCCTATGAGTTTATATGCACTATGTAAATATTATTCATTAATTCCAGCACTGAAGAACTTGCTGTCCTTAAGCAAATAACCAACTCTATTAAAAAGGAAAAAAATATTAAGCTAGGTCCCCAAACTCTCTACATGAAGCAACACAGGACAGAGACACTTAGAAATATATATATAAACGTGTAAAATAAAATGACTTACAGTCTGACTTTGGTCATTACAAATTCAAGGACATTTAGGGATTTGATGACTACTGTCTAGGAACACAAACTGTAATTGATGTCAATGTTTTTTTTCTTTTTTTTGATTACATTGAACAATTGATGCATTGAACAACACTGATGCATGTTTCCTTGCATCCCTGGAAGTAGATCACAGAAAATGACCTAAGCTGAAATGCTTGAATTTTGGGTCCTTTTGTGCTTTAGGATGAATGAATTACTCCAGCTGATTATTTCTAGCTTTGGAAGCTATTACATCAAATTTATTTTCTTGATCCCTGTGTGTAGGTAGTCAAGAATGTAAACCCTTCTATACATGTGGTAATAATTACAGAAGGTAATAATTTCTGCAGGTGGATGATATAACAAAACTGTGTGATCTAGCATGTTCCCTGTTCACTACATTTATTTTGTCAAAGTGCAGCTGTATAGAGGTGGACCGCACAGATCTTCCTTCTTACCAGCCTCACTGACTGTGGCAAAATTCACAGTAGAAAACACATTATATCAAGGAATAAACTAAAGCCACCACAGTAGAGGACATAGCTCAAAATTGAAACCATTTACTAATTAATGTTTAGGCCATGCTGTAATGCATGCCTAAACATCTAAACTTAGCTTAAAAGTGGTTCAACGAGAGCAAAAACTTCATGCAACACCAACCCGTTCTCCTTGGAAGGCATGTTAATAATCACCAAGTTGCAAGGGAAAAAGTTGTTTGAATTTGATGGACTTGTCAATGTCAGTTTAATGGTTGGATTCAATAATTTTCTAACCTAAATGATTCTATGATTCTATGATACTTGTAACAGAGCAGATCATGAGCATTTGTCTTAATTATTTTAGGTGGTTGAATAGTGACATCAACTGCCTGTTTTCTACTCCCCTTAGCACTGACTACTGTCATTCTTAACACTGACTTGTGCAGCCAAAACCTCCCCCACCTTTCTTTATTAAACCCCACTAAATTTTATTTCATCTGCTTTTGATCAGGTTGCATCTATCATTAGACAATGAACACTTTCTTGCTCCATTAATTCTACTGATGATATGGAATTCTGCACAGCTGATGGATCAGTAAGCTAGAAAAATGTACACAAATCATTCAGAAAAACATGTGAGATGAATCTGAATTAAATGTAAACTAAAAATAAAATATGGAGATCCCTGGGAGCTCAAGATTAGGGCCATAATCAGAACATCATGAAATGTTTCAAAAGTTTCTTTATGAATCCAATGCTAAAGGCATTGAGAAGGCAATTTACATCCATGACATGAACCTAAACCAAGAGCAGATTAAATCTGAATTGCAACTGGATCCTTAATGGTGGTATTTGTAAGAGAAGAAGAAGAGTGTATATATAAAGGTATATAAAAGTGTTTAGGTTTTTTTTGGTTTTGTTTGTTTACACTGTAAAAATTAAAACACAAGGATCACTTGTGGTGAAATGCTTTATTTTCCTATCTTACTACTGAAACCCAGATTGTGAAAATAAACCTACTGGAATTTTTCCTCTTAGATAAATCAATGTATAAAGTTCCTAGCCTCATACAGACCGCAGAGAAACAATTTCAGAAAGGCAGCTGGACAAATATGTGTAAGAAATAATATTGCAGGGTGTAAAAAAGAACATACAAACTGAAATGGATTTTCTTTTCTGTTCAAAAATCCAGGCTATCTACAGAAAACATTGTGCATATGCAAATTTAGTGCATCTACATAGTTGTCTATTTTTTAAAATATTGTGAGGCTCTCATGAAAAATTATTACAGTTTTGAAGTCTGTCTCTTCCTTTAACTTCTTCAAATATGCTGACATTGTACATTATCCTTAGGTTAAAAAATGTCAAGAGAGCAAATGTTCAGAGAACACACTGCCCTGCAACTGTCATAAGGCTATTGCTGTTTTCATGTGGAGAGCTTTAAAGGCTGTTGAGATGAAAAGGAATTATAGCCAAGTCACCTAAGTGTCATGAATTTTCCACTGTGCTTCAGGCATGCTTTTGGGAGCTTATGTATGTCTTGCTAATAGCTTGACCTTCATGGATTATTAAGATGAAATTTTATGCAATGAATATGTTGATAAATTTGAGCTAAACAGCATACTTTGAAACAACTTTGTTTAAATATGCTAATTGCAGCAGTTTTGTAAAGCAAAATGTTACTATAATTGCAGAGAGGATTGAGATGATGACTATCACACAATGGTATGCAAGCAAGTCTGTCTTAGCATTTTATGGGAGTGTTTTCTTCCTTTGGGTAACTTATATTCCTTTCTGTATTTATTTATAGATTGGAGAACACACAAGAGAGACAAAAAGCGTCTTTCTTCAGACATTTTACTGCTCCCACCCTGAAGTGAGTCATAAAGATAACATTTCTCAGCATATTAATAAGACTGATTTTTCTTTCATCTACATTCCAGATAGAAATACCTATATTATAAGCAAAGTTTCATTGCTGCTGAGATGATGGTGCTGAAGCACAACGAAACTACCAGAAAAAAGGAGGCAGGTAAATGGTATCAAGGCAGACTCATCCTTGTCGCTGTAGATGAATTGCAGGTGTTACATGAGGGTCATGGGTTGTGATCAATGAAAAGCTTTGTAAAATATCTGAGGCAAAGCACTGCAATTCAACTATATGAGAAAGGCATTCTGATAATATAGAAGGAGACAAGAATCACAAAAAGACTTCTGTGAAAGAAACAATAGATCTTTTCAAAAAAAGAAAAATCCAGAGAGATTTGGAAAGATTAACAGACTGAAAAGCAACAACTCTCAGAAAAGAAGGGATTCAAAAATATTTGGAATTCAAAAAAATAGAGTAGGCAGATGGTACAAATTCTTGACTTTATGTATATAATTTGGACAGTAACATTTCACTTGTTCCATATTTTATTTCTTCAATTTTGTTAATTCCTTTCTTTTGCTGCATTTTATCTTTGTTGCAGAATCCATCTTTGCAGGACACCAAATGAAAAGCATGCTTAAACAACTGATTCCAGCATTTCCTAACAAAATGTTCTCTTATGATACACCACTTGCAAAATGGTAGAGATTTTTTATGCCTCTTTTCCCATATTTGATAGTATAATGATTAGAAAATTTAAAATTAATGTTAAATCCCCTTGGCCTGTTTTAGACTCTCTCATCACTCAGATAAATACAATCTCTTATCTGCTATAATGTGTTTTGAAACACAAGTGTCTCAGCCTTGCCTTCTGAAATTTCAGATAGAACTAGTAACACTACCTTCTTGGAAGTTCATAGCTGGAAACTATTCCAGTTGGAAACTGTTTCAGTTTGTAAAATTCTAAGGTATTCACTGAGTCAGAAAGTGGGAATAACTGCTATGACCCTGTGATTAGGTTTCCTATATTATCATAGGATATCTCTATTCTTCTCTCTCCTCTGCCTTTTGAGTGGAATCACTGCTGTGGGCTCCAGTGTTATTTAAGTTTACTCATAGGGGAGATTTGAGTTGAGTTTTCTTTCTGATACTGAGACTGGCATCTCTCCCATGACTCTTTGAAGTCTGTAGCATTTGATTTCATCATATATATATGTATAGTCTTTTTTCCAGATTCTCTGAAAGGTATAGAAACTCCCCTACAAAAAAAGTTAGTTTTGTTTCTTCTTGATGTGTTTTGGTTTGGTTTGTTTTTTTTAATTTTGTAGGATTATTTGGTTTGTTTTTGCTTGGTTAGTTTGGCCTTTTTTCCCCTGTAATGAATGGTCAACAAAATAACAAATTACAGAGTTCTCATACATCCTCCTTTGACACATTTTTGCTATGTACATGTATTTTTGATATTAGGACTGTCATGTATCCATAACTGAGATATAGTGTCTGTGGACTGCAGATATAGTTCCATATCTAGTCCTGGATTCAGGCTCACTTAACCTAATTATATCCATCAAATACTAAGTTTTCTTGGAAGCAGATCCAAACACAAAATAATTCATTTGCCTGTGAATGCCGGTAATGATGGGATTGCCTTGTCATCTGTGTTTCTTCAGGTTGTGATCTTGTCAGATCTCATAAGCTAAGCAAATTCTGACCTGCATAATAATTTGTTGGGAACTTTCCAAAGAAAATCCCAGGTGCTAAGGAAAGTAGCACTGATGATTTAATATTTGGCACTCTTCCCTCTGTTCAGTAGCAGACCACTGTCTCAACATAACATTGAGGAAACATTTGGTAACTCCGTGTGCCAGCTTCCAGGGGAGACATGATCAGTGCAGACAAGACTTGCAGAAATAGCTGGGGTACTTCTTGAAATTTGAGAACACAATACAGCGTTTTTTGTTATAAACCAAAGATGTTGCTTGTGCAGTAAACTGCTAAACTGGCTGTGAGGATTTGGTACATGCTATTGCAAAGTCTATTTTCGAGCACTGAATGAGCAACATGAACACACAAACTTACATGAAGTGTTCAGGGACAATTCATGCAAGCTATTCTGGACTATTGTTGGCATTAATTCCTAGTTACTACTTTTGGTGTTCTTCCTAGAAAGATAGACAAGAGTTTTTAGATGCAGTGTGCTTGGATTATTAGGCACCCTTAAAATAAGTAATTTGATAAAAGGAACAGTTCGCATAAGATCAAGGAACAGCCAGGTAGCTGAAATGCCTGATTTGTCTTCCTGTTCTATGCCCGTGGCAAACCATTTGCAAAGAAAACTAGACTGCCTTATCAGGATGCAGTTTGCACAACTATTTCTAATCTATTCATGTGATGTTTCAGTGGGTACCTTAGCATGCAGTAGTTTCTGACCTATAATGAGCTTTTTAATTAATAATTATTACATTGCTTTCATATAAAAGTTCAGCTGGGAAGTGGAAAAGAAAGTGTCCTTATTATAGCTAAGCATTATACATACTCCTTTTTTTTTTTTTAATCAAAGGGCTGACTGTTCTCTAAGAAAATTTTGTATTTACAAAGGCAGCCTTCAAGAGAACATTGCTATTACTCTATGCAGAGACTTGAAAATAATAAAATCGCAGAATCACAGAATCAATTAGGTCGGAAAAGACCTCCAAGACCATTGAGTCCAACCTTTGACTGAACACCACCATGCCAGCTAAACTACAGCACTAAGTGCCATGTCCAGTCATTTCTTGAACACTTCTGGGGATGGTGACTCCACCACCTCCCTTGGTCAGCCCATTCCAATGTCAAATGTGTAACGTGTAAATGCATATTATACGCATATTCAGTGAAAAATGTGTAACAAATAAGTTTTTGTTACAAACAGTGCTTTTAGACTAGCACTCTGTGCACTTAGTGTGACATTGGTTGTGATGTAAAAGTTGTGTATGACCATCTGATCACATTCTGCATAATATTACATTCACAAAAGGACAATAAATTAGGACTTCCTTTTCCAAATGCCTAAATACTAGTCTTTAAAATTTAATAACATGAATTCAAATATAGTAGGGTTGGCTGTGTTTTTTTTTTCTGGAGATATACAGAAATCTATACGGAACTGAAAATTCTGAATATAACTGTTGATTATAATGTATCCTGCATTTAACATTTAGTAGACCATTTAGTTGCTAGTACCAGATTAAGTGTAACTCTTAAAGACAGTCTGAAAGGGAAGAGTACATGTGTTTTCTTTGTATTTGTAGTAGAAGAAGCTATCTGTATGAAAAGGTGACACAAAATTTAGATAAAGGCAAGTATTTAAGACATGAATTATAATTAGCCTCATGAGTCCATCACTTCTCTGGACTTTCTTATGAGAAAATTACATGCATGTATTACAGAAATAATTCTTCAGGGGGGAAGCAAATTAAACATAATTTTAGCCTTTCAATACTTTTGGATTCTTATGCCGATTATACTCTAAGCAAAGCAACTAACAGCTACCCCATGAATATCTCTAATCATCTTGACCTAAGCAAAAGGAAAATGAGAAATAAATTTGCATTGGAGGATCATTTTTGGCAGTATTACTGCTGTTATGTTTGAAAAATATTGTTGTACTTCCTCAAAATACATGTAGCTCTGTATTTTTATTAAGAAAGAACAAAGTGAAAGATATGCCATCATTGTAGAAAGAGTTGCTGAGGTTTATGATTGTTCCTGAAGAAGTTCATTTCAATCCTTCAATTTTCTCTTGTTTGTTAAAAATAGCAATATTCTTGTCTCTCTCAGAAAAAGAAATTACAATTAAATGGGTTTGTCATCTTATTAAAATAAAAGAAAAAAAACAGAGAAAAATCACTTGACTTGGTACCAAAACTATTTGGAACTGTAACATTTTCAAGTCATTAAGTTGCATATGGAGTTTCATGGAATTTCATGTTTGAACAATTGCATCTCAAAAGCTGAAAAATGGGAAGCCACCCTGTAAAAGATGAATCCTGCTCTGATATGACTATTCTTTCTGTTTGCCCTTGATTTCCACTGAACATAAAAACTTAAAGGCAGATGAAGTCCTTCCCTCTATTCTACACAAAACTCAGTAAAAGGAACAAGCCTCCATCCCTGTAAATTGTCTTCAGAAACTGGGCACCGGTTGAGTTCAGCAATTAAGATCACTCACTCAAAATGAGCATTCAGGGTGTTTCTCCTGTTTTCCTTGTACTTTGCTCTTCCACCTCCCAGAAGTGAAAATAATTCAGTCTATGAAACAAAAATATCAAAAATAGCAAAATATGATGAAACCCATTATAAAAGCTAGAAACACAATAAAATGTGGAAAGGGATAGAAGAAAAACAAAAATCCTTAAATTTGTATCAGTGAAAAATCTGCCTGTTCATCTACCATTTTTCCCAACTAATTGCAATGTCTTTTTATTTTGTTTATTTCATCAGTGTTTTTACTCTCTTCTACCCTCAAAACTATTGCTTTTATCACTATAAAAGCAAACATGGTACAAGCATTTTTGCTCTTCAAAATGTTTAACTATGAAAACTAGATTTATTATTTATTATGGGCAATTTTTATAGCGTTAATTTTGTTAATGCAGGTTTTTATCAGTTTTTCCAACCACCACCAAGAAAAATAAAAGAGACTTATAAAAATCTAGTCTGCTTATGAGAAACTGGTCTTACATACAAAAATGTAAAACCCCCAAGAATCTTCTGTCTCTTTTCTGCGTTGACACACAATACTTAATTCATGGTGAATTTTCTGTCGCACTGGGGGAAGTTGGCTGGGAAGGGTTGATCACTTCTTGGGGCCAGGTGGGGCATTGGTCAGTAGGTGAAAATGCATTGTGCTTCACTTGTCTTTTTTGGGGTTTATTCCTCTTTCCTTCTTTCATTACCATTATCATTAGTAGTAATAATAGTAGTAATGGTAGTAGTACATTTTTGTTTGAATTATTAAAATGGTCTTATCTCAACCAATGAATTTTATTATTTTTCTTATTCTCCTCCTCATTCTGCTGTAGAGAGTGAGCAAATGGCTCCATGGTACTTAGCTGCCTGCTGGGGTTAAACCATGACAGTGCTACCTGCCCTCCCACCATTTTATATAATTGACATGACATTCTGTGGTATGGAATATCCCTTTGGCCAGTTTGGGTCAGCTGCCCTGGCTGTGTTCCCACACATCCTCTTGTGCACTTGTTCACTGTCAGAGCATGGAAAACTGAATAGTCCTCAATTTAGAGGAACCACTACACAGCAACAACCAAAAGATCAGTGTATTATCAACATTATTCTCATACTAAATCCAAATCATAGCACTTTACCAGCTACTGAGGAGAAAATTAACTCAGTCTCAGCCAAAACCAGGAAAATAATCCCCAAAGTCTAGAGCATAATCAAATGACAAAATAGTAAAAGAAAGCCTAGTAAGACTAATGAAAAAAATAAAAGCTTCCCAAAATTCATACATTATCTCATCACAGTATGAACACATGGTTCTTCGATGCTCCTTGCAGACAAATCTTTATCATCTTCATTAGATTATAAAGGAAAGATAATTGTTAATAGTACGTATATAAAAGCAGATTTTTATGGCATGCAGTAACAATATTTAGTCAGAGAGTTTCCGTGGAGAATAAAGAGGTACAGTTTCAGGTGATACAATCTATATCAAGTGCTGTGATGTTTCCCAGAATGAGATTGTGTTTGGTTTTCCAGGTTAAATAGTTGCCTTCAAAACACAAAGCTGTGCATTGAAATGCAAATCACACTTACACAAAGTCAGACACCACACTGATGTCTACTACTACGGATTCATAACAGCCTCTGGCTACAAGTAAGCACTATTAAGTACAAACTAATTCCAGAAGGAAGTAGTCAAACATAACCTATAAATAGAGCAATTGCAAGTAGATCTCAGCTACTGGTGTCAGTTAATGAGAACTTTCCTGAAGACTGACCAGTACAAAATGTTGGCATCCAAAGACTTTTAGGCATTTTATAATTTAGAAATTGAATTTCTCCACCACATGTGTTTTATAATGAATAGGCTAAAGAAAACCCGTTTATCAGATTCAGGAAACAGAACTGGATTCTTCAATCACAAATTTTAATAGCTTTGAGGGGGAGTCATTATGCTTCAAATTTATCAACCTTAATTCATCTTCAAGTTACTTTGGCCCAGATCAAAGATAATATATATGCTGCTCATAGATACTAATATGATACACAGATAATACATATGCTGTTTATTGATCACAGATAAGTCAATGCTGTTCAAGACCAGACAATTATATTTATACCACAAAATATTGTAGGTAAGAAGAAAAATTACTAAACTAATTTTTAATGAAATAATTTACAAAGAAAATACCTTAAACCTATTTTGAAGAATTTGCAAATCAATTACAATAACACTTTTGAAAGTACAATATCTAAACCTTTCCCGGGTCATGGAATCAAAACCAAAGAATAGGTGTGAGTTTTTTATATTTTTTTTTAGTTCTTGATTTTAGCAAACTTACAGACACATCCAATGAAAGTAAACTGTTCACTTCCTAATAGCAATAGGCATTAGAAATTCCCTAAGACAAAATCTCCTCAGGAGAATTCTGGATCAGAGATATTTAATAGATTCCCTGCAGTGCATTGTGAACTACATAAAAAATATAAGCTATTCCATTTTATTTCTTATAACTCCAATAAAATGTTTTAATTGGCAGTATTTTTATCCGCAAAAATAACTTATTAGGCTTTGTACATGTGCATGTGCATGAAAATGTGTTAGCAGTTGCTCAAGGTGACTTCTGCTATGAATCCTCAATTGTAGCATAGTATGCAGATCATATTTTACTTTCTCCCAAATTTATTTATGCTTCTTATACATTTTAATACACTTTTTATAAATATGGATAATCAAATAGATTTTGTTTACATTTTTTTCTTCCATACAGAAACCATGGATATTGCACTGTATTTTAAATCCCTGTAAAGTTTTGCTGATGTTCAATGGATGATAGTGCAAACTCAAAATAAAAGAACTTTGAATATAATATTTTTTGCTGTCACATTTCAAAACACTCTGTCCTCCAACTATTTTCAAAGATCAAGATGGCAACAAAATGTGTATCTGATTAGCTGGTAAAATAATACCACAAATCATAGCTACTTCCTTTATATATGCCAACCTCATTTATTGCACAAGAAAAGACTGAGTTTGTAAAGTAGAGAAATAAAGCCTTGCTTCTTAGAAGTGCACCATTGAAAGGGCACAAGCAGGCATGAAAATATTAGACTTTTTTTTCCTGAAGTGTGTTTTTTTTTCCTTGTGCCACTTTTCTGTTCTTTTATTCTTTGGTATGACTTCACAGGGAACCTCTCGTATTAATTTGAAAAAAAGTTGGAAACAGTCCAAATACATTCTAAATACTTAAAGACATCAAAAAGGTTTATGGTAATGCCATGCTACTCTCATAACTAATCTGCCTGAGTAAAAGCCAAATACTGTGTTAATGACACTTCAGAATGGCATCATGGCATTCAAAAGAGCATCAAATGTTGACACTGCTTTACCCTGGTTGAGGATCTGGCCCAGAGTTATAACTACTTAAAAATAATAAGACTGAGAACTGTAGATCCATTATTGATAAATATTCTACTTTCTAAATACATTAAAGTCTTTCTGATCCATCATCATTGAAAGCAACACATGCTGTGTAGTGATCTTGATCCGTCTCCTTGGTCTCTCTGGGGCATGTATTCTGTGATGTCCTGCCATAACAGACAGGATAGGGATAACAATACTGAACTGTAACAAAGGCTTTGAAAGCATACAGCTGAAAGTGATTACCTTATACTGGGAACAACTTAATGGAGCAGAGAAGAGTTTAAACAGGCTGTAACCTTTCAACTAGCATCATCATCATGTGCTCTGTCCTGTGAAAAGTTAGTGATATTCAGCCTCTGCATATATATTGTAGGGAGTCTGCCCTGTGTGGGACAGTCTGTTCCATGGCCTGCAAATCTGAGTCCTTTTGAAGGACATACTGCACAAAACTGTACTTTCCTTTCTGCATGGAGATCTAAGGCTATATTTATAAAAGGTAATATAAAGGGAAAAGATCTGTAATTGTCTATTGTAGTATATTTTGTAAAGGATAGATGAGATGGCCCAAATAATTTTAGTCTGGTTAGCTGAACTTCCATTCTCTGCAAAGTCAGAGAAAAGCTGATGCAACATAAAAGCACTAAAGAATTAAAGGATAGTATAATTAGTGCCAATCAGCACAGTTTTATGGAAAACAGATCTCATCAGAACTTCTGATGAGGTGACAAGTTCAGTTCACAAAGGAAAGTGTGTTGACATAATATGACTTATGTAAGGGCAGTTGTCTGCACAACATTCAGATTAAAAATTAGCACTATGCAAAATTCCCTGTAGCACATAATAATCATTTGAAAAACTTGTTCACTGGCTAATATAAGAAAACAGCTGTTAACTGGAAACCATTGTCCAAAGGGAAATTTCTAGTGGTCTAGTGCAAAGTTCTTGACCCATACAATATTCATTTATGCAGAAGAAACTGCACATTCACGTCAGCAAAAATGTGCAGTTGATAAAAAATGGTGGAAAGATGAATACTAATATAGAGCAGACATTGCTACACATATACCTGCACTACAGAGTAAAGTGGCCTCTTCAAAATAATACTTTTTAATATCTTACAATGAGAGTCAAGGAAAGTAGATCACGGATTTTATGATTAATGCCTGAATTTTGGAATCATAGAATCATAAATCATAGAATGGCTTGGGTTGGATGATCTTTAAATATCATCAAGTTCCAACCTACACCTCATGGGCAGGTACATATTTCACTAGACCAGGTTGCTCAGAGACCCATCCAACCCGGCCTCGAAAATTTCCAAGGATGAGGCATCCACAACTTCTCTGGGCAAACTGTTCCAGTGCCTCATCACCCTCACAGAAAATAATTTCTTCCTAATATTGAATCTACATCTACTCTCTTTCAGCGGGAAACCATTCCCCCTGATCCTGTCACTACATGCTCTTGTGAATAATGTCTCTCCATCTTTAATATAGGCTTATCTAGAACAATGGATTTTCCATCACTTTAAAGCTTTTCAGACTAGATTGAGTTTCTTTCTGTATAATAAGGGAAACTCTATCAGAATTTGAAAAATTACTCACTGACATTCAAAGGACTGTGTTATTAAAAGATCAAACTAAACGATCACAATGGGCTCTCCCACTCTTAAAATGGGTTACTTATATCTGCCCTCACAGGTATGTAATTTTAAACAGTAGAATACATAGCAAATATAAAGGGAAAATTGCCCTAACATTTCAAGAAATACCTTTGACCTTTTTACTATTCCCCCACAAAATATGTGTCTATTTTCCTCCTCAGTAGGAGTTATCACTTTAATGACTTTTCCTGACAGACGGTGCATCTGATGATGCAAAGTTGGACTGAATGAAAAAATTTTCCCATTAAAAAACACCAGAAATCTATGAATACATATTTTTATTAAGACAAGCCACATTATTTTTAGGTGTTTATTTATTTTTGGGATTACTTAAATATGTTATCTTTCCAGTAACAAGAAAAATATACTTCTTTATAATTTAAAATAATTTCATAGCTCTTATTGTGCAGCATCCAAGCTCTCTTGTAATATTTCCAACTTTTTTTCATTAGCTTCCTTCTTTTACACATTCTAAAATTTTCACAAGGAGGTGACTGCTCACAGTAATGTTACACCTATTAAATTATAATTACTGACAATATTCTCAATTTAAATTTACACTTGCAACCCTTGAAAAGAAAAAAGATGTTATTTAATGACCATACTAATAATCATAACTTTTGTCCTCAGAAGCAAAAACTTTACCTCATATTCTGACAAAAACTTTATTGCTTTCTATGATCCTCAATGTAAAAAGACGATGGTAGAGTATTTCAACAAAAAAGATTCACAACATATATGTACGAGTCTACTACAACTACAACTCTTAAGACGTGATCCTAGAATTACAAAAGACTAAATACATGGCTCCAATTTTAATTTTTCTAAATGGTTTCTAGATGAAAGAATAAAGGAACACAAAATTCAGTGTGCAATCTGAAGGTAAACAGTACCTTCTTTTGTCATACCACTACATAGGCAAAGATTTGTTGTGGTAATTTACGTCCTTTCAGCTCCCAACTGTCAGTAAATGTGTTTCCAGACTGGTGACTAACAATGTTCAAAGAGATTTAAAAGAATAATTCACTAAATAATGAGAGTGATTAGACATAGAAAGACTTAAAACCCCATTTACCTGTTCATACATTTGTACTAAGATGGCAATGAGGCAATAAAAATGGAAAACACACCAACTTTGGTGATAAAACAGGAATACTCTAAAATATCAGAAAAATGCTAAAGAAAAATATTATTCAGATTTTTGTTTTTCTCCACAGAATCACTTTTATACCACTTTTTATTATTTTGAGCCTGCCACCTACATATTTCTTCTGCTGGTGTGTGAACTGCGCAAAGGGCACCCCATGCACAACCCCTCATTATTCTCATACAAATAAACAACCCACATCCAGAATCCTATATCCATTATTTAGCTACTTACAAATGTGTCTTAAGCAAAGAGAAGAAACAAGTAAACCTCTTTCTTAGAGGACTTATTTAAGAAAAAACTTTTACTAATTCCACCAAACGTTCCCCAGGTCTTGAGGCTCGTGATTAAGTCATAACTTTGGTTATATCATCATATGTTGAAAAATTTTATTGCAATTTTAAAAGCAGAAATCTGAAAGTAAAAATTCACATAATATTTCATCTACATGGAAATATATTCAATGGACTTTCCAATACTGTGCATTTTTATTGCCGCAAGTATTATTTATGTCTCAAGTGCGAAACCTTACGTTCCATGAAGAGGAAGAATTTTGGTGATAACCCTCAAATCGGTTCTCTGACGATATTTAGATATTTTTAGTGTTGCACCATTAGTGTAGAAAAATTTTATTCTTCTATTTTGCATGTGTCAAGAAGATTTCTAGCAGTCCCACAAATTACTAACAATTACCACTAAGATGCACAGTTTTTACAGATACTGCAGCATTTAAATGTTATAGCTTAAATCACCAGAGGAGGCATTGTTTTACCTTCTGCCATTATAAGTGCATTGCCTATTGGAAAGCAGAAACAAAGCCATGAAATAACCTATACTAAGCCAAGCACTGTAAATGCAGTTTTGGATGGCTTTTTATATATGACAGCTTAAAATAAATTACAATATTTTAGCATTAAATTCAAGGTCTAACTAGACATCACTGATACCATTTTTATAAATAGCAAAAAATGACATATTCTTCAGAAAGATACAGTAGTGTGACTTACTGGGATTTTCCTCTCTTAGCTTAATATTTATTTTAAATGCATTGCCTATAATTTTAGCTGTGCAATTAATGTTAAGGTACTGAAGACAGAAAATACTCTTACTTCAATGTTTTCTGATTTCTGCCTTTTTTTAACATTTCCTTGAAATTATAAAATTGAATTGAGATTTCTCCTAAAACATCCTACAATCTATACAGTTGGAGCACTAATGACTATATGTCATTAGAGACAAAACTTGCAAGAAGAATTGGTGAAGGTAAGGTATCTCAGTATTCAAGGGGAGGTACATCAAGATTCAATTCACAACAATTATTTCACATCCAGACTGAATGTTCTCTAGCACTCTGGCATATTATTCCTTCATCTTCTTGACTACGCCACATATCAGCAATGCGTCTGCATTTCCCTAGCCTTCAATTCTAAGTTGTTGAAGGTAGAACTGTATAAACTACATTTTAAAAGGAAGGGAAATAATAAAATACAATAATACAAATCCCCTCTTACCTCAACATTTTCAATACTGAAATCATGTGTGGTAATAGCCTGGATAAGGACTACAAAGACAAGCAATCTTCAAGTGGGAGCAAGTATGGCTCAAGCTCTTGGCATTAATTCACTGGACATTATCTTACAATGGTCCTTCAAAGTAAACATGATTGCGCTCAAAGCACAGCTTCTTTAAAAAGTAATGCATCCAGTCTCTATCAGGACAATGAACTGAATTTCCAACTTGGGGAGATAAGTTGTCACAGATGGAGCACTCAGATCTAGAATAAAGCTCACAATTTAAAATCACCCATGTGATACCTGGTGGTAGTAGAAATATCTAGCATTGTGGGTTAGCAGGTTCTTTTTTTCCTGGTGTTCCATGCTGCCTTCTGATTTTTCATTAGGACATAACTATTAATAGCATATGACAGAATAGGAAAAATGAACTAAAATATAAAATGCGCATAAACTAAAATTTTCCACAGGACTTTTAATTACATTCTGTGCTTAAACATCAAGAAACCAGAAAACAATTTCACTTTGGTCTTTTAATATGGTCCCTTAAATATGATATTGTTTGGATTCAATTTCAGTACAGGTTATTTGCCTTGTAATTCTACGTAAACTGAAGAAATTCCAAGCAACAGCCTTTTTAAGCACAAATTTGAGATATCTGGAAGAAAGGCGTTAAAACAGCTTGTAATCATCAAATCAGTTTTGTGTTTTAAGCATGCAGTGCTTAATACATTATTTTCATTAACCTATGAAAGAAATATGAATGATCTCAACAGTATTTTTTAATTATCACAACAGTACTTTTGAATGGGCATAAATTTGGGTAAGAAATGCAGAATGAAAACTAAGCACATCCTTTCAATGAAATTGTAATGTTTGAAGAAATTGTAGGAATCCACTAAGAGTAGATATGTTTCATATGCATTATTATACCCTTTGCATTTATTAGGATATACATTTATTAACATTTTATGGTGGCTGTAATGTTGATCATTACAAATGTTTCATCTGGGTTAAAACATAAAGTTGCTTAAAATTGCCTTCCTTTCCTGAGAAGATGCAATACATGTTACTAATGTCAAAATGTAACTGAAAAGAAGTTCACAAATTAATGTGAACTACTGAAAGAAAAATCCTCACAATTAAATGAGTTCACAGCACAGCAGATGCAATAGAATAATAATTTATTTTTTAAAAATAAAATTTTTAACTTCATGTGGTTGTTTATGTAGTAGCTTTTCCTAAAGAAAAAGTATTATTACTGTCAATTCAACAAGGCTCTGAATTGTTTGGTATGCATGCAGAAATGATTATTCCTTTAGTGAAGTTTCCCTGTGCTAATCCCCTTGGAATGCAGCATTTATCACCTACCAAACAAGTGTAAAATATTTCAGTCCAGGAGGATTATCACCCCTGTCTTCCTCTCTGCTTTACTGGAGCAGAATAGGAGAGGGAGGAAAGGGAGGCAGACTGTTTCAGCAGCTACAAAAGCAAATAATTACAAGAAAATTCCTAAACTGATCCATTTGTCTTTATTCCTCAGTTTTTTATGATGGATTTTTTTAATTGTTGTTTCCAAGAAGGAAACATTTACAAGCAACAAATCAAAACTCATGGTTTTTGTCTGCAGAATGACATGCCTTATACAGTAATCTGTTCCTTTCCTAGCAAGCCTTAACATTCTTTATTCAGTGTTGAGTTGATGCTTTCAGAGAACTAGTCATATGATAGATCTTTTTCCTAACTTGCAGTAGATAATCTAGAGGGTATGACTGTATATTTGTTATGAGGGCCAACTTGTCTTATCACTTTGTAAAATACAAAAATTGTGAGATTTTTCCGTGATTCTATCCAGCTTCTTAACTTTGGCTAACCTGAAGCTCTTGGTATACTCAACTATTTTTGTCACCTCACCTTATTCACTACTTTTGCTTGACCAATATTGAATATTCTGCTGGAAAAAAGGTTAGCACAAATCCTGCTAGGATACATTGGCCAGTTCTTCCCATTCAAAATCATCTCTTTGTTTTCTATCTTTTGTTTCCTATCTGTTATTGATTGTCAAATATTATTTTAATTGAAAAATAAAGAAAAAGGGAAATCAGCAGCATTTTACTGGGAGAACATTATAGCAAAAGCAGAAGTGTCTAATCTTGTTTTTGATTTTCCTTATCTTCGACATTACTCTCACCAGCTACTTAAAGAAAGCAAATGTCCCATAGCTTGTAAACTCAATATGCCAAATAGACTAATCTAATCTAATAATAATAAAATAAGTAAAACCAAAAATATCTTTGTACCAAACTGACCATCAGTCATTAGGTGAAGAGTTTCCAATAAAGTTCTATAAATTATTTAAACATACCAGTACGATAACCATAGTAATCACAAAAGTTAGCAGAAGACAGGTTAACTGTATTGTTGATTAGTTTTCTTGTTAGCAGTAGGCTGAAATTTTACTGAGAAAGGGAAGGACTCATACATGAGAAAACTTAATGGAACCTGTTTCTATGAGCAAGGCTTCAAGTAATCCCACAGTGTGAACAGGACTAGGCTTGGTGAAATAGCAGAGTAGGGTGTCTCCACTAATACTGTGAGACACTTGAGGAATACTGAATTTAACCTCACTATGATGGTCTCCTTTTCATGCAGGCAGCTGAAATCATCTTTGCTTCACAGTAGCAAGAACTGAGAGCAAAATTTGAGGTGGAAGCTCCGATTTGCAGGAAATCTGAGTCAGAGATGAAAAGAAAAATCTCCCAAGGTTCAGTAAAGTGGTTTGAACTACAAAGTCATGTTCCTGTTCCGCAGTTAAACAACTGGCTATGGTGGGTTGACCTTGGCTGGATGCCAGGTACTCACCCAGCCACTCTATCAGCCCCCATCCTAGCCATAAAGGGGTCAGAGAGTAAGATGGAAAACAACTTGTGGGCTGGGATTAGGCAGTTTATTGAGGCAAACGCAAAGCAAAAGCTTGTGCATGCAAAAGCAAAGTGAAAAAATAACAAGGTTTATTCTCTACTTCCCATCAGCAGCAATTTCCAGCCACTTCCTGGGAAGCAGGGCTTCAGCACGTGTAATGGTTTCTTAGTACTCAGCCACTGAAAACAACAAATGCCTCCCTTTCTGCTCCTTTCCTTAGCTGATCTGAGCTGACATCATATGGTGTGGAATATCCCTTTGGCCAGTTTGGGTCAGCTGGCTACTTGTGTCCCCTCCCAGGATCTTGACCTCAGTTGAGGAAGAAATGTTACAGTGCTGATGCTGTGCTCAGCAGCAGCCAAAACACTGGTGTGTTATCAACACCCTTCTAGCTCCAAATGCAAAGCACAGCCCTGTGAGGGCTGCTATGGGTAAACGAACTCCATCTCAGCCAGACCCAATGCACTGGCTTACTTGGCCAGCAGATGATATTCAATAAATTAATAAATGTTTACTTCATATACATATTCAAATGCTCTGTTTGCACATCTTTTATATTCCAAGTTGATTGAAATATGAAAGCAAAAAACCAAAACCGAACTCATGCTATTACTTTGTTTATTTGTGTTTTGTGATAATAAGTAACAGTACACCTTTTTTACTAAATAAATTAACAACATTTTGGTGAGGATGGAAATCATCAATGTATGCTTTACATGGTGTCGATTTAGACACTGAATACTATCACAATGCATGCACCATAATACAATTTCCATATCAATGAAACTAAAATATTCTCTTCTATTATGAAATTGTTTTTGAAGTTCAGAATTCTCAAGACATCATCATGCTTTTGGGGATAAGACTTGACAGTTTGAGACTCCCTTGAAGAGTCTGTGTCAGCTTCTAGCCTCATTGTAGTCAACGGAATAAAAAAACAAACCCAGTACTGACTTCAACAGAGACATGATTTCACCTGAAGTTTCTGACTTAAAAAAAAAAAAAAAAAAAGAAGAAAAGCCAATGGAGCAACTACAGAAAGACAGACTTATTTTTTTACAGTTTTAGATTACTGAGTTGGTTTTTGATCCTGAGGTTCCGTAACAAAATTGCTAATCCATCAATCCCCGTGTACCTATGTAAGTAAGTAAGAAAAAAGATGAGTTTTCAAGAAAAATATGAGTTTTCAAGAGCAATTGATTCTAAAATAACTTTCCTTCTTCTGTGATAAGTGAGTTGGCTGTGTTAACTTTGGGTGGGCAGAACAGTCGAGAGGACATACTTTACTCCATTTTCTGGCACTGGGCTATGTGATATCCCTTATATAAAAACAAAGTGCATAACGGATGTAAATCACCAGAATGAGCTGCACAACTGGTTTAAAACCTGTTCACAAAAAAGTATTCATCTGTGATTGGCTGTTAAGATGAGAAAGGATTTGAAGTGGAGGGTAGGTGTCCACTCCAAATTCAACTCAATTAGCATTTTCATGAATGATTTGGGTGATAGAATTTAACACTGTTTACATTGTGCAGAAAAACGACAGCAAATACTGCAGAGGACAGGTCTGCAGTCCAAATAGTCTCACCAAATTGAAGAAATGACCCAAGAAAAACAAGGCAAATTAAATAAAGGAAGAGCAAAGTGCTTCCTGTAGGCAGGAGAAGTCAGACAAATTGAGAGCAAGTAACAATTGGCAAGGTACTAAAATATGAAATAATAGAATTTTCAATACTCAGAGATTCAAGGAGAGCCAACAATAAAACCTGTACGCTGGACTTCCGGAGG
>JAYRBT010000114.1:62928211-62968053 GCA_036023395.1 Myiotriccus ornatus
TTTTTTATTATTATTTCATACTTAAAAGGCTGCAGAGTTTATGAGAAGAATCTAGAGAAGTGCAATAAGAGACCTAGAAAATATGAACAATAAGGAAATATGAAAGAAATGTATCTACTTTGCCTACAGAAGAAAAGAAAAATGAAGAACCAGCATGATAAATTTCTTTTAACGGGTAGACAGAATAATAAGGAGAAATTTTGTCTTGGTTATTCAGGAAAAGTCAAAGATAGTCAGTAAAATCATTTTGGTTGCCTATTAGGAAAAACTTCCTGCATCCAAAAACAGGTTACTTAGTAAAAATACACAATTCATTTAATTAGTTTATAAAAAATCACTTTGTTAACCAAGTGTTAAAACCAGGTGAAATATCATTATTAATTTCTATATCCTAGAAATACTATAACTATTTTAAGCTGATATCTTCCATCTTTATATTTCTATAATTCTACTTTAGGGAATTTGGCATCACCTAAGTAGAGAAGAAAAAGAGACAGGACACTCTGGACTCATGGGTGTTTTTTTCTAAATATATCAACAACACATGAATATGTAACTTGTTTATCTTTTTCTTTTCTTTTTCTTTCTAACGATAAAGTAAATCATCCCAATGGACTTTATACTAACATAGTTCCATGTGACTTTCTTTGTGTAAAATACAGGAGCTTCACATCTCTACAGTTTGATATTTAATTCTAAAAAGGTAAAATAAAATATTTATTAGCTCAAGGACTTACACATTCAACAGCGTGCCTCTTTCTCCTTTTTACCTAATCTAACATGTACCACATAGCCCAGCACAAAGGAAATACTACAGAAAAAAAACAGCCATTAATAAAAATTTAGCCTTAAATATTTTAGTAGACTGAATATATATCCCTTTCTCAGTATTGAATATCTTCATATCAGATCATTTTCTTTGAATTTTTCATGTAGTCTTTCTATCTTTCTTGTTATGATTGTCTTCTATAGTACCAATCAATACACAGCCACAAATTCTTGACATTGCTCTTTGCTTTGAAGCATGCACTTTACTTCATTTGCCTTTTTAAGGAATGCAACTATTCCATATTCTGAACCAAAAGATGGTTGTTGGTATGATTTCTTCTATGAGGTTTTCAAAACTGCCTCCCATTGTTTCATAGACATGGTAGGCAGGTTTTTAATTTGTTTTGTGTGAACCGTCACTGCCTTACTTTGAAACTAAATTATAATCAGTGAAGGAGGAGAATCAAATAAACTATGCAACTCCAACTGAAAACAAGTAGCAGTTTGTCAGTATGTTTACAAATCAAAACTCTACCATTGCCATTCTGTTTCCTTTTCTTGAAGGCAAATCAATAAATGCAGGATTTTCAAGAATGGATAAGGATTTTTTTGGTTAGACCTCAAACCCCATTTTCCGAAATTACTAACAGACCAAACACTCATATTCTTATTTAAATGCAATTTAGGTTTCATGGCACCACATTTTTAAATATATTAGGAGCCCAGTGTTAAAGGAAGGCATCCCGTTAGTGCTTAACTATCATGAATTCAGTGGGTGATAAGCACTGAGGGTTGGATTCAGCTCATGTAACTTCAGCTGTCTAGAAGTCAGGTATCTACTCTGAGCTGTGTTGGCAGTCTAGGCAGAGAAGCAGGGATCTTCAAACTGTGTTTCAGCCCAGCACCACCTGCATCAGGCAAGTGTCCAGGAAAACAGGGAGAAGTGTAAAAAGAAGGAGCGACAGAAACTGAAGAATTACACATGGGGAAGGGGCATGTTGTATGGGCATGGGAGGATGGCAGCAAACCAGGGCATGTACTGCTGAGAAGGAGCAGAAGGCACATCTTTGTCCTCTGGACTCACAGAGTCTTCCTGGTTTTCTTCAGTCTATGTTCTCCTGAAAATAACTCCCCATTTAAAATAAATACCAGATTATCTGACTATTATTTGAAAGCAGTTCTTAAGGTTATCAAATACCTAAGTTACATGTGAAACAATAATCAACGTCTTAGCAATTTGCCATGTATGCTTCTAACACTTTGCACTGATTCTGTATGAGACATGGAAGAGATGGTACTTGATACTTATCCACTTTGAAAGCATAATTCTTTATGATAGGAAACAAAAGAGTACTGTCTTATACAGCACAGTATATATCAGTGTAAAAAATCTGCTTTTTATAAATTCTTTTTAATGGACACATTATTGTGCTTGTGAAAAAATGAAAATATTGCCTAAAGCTAAACAGAATGTGTACCAGAATCAAATAAATTTCCCATATAAGCTTTTCCAATAAACTTTAGTCTTCAGTGGCTTTTCTTATAGAGGCAACTCTTTTCTGCAGAATCTATCATTAATGCTACATGCTGTGGCACAGGCAAACATCCTTTAATGACAAGTTAAAGAATGAATGCTACACTCATTTTCACTTTGAGACCTGAATGAGAATCAGTACTATTATCTCCTGGAGATGTTTTGCCAGAAATTTAACATAAAAATTAAGTCTCCGCAGTCTTTTACAAGCTCTTGCTTTCACTGTGCAGACAGAGACATTTCTTGAAAGGAATCCCTATTACTTTAGATCTGTACTTTACACTATCTCTGAGTGTGAAAACTCAAGAACCTGGCAATTATCATTATATTCTCATTCCTGTAGCAGATTGTATATGGTAATGAAGAGAAAAAAACCTAATTACATAGTATGATAGTCTGTTGTTACTAAGCTCTCATGCAGCCTCTTCTTCCACAGCTGTCTGAGCTCATGACTTTTTCCTTTATTAAAAATTAAAACCACAGAATTCATGAAGGCAAACACAACAGCCAGAAGTTGCAGTTTTAGGAAACATCTCTTGCTTTGAACCCCATTGTTGTTTGTCAACCATGAGAAATGCACAGTTAGAAGCTCCAAAGATTTCTTATTCTACCCAAATTACACTATATCATATATCCTTGTGCTGAGTTGAAATTAGTTTTGTGATTGAACTACTCTAAAACATTCACAAAGGCACTGATATTATTTAGTAAGTAGAATAAGAACTATTTAAGACAGAATAAATAAAAGAATATAGGACACTTCTGTACAAGAGTTAAGAACGACATATTTTTTAATTAGAATTCATGCCTACGAGGATAAAGAAATTCGACAGCATATATATGATGTCAAATGAAGTGGAAAACACTGATCTAATATATCTATATGTATATATATAGATATCTGTTTTTCAATTAAATTGAGTGGTTTGTTTCCTAGGCCTAAAGAGAAGCTTTTCCAGTGGAGGAATCTCTTTCAGTATTGCCTATGGCAGTATTTCTTACACGGCCATTTGAACACCTAGGATTAAGTGCAGTTGGGTAGATGATAATATTCACAGATAACATTTGCACAACCTTTGGTATCAAATTTTATATAACTCTTATGTGAATACTTATGCAAGAAGTTATTATACTGTATATTATCCAGATTACATCATTAATATGTTTAACAATGTTGTATTACAATTTATATTAGGATGTGATATGCAATGTATGAAAGAACAAATACACCTATATAAACTTTGTATTGATATTCCAATGAGAAAAAAAGTTTAAGAAATGGTGAAACTTTAAGATAAACAAACATGTTACAACTGCTTAACTTGTCCACCTAATGCACATCAACCCCATCCTTAATGCTGCAGGACAAATGTCTCATACTTGTGTTTTAAGAACACTTGTGGAACACAATGAATCAAATGCATTTGGTTACAGTGGGCAGTGAAGAATAACAACAATTAGTGTATACTGTAAATGACGGTTGAAGAGAAATACCTAAATGAAAATGCACTCAAATACAGGGTTTCCCCATACTGCCAAATCAAAATAAAACTTGCCAGTTTAGCTAAATCCACCTTGAATGCATTTGGATGTGCTAACCATCAGAGGAATATGCCAGAGGTGAGCAAAGCCAAGATTAGAAAAAGTATTCAGCTTGAATAAGATGAGGGAGGAAAAGAGAGGAGTGACAAATATAAAATTGCCCAAAAAAAGAGAGGAAGAGGGATATTGCTTTGAGCATCTGACTGGAAGTCATAGAAGGGCCCCTATACAGGCAGAGCCCTTCACTTTTAAGATATGGACAAAAGCCTGACAAATCCAACACTTTTTTTTTTTTTTCTTTATCTAAGTAGTGAGGTATATCTCAGTTATCCACAGAGAAGGAACTGGCTTCTTCACACAGTTTTGAGCACTCTCTCTAAATTGCAAACAGCAGTTTTTCTATAAAAAGATTCATTGGCAGTTTAAAGATACTGGTGGGATACTTAGACCCAGCACATTACTGATCACCTCATTATTGCTGAATTACTCAACTATTGTAGCATGGAAGAAAAATAGTCAGTTATACTGTGGCCTGCTGAAGAACAGGCTTTTAGCATGAAACCCACAATAAACCGCACTTTAGCTCAATTCAGAGGATTACTCAATCAATCAAATCCTGCCCTCAAAACACAGAATCCAGTTTCTACCCAAACAGGTATTTGTGGTAGTCTGATAAGTGGGATGTTACACCACTACTATAGCACTCCTGAATAGATAGAATGCCTCCTAAAATTATTATCATTGAAATAGAAGCAGCAAGTTTTGAAAACAACACTAGAGTGAACTTACCCTGTGGGAATAAATTCATGAGGGTAATCATTGACTTTAATGGGTTATTAGAAAAGGAGAGTAAATATTTTTCATAGCTAGTCCTTCATTCCGAGCATATGGAATCAACAAAACAAAACCAGCTGAGAATATGCTGTCAGCTGCAGTGTGACATCACTGAAGCCAATGAGGTTTTGCCAGAGAATGTTTTTTCTGTTTATTATGGACAATTAATAAAAATCTATCATCAAATCCTACACTGTTATCAAAGCTGACATTAGTTAATTCACTCATCAATGTACCACAGATCACTGCATTTCAGTAGCAGTTTTGGAAACATTCTTTTTACTGTAATGAGAAAGGAAGAAAAATTACATGAAAAAATTGCTAATATTTAAAATAATTCTACGGTTTTGAAGTAACAGTTTTACAGGAGGAAAATTAATTTCTGTTGCATCTTGAATAGTTTCATTGCAACATGTTTTTTGAAATACCTTTTTAAATTGTTAAGGAGATTTCTGTAAATTCTCTTGTGGTGCAGAAAGCATAGCATAGCTCTATGACTAGGGTAGACATTCACTTTTAAATATTTGTGGCAGTTTAAACACATTACTGTCTCCTTAGCTTTTTATTAGTGCCTTCCGTAGGACCTATTCACCTGCTTCAGTGCAAAGTTGAGTGTGTGTGTAAGAACATACTTTATGTGGCTGCTCAAAGTGGCACAAGGCACACCTGTGTATTTTAGCCTAGAGATGAATCATGGATGTCCAAATGCTTTAGTACTCTACCAGGAACATGGGAGTGGGAGCCTCCAGCAGAAGGGCAACTGCTAATACGAAATGCCATAAGAGGATGAACTGTTGTAAGTGATAATCAGTCACCACAGCCATTTTCAGTGCATGGCCTGCGAGCTCGCTTCTACCATTGCAGTGATAAGAAAGGAATATGGATGGGGAGGGGGGTCAATATTAAACACGATCAAAAAAGGAGAGCACTTCACAGCTCACATTGCTTATTCCCAGGTTCAATAAATGCTTTTTCACATGTGAAAATGTGCTGATAGCAATACAGAATTTTTATTTCCTGCTAGATTAGCACTGGCATAATTTTTAGTGCCATATGGATCAGAATGGTTTCTTTCAGAAATTCCAAGTAATTCAAAACTCCTCAGAAAATGCATGGGTTTAGTGCTGCCTTAAAATTTCTGGTAGACCCCACTTTCACGAGACAAAGTTTATCTGATAGATTATTATTATAATTATTATTTATTTATATTTAGAGGAAAAGTAGATGTGGGGAAAGTACATTCTAACCATTTCATCTACGCTTAAAATAAAAAACTGTTAGGGACTATGTTAAAGTATTGCATCTGTACCCCAAAAGAATAAATAATGAAACACAAAGCTGACACCATGAGACAGTGAAATTTAAAAAGCAGGGCATATTTTCATATGTTTTTATACTTTCACAAAAGATGAGTGGTTGTGTTGGCAGACTCCCCTGCTTTCAACTATGGTAAATAATCCTTCAGCTCTTGTTCCATAGCTGATTCATATACCCATAGGAAAGGTACCATATATGAGAGGCATAGACAACTCCCTAGAAGAGCTGTCATAGCAAACATGCATCCTGTAGCTGTGATCTTCTGAGCACCTGCTTGACTAGAAATAAATTTAACTTCTGATCTTTCATTTTAAGCAAAATGAACAGTTTTTCCCCCAGTGCCTTAAACAACTGGTGAAATGCTAGCAATGGTGCACTACAGCATACACAAGTGATTTCCTTGCAGAGGTGGACCATGAAATGCTGTAAAAGCAGGGCTTTGTGTCACTCAACTATCAATACTCAAAGAGATGAGAAAAGTGGGAAAATATTATGAAAAAGTTGTGAAAATCCAGACTTTATGAAGAATTTGAAAGATATAACACTGGTTAGGATTCTCACAACATTCTACTCTATTTTGGTCTCCATTTTAATTCTCTTATTCTCACAGAATTATGTACTAAGACTATGCACTGTATAGGACAAGGTCTACTTATACTATGTGTGTCTAGGGCTCATAGTATAATGGCACCCTGATATCAAATTGGGGCCACTAGATGGTAGTGCAATATAATTAATAAATATTAAAAAGTAACCTCATAAGTATATGTTTAGATATTTTTCTGCAATGACTTGGCTGTTACATTCGAAAGACTTGCAGAAATATACATGGCACTGCCTTTAGACATACAGCTTCCATGTCACTATAAGTTTTAAGGAAAATGCTAAAATGTGTGCTTAACGATCTTAAGAGCATAACTAAGGTACTCAGTATATATGTACACACATATGTAAATCATCATATGAAATCATCATCTGATCAGTCACTGCACTTACTCATTTTTATGAGTGTTCCTGTATTCAGTGTAAAACTATTAGAGTATGGGAAAAGTGGGCATATATAAATCAACATGTTTATTCATAAACTAAAAAAAAAAATCCCAGGATTTTAAAAAATAAAGTTGTTACAATTAGCAACATCTATACAATCATATTTCATATTTTTCTATACTTTGCGTGATGTTTTATTAAAATTTGCTTCACCATTAAAGCGATGAAAAATTCCACTTTTATCTAAATGTATTCCACCATATGCCATGTCTACAGTAAGAAACAGATTAAATTTTATAATCAGTTATCTTTCTAGCTTGTAAAGATATTGAGGTTTAAAAATGGCCACAAAAGTAAATTTTATGAAACCATCAGCATGCTTAATAGTATCTACCCATTAAACTACCCTCTGAATAACCTAACACTGCTGGTTGCCAGCACTATTTTCAATTTTCATCTGTTAGATATATGATCAAGCATGTCAAATCTGCCCTAAGTAATGGAAGCGAAAAAATGAAGTCATTTACTTAAAACATTCTGATAGCTATTTATCTGAAAACCTTGGTCAGATTTACTGCTCTAAGGCATTTACCTACAAAGTTAACCAGATGCTTTGAGTTGAAATCTAATTTAATTTCTCTGTTATCTTAACAGGACATCTGGTAAAACAACATCCAAGGAAGGTAATATGTTCAAAATTAACCATCCTGCAGGTTGTTTTATTAAACTATGTGTGACATTGACATTTAACTGTTAATGACCACTGCCTTACAAAAATAATTAGCAAATGTGGAATCAAAGCAGTATATTAGTATAACGATTATACTAATGAATACAAAGCAATGTAGAATGAATTTGTAACTGGGGTAAGTTCAATCTTGTTACCACGTTCATTACTTTGTTACAACTGAGTTATGCTGAAGATGAATTACCCATTTCTTTTCTTTCCTTCTTTCATCAACTTCATCTGTGTATCAAACCCTCCCTTTGAAATCAGAGTATGTTAGCTGCATAAAGTGTTCAGCACTCATAGCCAGCATGTTTTTTAAGCAACATGAGTGACAAGCTATGCAAATCATATCCTGAATTAATTTGCACTATTGTAGTTAATTTGCATATGGATATAAACTGGATTTCAGAGCAAGTAGGTATCAATCTAAGCAGTGGTACGTGAAATTCAGACACACAGCTGGATGTTGTATTGCCAGTGTTGGGATATTCAAGTGGAAAAACACTAAATACTACAAGGTGCCTATTTCTGGTTGGTCCTTACAGCTTTGCTGAATAAAACAGTGGGGACTAGTGGGAATGGTAGGAAGAAACATAAACTCCATATTTCCTCTCACCCCTTGCATTTATTTCAACCAGCAATGCAGTACTGGTGTTAATTTGTTTACAGAAAGTGCTACAACCATTGTTGCCTTTTTCTCTTCTCATTACAGTCACCCAATGGAAAAGGAAAAGAGAAAGATTGGGCTGCACAAAACCCACTAAAAGTCAGCCATATCTGGCTAATCCTGGAATAGCATCTCAGATCAACAAGGGAAAGGAAGGCTCAGTGATGAAAAGTTGCTAATGCATGAGCGTCATATGTGGGTGGATTTCTAAACTGCTCATTTCCTCCTTAAGATCTTTTGCATAAGATGCTCTCCTGTAGAGCTGGTTGCTTACTGAGGCTGGCCGGAGGCAGGAGAATTCACTAGCCATATCCTGAAGTCCCTTCTGGCCTTACTTTACTATAAGCCATGACTATGAGTACAAAAACACTGACTTTAATCACAGTGCACATTGGCAGTTGGAGAATCCTACTGGCATGTTTTCTTACATTTGTCTTTATTCCTCAGATTTCATTATATGGAAAAAGACTAACTTGCAGTTCAGATACAGAGTGGACAATATTTACAAACTCTCTCCCTAAATCTTCATTTCTTCAGTAGTTCCTCTGCCTTGAAGAGCTGTCTCTCTCCCCTAGGGTATTTCTCAGCAATGCCATTATAGAGCCCTCCTTCTGCTATCTATCACCAAGTTTTGGCCTTCATACTTACCTCAGCAGGAAAGGGGAAGAGTTTGCAGCACATTACTTGACTGGAAGGTTTAGATGAAACAGTTTCAATATTTTGCTATATACAATATCAGGAAACTTAAACACTGGTATAAATTGAAGTATCTTTAAACTAAAAGATTCTAATTATTTTTGAATTTGGTTTTGAATGTGTTCCAAACATCGATAACCTTCATCTTTCCACATTTTACCAAAGATACTATATAACTTCACATACATGTAAAGACCCTTCATTTCTCTTACATAGTAAAGCATATAAAATTATGAGAAGTGAACTGGTTATTTATGACACGATATATATTTTTTTTCTTGTGAGGTGCAACAAGCTGTCTGTGGTTGGAAATAGGAATTCAACTGCGGAAAGGGCAAATAGAAAGCTGAAGTACTAAACTTCACTTAAAAGCCTATAGGGAGTGTTAGAAAAGATGCAGCATGACTCTTCTCAGAGGTACACAGTGAAAGGACAAGAGGCAACATCACAGATTTCAGCAATGGAAATTTCAGCTGCTTTTCAGTAGACATTTTTTTCACAATGACAGTGGTTAAGAAATAGAGAAGTTGTGAAATTTCTATCCTTGGAGATTTTTAAAACTTGCCTGGCTAAAACTCTAAGCAACCTGACAGAACTTTTAAGCTGGTGCTGCTCTGAGCAGCAAACTGGAATAACTGACCTTAAGAGGCCTCTTCCAAAATGAACAAGTCTGTGATTTTGTGAATCTGTTATCTTATATTTCCAGTTATTGGGCATGGGTAGGAGACAAAATGTTCAGAAATATTTGATTTCCATTAAAACTTCTGGCAGGAAACAACTTGATTATGAATTTTCCTTTAGCTTATGTTTTAATAACTAAAGTTCCTTGTATCATATTTAATGATTTCAATTTTAAATAAGTGCATATTTTAATCTTTCTTATTCTTTTGTGTTCCCCTGTTGCAGTTCAGGGCAATATAGGAAAGGAAGTAACATAATTTGAATGCAAATAGAAACTTCTTTTTTTTTTTAGAACAATAGCTTGCAACTCAGATCTGTAGAATGACTACTAAAATCTTCAGGAACCACACTCCGACTGCACACGGTGAGCAATGAACACAATATTATGAGTGTGCTTAGGGCTCTTAGGTACCACAGTTCTGTACCTAACCTTTCATATTCTTATTCTACATGTTTTCAGATCCAAACTGGAGTACAGGATTTACTTTTATATTTTTTTCTGACTGCTGCAGTACATGGAGTAAGATCCAGTATGGCAGCCTCACTCAACTCCCAGACCTTAATCTCTAAAACAGCCTATGTGGTACAGCAATTAAGGAAGGAAAGGATGGTGAAAAAGAAAAAAATACAGTTGTGACTGCATAATTAAAAGCTTTATAAAAATTAATCTAAAGAGCGAGCTAAACCATGTTAAGTCAAACAATCTTAATTCTGGCATATATTGATACTGGAGTGTTTGAGTTTTAAATGACCAATTTTTGTGTTAAAAGATATAAAAGTACAACCTTATGATTTAATACATTAAATTTAACTTTGCGTGTTATTAAGTATAAATAAGGAAGACCTAAAGAATGCCACACAAATAGAAAATAGATCAATTTTGGCAGTTCAAATGAGCTTATAAAAACTGTTTTCTTGGTCACAAACACATAATACTCCAGGGATTACAACAAAGCAAATCCAGAGCTCAGCCAGGCAGCAGTGTGAGTAGAGCTCTTGTATCTGGTCACACAAATAGGGTTGCATGCAAAGGGAATCAAAAGGACTGAATCAAGGCTGGAATCATGTGCAGCAAGGGCTGCTTTGGACCCTGAATCCCAGCTGGTTCCCCTTGTTCAGCATCCCAAACACAGCCTCTGCCTTGACTTCCAGTAACTGACAGCAGCAGCATCTCCACTCGTACAGTTATGATGGAAACAGTGCCAGCTCAGCCACGCATTTTTTTTTTTAGCAAGAAAATGTTTATTCATTTCTAAACCAAAAATAGGAGTATGATGATTCTTATTCTGCTTCTGTTCTCCTTGTGAGATCATTAGGCATCATTAGGGGAAGCTTTGAAATGCCTTGAACCAAGAGTACTGTTTCTTAATCACATGAGTATTTTGTTGTTGTTGTTGTTCTGAGATAGCTGAATCTATCTCCTTGTGTGCTTTCCTGGGTTTAAAAAATCACAGAAATATTACATTTTTCTCAGAAATTCTTTCTATTATGTTTTACTTTTTTGTTTCACTAGTGTACTTTAGATGTGCCTTAGTCAAGACAAGAGGTTATGCTTTTCATATGATACATTTTCTTAGCCACAGGCCGAAGTAAATATTACCATTCCTGAACCCAAAAAGTCCTACTTATACTGAGTATGGCACTCAACAGCAAGCAAAACAACACATAGATTAATTACATATTTTTGAAGAGTAATACTGAAAAGCAAGTCTTAGAAGTGGGCTTCTAAGCATTCATTCACAGATCCACATAAAAATTAAGGTTAAGAACAAGTCATTGCACTTCCTCTTTGTTACAAACCTTTCTTACAAAACCATAAATATTCCAGCTTGCTGTGAAAGAATTTCAGGAAAGATAACTGGGCCTCAAAGACAGAAAATACTTAACGTGATGCCATTTCCTACAAGATATCTATGACTGTAATGGTGTATAATGCAAACAGATTTCCATGTCTCATTGTTCTAAATATTTTTGTCTTTGCAGACCTGTTTCAGTGTTATAAGAAGTTGCAAAAATGTCATGACCTATGCCCCCACAACTAAAATAAAAAAAGGGATGAAGCTAGCAAGTCTTTTGTTATAATTAATAAAAGCATTGATTAATAATAACAGTTGAAATATGTCCTCTCCATTGCATTAGCAGGTGATGACAGAAAAGTTGTACACATGCACAGAATGAAAGCTGTTCTCAAAACTTAAAAAAAAAAATCTTACTTTTATTTTATTCAGTAGTAAGCTATAAATTATACATATAAAAATAAACTATACCCATCTGAACTATTATTAGGCTGTATTTTTAATCCATCAATTCTTAAAGCCATGCTGCCCAGGATCTTCTCTCATGGTTTACAACCTCAGAGCCATCCCTCTGGTACTTGCCTAAGGGTTATTTTTTATTCTCTGTTTAGAACTAATTCAGACCCAGAGCTTTTCTCAAGGTTCTACATGCCATTCCAAACAAACAAAATATGCAGGATTATCACTACAAATTTAAAGTTGCAGTTATTCCCAGATGAAAATATAAATAATAAAGAAGATTCAGTGCAAGATGTATGAATATGACTGAGAGATGTAACACTTACAATGATCCATTTTGTAAGAAACCTACATCAGTAATGCAGCCAGAGACTCTGAAGAGGCTTATCCTCCTAGAACAGGAGGGTATCTTTCCATTAGACATGTATTTCTAGTCCCTAGATCTTACAGAATATGCGATCATGTAGGGGAATTTTGACACACCATTCACAGTTGAAAAGGAGTGGAGAGTGATGCCCCACATGTGAATTAGACCTTTTTTAGAATAGTTCTTTACCTATTTCTTAAATCCATTTTGTAGAACTTTTCATTTGCTTCCCCTTTTTAGCAATCCTGTTGCTTTGAAAGCCATTTGAAGTGCAAGGAATATATTTTAACTGGTAATTCAAGGCAAATCATATCACTGACACAAATAATACCTCTAAAGATCAAATTAAAAATTTAACTGCATTCAAGCATAGGCCTGAACCCTATGCTTGACTGGGAAAACTCTAGATGGCAGATCTCTAGACTTCAGAAAAAATGAGTTCAAGGTTTAGATACTGTTTGTAATGCATTTTTATTCCAACCAGCACTTACTAGGGTTCTTAAGCTCCTTTTATACCCATTAAGATACAGTACTCAAACAGCTGCTTCTCCTTTCTCCATTCTTTTCCATCCCCTTTCACTTCCCCAGACAAGATAAGCAACCCAATGTTCACAAGTGTAGGAGTGCAGGTGGCTGAAACAAGTGGGTGGAAAGAGGGTGGATTGGATTGAGTATAATTGTACAACAGGTGCTGGGTTTGTTATATACATTAGTTCACTTAGCAATAAAGAAATATTTTAACCAAATAGAAGACAGGCAAGTTCTTTTATTTACTATGTTTTTTGCCAAGATTTTAATTAGATTGGACCTGTCTGAAGGTATAAAACCCAGAAAGCGCAACATTTTACCTGCAGAAAATTACTTTACACCCTCAGGAAATGTAATTCTGATCCTTTTTGAAGTCAGTATCTTTTAAACAAACAGAATACATGGAGATGAAATAACCTTGTCTCCAGTAACTCTTGTATGTTGGGGGTGATTTGAAAGAAAATACAGATAAGGAAGTATCTTTGCCTCATTTTCTTCCTATAATTGTGTTTAACTTTCTGTTTCATAAGATATCAGTAACTCACAAAGGATCAGAGAATTACATCTGTAATGTACAGTTGGGCTAAACTCCCTATAATCAAGAACAGCAATTAAAAATCTAAATCAAGAAGAGAATGTGTTCTCTTTGACACACGGGATTCTCCTTGATGGTCAGTTCACAGCACTGTGAGCATAATTCAGCATGGGCAACAATATTTAGAAGTGTATTACTATAACAAAATAATTTGTTGCCACTGCTAATCTTTCATCCCAAAAATTGTCAGCTTTCTGGGAACACCCTAGAAAGTAGGAGTTTTGGTTTGAAATGTTGGATTGAGCCATTACTAACTGTCACTTTACGTGTTATCACTTGCAGTATCAATAAAACCCTATAAATATGTCATTCTTGGGAAAATATATTTTTCCTATGGATTTTTACTGTGTATAAGTGTTCAAGCATAACATTACTATCATAAGCACAAACTTAAAAATCACTGCTATAGCCAAAAGGCAATCTGTTCTGGCATCTCAGTTTACAACCTAATTTAATGAAAGACACCTTCTTTTATAATTATTATGCTATGCTGTAAGAACCCTGAATGGAATCCATCTAAGTAACAGCAAGCTAAATGGTACAATAAATATTTGTTTACCCCTGAGATGGCAATGTTTTGTATTCATGAAGGCACTAATTAATGTCTCTCACAGGGGTGAAATTTGCACTGCAAGACTACTGAGAGGGGCAAATAGAAGTAATTTTCTTTTAAAACATATATACTATTATTTTGTGGGCATCAGAATGTGTATGCTCATTACTTTTTAGTTTAAAAGTTTCTAACACTCGAGAACACTCCAAATTTCCATCCTACTACAACACTCATTCTGATAACACTAAAAGCATGAGTAAAACAGAGCACAGCCTGTTGTTGACTGGGGCATGTTAAAAAAGTGCTGATGGCTTGAATGTATCCAATGGTAAATTACCTTTGAAAGGTCCCCAGCCTCCAAATAGAAGCAGATAACAAACACGTTCCATGTAACCCAAAGGACCAGCCAGACAGCATACTGTAGGGAGGAAGAAAGAAACACTGCATTAACAATTCCACTATCAACTGAGTTAAACTTAGTTCGTTAGACCATTAGTTCAGTTCAAGACAAAACCAGGCTATAAATATGGTGCATATGGATAAAAATATTACACATAAAATAAAACCATGAATAAATTCTTCCCTTTCCCAAACACCATTTAGAGTGACCGAGTACTCAATCAGACCAGAAAATCTATCTCAGAAAACAGTTGATATATATTACATTTTAATTTGAGACTACTCTGTATCTCTTATTTTTGTTCCAATGGGGAATACTACAATACAGAGACATGTAACCTTAATTTTATATTTGTCGTGGTTTGGAGGTCAGGATAACTTCAGACCATCAAGGTCCTTTCAGCTGAGCTGCAGTTCTTCTCACTGTGCCAGATAGGGTCATAGTTTGTCTCACCCAGATATTAAGTACCGGCCGCTCATAACACAGAAGACAAATTGCATTGGACAGCATCTGTAAGTGTGGGAGCTGATCTAATTTTATTTTACAAAACGGAAGGTTTTTATAGGGCAGATAAGGAAGATTCCAGAAAAGGGGAAAGGTATGCAAAAACTTGGACAGGGCATTGGTCAGGATTAGGGATTTACAGAGACAAAGAGGGGGGTTACATGAATCTTCAGATAACTTTTAAGTATCTAACTGGAAAAGGCAGATGCCTTCCCTGGACAATTGTCCAATCAGAAACTGTCTGTTTTCCCCTTTTGGGAGAAAAACTTACAATCTAACAGAGACAGTCTATTTATCTTTTGCTGTCTGGTCTGTGTTGTCAGAAGCTGTTTCCTTCCACCTTCTAAAATCCTCTTCCTCCTCCTGCTCACCTCCAGCATATATTAGAAGTGCAGAGCTGTTTATTCAAATGGTTATTCAAATATAGCTTACTAAATAACAGTCTAATTGAACTAGGTGCTCAATTATGCAACACTTCAAATTTAGTCTCAACAAACCAAACATATATATAACCTGAAGAAAATAAATCTATATATATATATAGGTTATTTTGCAGTATTTCTGCAGAACATGGAGGGATTTGGTCCTGACAGCTGCCTCTATCAATATACTTTATGACATTCCAAAGCATAGTTTATAATTATTCAACACCCTCAAGGGGCAGACTGCATTTTAAACTGTCAGTTTCTTGGGAGGGAGGGTTTGGTTTGTTTCCTTGGTTTTAGAGTGTATAGGAGAAGTATGCATGCTTAAGCAATATCTGTTCATTGGTAGTTGCCAAACTTCTTATTCATGATGAGTATGTGATGAGTAACGGAGTATATGTTTTCTACCCTTCTGTCCACTATTTTGCTACTGTTCTGTATCATAAAACCTTATGTGCTAGGACTGGAATCTACATTCCCTTGCTGTAATGCTAGAGAATCTTGTATAATAAAGTTTGACCTACTATTGCTACTCTTATCTAATGTTTGTATTTGAGAACTTCCCTTGACAAATTAGTCTGTCATCTAATAAACTTTAGGATCTACAAATGTTTTTCTAATGGCTGTTGTAGCTATCCTCTAGTTGTTCACAATTCAATTCGGCATGTTTGCTAATCTCATTCCATGTGGCACTGTGAAATATGAGTGATAGGACACTATTCCCTCTCTGTTATAGATGAGAGCTGTTTTCTCCTTTTATAACACCACCCCATTTCTCTAAAGTATTTACAGACTTATTCTTCATGTCTTATAGTCTTTTCTTCAAACTATACTGATTAAACTCTGATGAACTACTTTTCCAAATTAGGAAACACTATTTTCTGCACACATCTCTTTTCACATTCTGAATAAGAAGACAATATTTTGGACTTTACACTATGCATCTCACACAAAAAAATACAATGCAAACTATTCTCTAAATTCATTAACAACCCATGTAGAATTCTTCTTGCATTTCTCTTGCACGTGCTGTTTTGTATCACATTGTCTATCACTGAACATGCCATTTTCTCCTTAATCTTCTAGATACTGTGAAAATAATACAATTCTGTCCTTTCTCATGATTTAAAGTGAGATTATACCAAATATGACTAAAATTTAGATCTGTTTCAATTTCTTACTTTTATAGGTAACAAAATAATTGCCCGACAGCCTAGCTATTAAATATACCATGTACAGATTTTAAAGAATTTTGATTTAACAAAGGCTAACACAGCTTTAAAGGCTAGAATTGTTTTATACAGAAGTAATTGCAGGTAATTTAAAGCATACAGATTACATATACTTTATATGTCAGCTCTTTCTGGTCACAGATGATAGATTTATTTAGGTCAGGAGGGACTCGCTGGAGGTCACCTGGTCCAATCTCTGCTTAAAGCATGACCAGCATGGATCAGGTTTTGCAGGGATTTATCCAGAGATGGCCTTGGTAATCCATGTCTACTCTTTGAGTGCAGGCTGCTAATAAAACTTCAGAAAATAGAAACTTAGCTCACATGTATGGTGCTAATAACACCAAGGTTGTAGGTTTGATCCCCTTATGGGCCATTCACTTAAGAGCTGGACTTCACGATCTTTGTGGGTCCCTTCCAGCACAGAATATTCTGTGAAATCTGTGAAACACACTCATTTTTTTTCAACACAACTCTGAGACATTAAGTATACTGAGCATGTCATTTTCCTGTAACTTGCTTATAGTACCCACAGCTTCATAGGTAACATAGAGCTTTATAAATAAAAGACAAGAGAAGAAAACATTAATTTAGATTCAGTAACCTTAATTTGGCATTTTTACTGCATTTTCTGTGGCATTTTAACTTGCTGGCTTTTGCCAATTATTTGAATACTACAATGTTATTTATTCTGATGGATTTAACACAAGTAATCCTTCTGACATGTGGATTTCTTACAGTGAAAATTCTAATTCCTGTGTTTAGACTGGTTTCTCAAAAAAACAAGACTGAAGTAGTATTCATGTGCAATGTTGTTTCCTTGAAAGACCTTTTGTGCTTCAGAAGAATTTTAAGCAAACTGAACAAAACCATAGAAGATCTAAAGATTTTTTTTTTTTTTACAAAATTTCGGGAAAAAAGGCCTACAAATGGGAATAGACACTCTATTAAATCCTTATGTAGGAAAAGACTTACAAGATCATCATTTATCTGTCAACATGAAGGGAAAAAGTTAAGGAGAGAGACACTGGAAACTAGGTTTCACTAGGTTGGCTGTTTGTGGCACAACTTGTCACACTGCATGTAAGCAACAGCTGGTTGAAAAGCTTATCATATACAGCACACTCAACAGAACACTCCAAGGTACATTGGAGCTACTTGTCCCAGCAGAGAACCTTATTACATGAAGAAGCAAAACTTTTCCACTGTCTAGTCTATTACCAAAAAAAAAAAAAGACAAGTTTTTCTGCCGTTTAGATACACTCTTCTAATGAACATCTGTTCATACTGGACTACAGATAAGGTTAAAAATTTCTTGTAAAAGTATGCTTTAAACTGCTTCCTTCTGAATGTTATATTAAGTGTTGTGCGAATGCCGTGGATAAACACTGAGTTTAGCTGTTTAGAAAAACAAGGACATTTCTGCTTCCCACTGCTTCTTATTTCAGATGCTTCAGATCTAGCACATCTCCTATCTCTGCATCACATGCAGTCATAAATTGTTGCAGAAATTCATCTCTGAAGATCTGTGACAATGAACAAATCCCTCTGGCACTCTCTTATATGTGTATAATTAGAAACATTTTATAAGAGTTGTTCAAAGGGCTATAGCTTTTCTTATATGTGGGAGTTCAAGACAGCTGCATTATCTGACAGAAGCCACCACAATACTACAGCAGCCACATATCAACAAGACAAGAACTTTGATAAATACACACTTGACCAAGCAGGAGATACTGACAGGAAGCACAGCAATGACAATGCAGTTTATTATTTTTATGGAGCTCCACACTGGAAAAAAGTATAACTGGAAGGTTAAGACTGAAGATCTGAATACTTACTGTCTGGAAAATTTTTTGTCAATCAGTAAAAATTCCTTTGATTTATAAAATAAATTATATCGATACAGCTTTTACATGTTATAATATGCTTACAATTATTGATGTAAACACGGATTTATAACCCTCTGCAAAAAAATTGAAAAGAATTAGCTACCTTATGATTTATTGATACTGTGTAGTTACGTTTGAAAATTTGCTATGAATCATCATAAGCAAATGGAAAACGGAAACACTGAAATATTAGTGGCAGAAGTAAGAATCCATACATTCTTCTTAACACTTTTGCCAAAGCTGGCTAAGTAACGTTATCTACATTTTACTAACAGGAAAACTGAAGGTCAAAGAAATTAAACCACTCAACTTAATTCCTCAGCTGAATAGAAAAATTGTTACAAGGGTGCAAGAATCAAAGTTTCAGGCAGCCCACTACTGCTTATTGTACAAACCTGGTCACCAGAGCGCACATCTAATACTCTTGTAACTCTTTGCTTGAAGGAGAAATATGTCACATACTTTTCAAGTATAAATAGTGAGCAAATCTGATAGCTTTGAGCACTTTAAATTTAAGCATTTTTTTTCCACAGAACTTTACGTGGCATTTCTCTTGCTCTCAAATTCTTTTCTGATATGTGAGTCAGTTACAAACATATTTGACTGAGGGATACAAGGGCTCCAAAGAGGAATCAGAAGCAAAATTCTTGCCCAGTAGAGGTACAGTTACTGAATGAGTGAGGACTAGATGTTTTAAACAGAACTGCTGCTCTCAGCAACCTAACACAAAGAGCAACCATGCTCTGCTTTTAATGATCCAGATGAAAGTCTTCCTTGCCCAGCAGTTGCCTAGAGGGCTCAATGGAAGAGATCTCAAGGCCAAAACCAGTAGTCTTGATAACAAATAATATTCCTGGCAGCAGAGAGCTTTGTGCAACCAGTTCAACATCAATAAATGTTCATTCTCTTTCCTCAGTGTACTGGGAAGCTTTTGTAGAATTACATAATTCTCTGGATTTTTTTCATTTGGTTGTCAAAGCATGCAGGTTGCAATAGTTTTGCATGGCTGGATTCTTCATATCATTAGGACTTAGATATTTCTTGGCAGTTTTTTATTTCTTTTTATTTATTTTTAATTAATCATGGCTATAGTATTGGAGCACTGTCTATCTTTGTGAGCTGTTTCTAAGCAATTATGAATTGATTTTGTAGCATCAATTTTGAGTTGTTGGAGTTTTCTGTCTCAAATTGCAATGACAATCTAGTTTTCTGCTTGTGTTTATCAGGGAATTTTTTAACCCATTGGCATTGTGACTCGGCCCTTTAATCTTTCATTTTTCTACAAATTTATATACATGTTTTTTTCCTTCCCTTTGTTCCCTCAGATAAAAAAACCTCTGTCTGATATTTTACTTCCTTGTTACACTTTAGTAATTAGTGTCCTCTGCCAAGACTGACTGAAAGCTGCTGAAGTGTCAAGTGCATCAGAACTGGTCACTACCAAAGAGAAAATTACTGTTGTAATAGTTTTTCACTCTTGAGCAATCACCGCTTTCAGACAGAGAACAAATGCTGCTTAAAATTTCTTTCCAGAGTCTTCCACACACCCGAGGGCTATGTATAAACTTTCAAAATCCTTGAGCTCAGTCATATATCCTGATTTTATATAGGAGTTTATTAACTCTATTTTTTCCTTGATTTGCATGAGAATAATTCATAAGCATAAAAGGCAGGAAGAAAGCTGAGGCACATTCTTCTCAGGTCATAACTAGATGAAGTGAAAGCCCAGAGCCCAGTATACTGCCATGATGTGCAGTCACCCATCAATCTGCTCATAGCCAGGGAGTTATAGCTTGGGTGGACTCATTGGGCTTCTTCTTTCTTTTGGCTTCTATTTCTTTTTTCATTTTCTTGTGTGCCAGAATTATGCCAGGTATAGAAAGCGCAAGCAGATATTTCCTTCTGAAGACATGGCTTCAGCTCCTTTTGCATAAAAGCAGCTGAATTTCTACAAAGAACATTACTGTCAGAGAAATATCCATCTGCCCACAATCAGATGTCTGCAATGCAGATGTCCTTCTCTGAGCAGCATCTAGATTCCCATTACAGTCAATTGAGAGGAAAGGCACTTTCAGGGCTCAGTTCATTTCTCAGTGTCTGACACAGATCACTCTATCCTTGCTGTTTGGAAAGCTAAACTTCTCAAAGGCAAAATTCCTAGTGTTAGAGAGCCCATTAAAAATATTTTACTGGTGACATAAAAAATAAGATAGTAACACTGCACTGTGCAGATATGCATTCCTTTTTTTTCCACATTAAAAACAACAACAGCCAAACAAACAAAACCCCCCAAAAACCAAAAAAACAAAACACAAAAACAAACCAAAAAAACCTAAGCAATATAAACATCACCAGGGTAAAATATCACCAATGGACTGCTGAAGAGACATCTTCTTAGAACCATTGAACACTTACTGATGGTCCGTTAATGCTTAAGATTGAGTCATTCATTTCTTCATTTTCTGTTTCTTGGATTCACAGCTCCTTAGGTTTCAGCGGAAAAGACTAAGAGAAGTGCTTTTTGGTACTGCATCACTTTCATTTGTTTTTCAGCTTCTGTATCAGTGTTCAAGAGTAACAATGAAAATATTACCCTAAACACTAAATGACAAACCTCCCCTCCAAGAATCCATGAACAGCTCTGGAGACATATCCATCCATTTGTTCAGCATTCATAAGAAAGATACACAAAATTTTCTCAGTGCAGTCACTCTATTCCTACAATTAATAATTTCTTTCCATATGAAGCTGTGAGGGTGAATGGCCAAAACGTGAAATTAAGCACACAGAAATACGTAACTTACATTGTAGCATTGTTCAGTTAATCTACTATGTTACACTAGGGAGTTACAAACATTCTAGATCCGCAAACGAAGATATCCTGTAACTGAGGACTTATTTTAAAAAACAGTTTTCTTTAAACAGACAATATTTCTGCCATTCTTCTTACAAATGGGGAGCAGAGAAATTTTCTTCTTGTTATCACAATTTCCTTTCTTTGGTTTGATGTTTTTTGGGGGTTGCTTCTTTTTTCTTTTTTTTTTTCTTTTTTTTTTAAGGTTTCTGCAGCGTCTAAACGTTACAGTTCTCAACCTTTGTAAAAAAAAAGTGTATTTTATGTACTAAAGAAAGTAAGGTAAGGCAGAAATTTTAACAAGATATATTTATTTTATCTTGTTGACATTGCAGTAGAGATTTAATTGGTTTGGCTACACTCGTCATTCAATTCCTGTATTTCTTTTGAACACATCTTTGTTGTGAAACATTTATCAGCAGGAAGCAACTTCAAATATTTGAACACTCAATGTGCTGCAACACTGTATGTATCCAATCAGCTGCAGACACGTATATACATGCATATATTCACAGATGGAGTGACATTTTTCCTCTTATGTTACTTTCATATTTTTTCAGTATTCTTTCCTTTGTTTGGGGAAGAGACTATAAAGTCTCTCAAAATAGAAATTAGTAATTAAATGGAAGTAACAGGAAAATTATGTGCAGATAATTCTCACATAAGTAGAGCTCAAAGGTCTTTCTTTATAGCAGAATTCTTGTAATAGCTCTACGTTTCAAGACATAACTTGAGTTGATAGGGCAATAACGAACCTTAAAATAGTGCTGTTTCGATCCTTTTCTAACCTTTGTGCTTCAATTCCAACATTAATCTACCAGGATCTTCCTCAAGAGGCACTAGCACTAGAAATCAGTGCTGTTCAAGACCTAAAAATTTGAAGTAATAGTTTTGCAATGACATTATTTTTTACCATTTCTAGTCAGCTGTTAAATTAGTATTAAAATTGGCATAGGAGAAAAAAAAAGAAAGATAGAAATCAAAACTGTGTGATTTTGGAGGTCATTTGGTTCTTCAAGAGCTAGAAATATTTTGAAAGAATTTTTTCAAACCCTGCCTTCTAGAACACTCTTAAGATACTAAGCATTTCAAGCCCTGGTTTTCCTCAGAGTTAAAACATAGTGATCAGTGTAGAAATTGTATTAACAAGAATTCAAGCTGTCTTCTATGGATATTTTTTTTAACAAACCTTAGGGGAAAACTGCAGGAATTATTGCTGTAAAATTTAACTGTAACTTGTGGATCCCCAGAACGTTTTACCGATTAATTAGCAATGAAAAAGAAACATGAAAAATATCACTGAATACTAAAGCTGCTTTCTCCAAGGATTCACTGACAGTGAATATTGCTATGGAGTGATCTCACTGCAAGAAAAAAAAAAAAAAGCAAGCCACACATATAGCACAAATGTGATAGGTCGAAGAATGGTTTTGTAGATAGTCTGCCTCAACTGTTAAGAAACATTTTGAAACTTGTTCGAGAAGATCATGTAATTGCTTTTCTGTAGAATATGTGAATAGCCTGCTATCAAGAAGTGGTGTTGCTCGTTCCCTGCCATTTCCCAGTCCAGGGACCGCTCTACCAAGAGACTCTGCTGATGGTACCAGTTCAACAAGCCACACTGACTGTCCAACCCCTCCCCAGTGCTTCTCCATGTGGGCTCCATATTGCATTGATCCTTCCACATGCTTGCATTTTACCCAGGATAAACCAGGCTCGCCAGCTGGGGCACTTCTCTAGGTTCTTTTCAACCTCAGGAGGAACGTACCCCTTCTGCTGAGTCATCAGACCTCAGAGGGGACATTGTCGCTCCCTCCTGCTTGAACTGGACAACGTGGAGCCAGGAGGGCAAGGTGTTTTTGTCAGCTAAAATAAAAATAAGATATACATCCTCGCTGTAATCTAATGAGAAGAGTTTCTCACTGGAAAAATGGGAAGCTGTAATCTGCTCCAGACATCAGCAACTGGTGGAGCTAGACATGTATTGGCTGTTTCCTTGGTGTCTCTGGCTTTTTCAGAAATACCCAAAAAGAAAAATCTTTATAATAATTCAGTCACTGAACAGTTTATTTTAACTGAGTTTTTAGCAGCTGTTCCCTTTTCAATTCCCTATTAAAAATATAAATAAGGACAATCAGAATTCTTTCAGTGTTCATTTTTAACAGAATGCAAAAAATAAAATCAATAGCTACTGTTGCTAGGAACAGAAGTCTACTGACATTTATCTAGATTCTTTTATTGATGCCTCAGTATTTGAGTGTCAACTACAACTATTTATAAAGGGAATCCATCCCCCTTGGTGAATATACCAAAATTCTTCCTAAAACTAAGCCATTTATAAGAAGATATTTTTGATAAATTCCAAGGTTTGTATTCAGCTTTCCTGGTATTGCTTTCTTCCCTCCATTTTCTTTGACTTAATGCCTTAGCAGTGAAAGTCATGAGGAGTCTGACTGTTGAGTTCACAGGGCTTTGGTTGCGGCATCCCAAGTGTTCATATTCCAAGAGATTTAATTTTAACTAAACTTGTATTTGTAATGGGAAAAATGCTTTCTTGCCTCTCTCTGAAATGTTTTTTAAAGCTCAAATTTTAAGAAGCCCCTAAGACCACTCCAAAAGTTGGGGAAAAAACTGGGAGGTGACTAAGATACTAGCAGTGTTTGTGTTTCATTGAACACAGTTGCAGAACAGAGCACACAGACCTTCAAAGTCACTGGCTGGAAGCTTTGTTTTGGGAGCTTAATAGCAGTTTTGAAAGTACCAGGCAACTGCAAAGGTCACTTCCCATTCTTTGGAAATAAGAAGCAAAGAGAAAATGGATCTGCAGAGTATTCTTTAAAGGAACCTCAACTAACACAGCCATTTAGAGTACCCTTACCATGGAGCCAGACTGAATTTTGTTTAGAAGGCTAAGGTAGATGGAGTCAATGGAGCCAGATCCTGGAGGCATACAATCTAACCTCATGAAACTGTGTGGTGACTACAGGGTTAGATGTAACCTCCTTGTGTAGGGGGTGCATACCTGTGAGATTTTCACTGTGCCCACGTGCACAGGACTGAGTGAGGTCAATGAGCCACAGCGAGTGGAGAGAGGAAGACAAAGAACACCCTTCCACTTCCCTTATTTCTTTCTAGTAAGTCTGATAGGCAAAACTGCCTGATTTGGCAAGATCAGTATGTTTTAATACAACATGCCTTTTTTTCAGTCTTTTTCAATCCTGAAAGTATTGAATTAGATAAAAAAGAAATCTGAAACTATGTCAATAAAATAAAAGTAGATACTCAAACATGACTTTCTAAAAGAGCATAAAATGCAAAATGGACTTAATTTTCTAATGTCTTCAGGGAGATTTAAGACTGTGTTTGTCCAAAGAACATTCATTTCATGCCAAAACCAGAGTGCATATATTCAAAGGAAGTAATACTTTAAAAATATTTTCTTCATTTATCATTCAATCAATATCTGATTTTTCTCAAATCACAGAATACATTACACTTTGCTCATTGGATGAATTATGGCCTTCCTAAGGAAGGTTGATATCTGACTTTGCTTCCAGAACAATATGGAGTAAAACTTGCACACAAAGAAGAACTTCTCTTAGAGTATCCTAGGGAAACTACCTTTTCCTTTGCTTTCAAAAGGCATCAAAAAACATTAGCTAAAAATATTCCATGCCTTACATTTTTCAGTTCTGAGAAGAAATCAGAGATGTAATCAGACAATGTTGTGGCCCAGGCCTCTTAATATACATAGACTGGCCAAATTCCATTTCCCTAAATGTGATACAATCAAAGAATAGCTTAATGTTCCTTATTCATGCCTTCGAGATTTTTTCTTTCATGACGTAACCTCCAAATCCTTCTTTTTTTGGCAAAATTATGGTAATTGTATTTCTCTGATTGTATTTTATTTTCTTTCTCTGAAAGTACCTGTTGCTTGTCTCCTCTGCATATTTCAAATATCCTAAAAAATGCTTTCATTGTTCTTTCTCTGGAACTCCTGTTTGTATCTCATTTTTGGGTGGGAACATGTTTAGGATGCCCGTTTAGGACTGGGAAAGATTACTATTTCTATTCCCTTTACTATTAAGCTTCTCGTCCCAAGTATCTTCTAGGTCAAGCATTCTCAAAAAATTCCTTATAATTTGTAAACAAAGCAGGAGAAATTTTCAAACTCCATCCAGGAGTAAGGCTGGCATCTCTGTAACTACAGATGCAAAAAACTCGGGACATTTAATCGTTAAGACATCACTGGCTGGGAAATCTGCCATCAACATCCACACTTGATGCACGTACATTGTCTTTTGGCTCTCTACAGCTATGCCCATCTGCTTCAGTGGCATGGTGCCTGCTTATCAGCTAGTTGGACAGTTTCAGTACGCAGAGGTGCCAAAAAAATGTTTCACATGGGTAGCCTGTATGAGCACAAAAGTGCCATTTCTTTTGTAGGAAGAAATGCTAGAGCCGAGATACTAAAAGACTGTGTCTTTGTGCATTTTTAGTTTTTTCACTCACTGAAGATGCTTCTTGCCATAACCATTTGAACATCTCTTTTACAAAGAAAGATATGCTATGGAAAGAAAGCAGTATATACAGATAAGACTCTGATAAACAAAACCATTATGAGATAAAATGAGAGTATGGCAGGTTAGGAGCATAGTTTAGGTATTATGCACTATACACTAATTCAAAGGGAAAAAAAAAAAGGCAAAAAACCCAACCCCACCCCATTTTACACACTTTGAGACAAGGAATGCTTTACAAATGCAGGAATTGGATCACATTGAGAGAAAAGCAAATTATTTATTACATGACAACATAATGCTGAGATAGTCTAGATAACCCTAGTTTGTCCTAAAGAGCACACCATTCTGACAGAAATTTAAACATTTGGTGGTTTTCTTTTCCAGATCATTGTTCAGTGTTCATATTATTCCAAGCTAAGGCTAAACTTCATGTTCTTTTTAGAGCAATCCTAACTCAGCAAATTGAAATCTAAGAAGATTATTTAAGTTTTAAATTAAACAAATCTTTAAGAAGAAGTCTTGCGAATTAAAGGATGAGGGAATTAAACTTTCAGTGTACAATATGCATACAAACTTGTCATGTATCATTAATACAATCAATTATGACATATTTTCTGATGTAAGAACAGTGGGCGATATAGCAAATAAAGTCAAGAAAACCAATGATGGGTCCAAAAGCTGCCTTGAAACCTCAGACTACACAACTTCGCTTTCCTTTGGGAAGGATATTTGGTGATATGATTTTTGGGGTTTTCTTCCAACCCAGCTTTTCCTCTGATTCCTTGATTCTCACAGACCTTTCTTGGCATTATGACCCTCTGCGCAGGCTCAGAAGAAAAAGCATACACATTATTTTGATAAACACTCAGTGTTACACAGACCCTTTCCTAGTACTTTTCATGAAAAATAAAAATAGCAGGTTGTTGAAAGGATGATAGCTCAACAAACTATAAGGAGGTAAGAAAGGTCAACAGTGAGGGAATAAACAGCTGATACTTGAAATGAGGTGGGAATATATCCAGATGCCAAGATGGCATTTGATAACATTAATACTGAAAGGCACAGTAGCTTCCACATTGTGGCAGGAGAGCCACGTGACTTTCATTGGAGTAACCTAACTTGCCATGCAAAATCTGAGCACCACTGAGCCAAGAAGCTTCGCCAGTGCCCCCAGCATTGCCACATCAGAGAGACTGTGATGACAGTTTTATGACAGGAGACAACAGCATGACAGACTGATAAATTTGCTTGGAAAAGCATTGGGCTTTCTAAGAGACCATACTGAATTATTCTAAATTCTGAAAGGTTTAATGAAAATTGAACAGGTTTCTCCTGCTCTCCGATTTAATTTCAGAGTGCCAGATCAAGAGCATACTCCTCCCGGTATGTGGAAATAAGTACTGAAACACCCAGTAGGGAAATACTATCATTTTTTAATTGCTGCTGCCTTAAAATCAACAGGATAACTTCGTGACCATTGAAAAATTTTGTATCTATGCAAGCTAAAGTATGCTTATATTTCATGCTTGAATTAAATTAGAATATGCTGCTGGCCTGATTGTTTGGATGCTTCAAAAATTCATTCCTGTCCAAGCACAGTAATGTATTCCATGCAAAGACAAAAGAAAAAAAAATAAAATAAAAAGAACTTGTTTCCAAGCATCCAAAGGCAATTAAAGTAAAGTACTGGAAAATTTTAAAAAGTGTAAATGAAAAGTTATCCATGTTAATTTATATCAACATCCAATTTTTTTGATTTCTGCTGTTCAATATTTATTTTTACCTTCATCACCCAGTCCAGACTTGTGCTTTATTTACTGAATATCATCCAAATTGACTTGTTTGCTGGATTTTCTTAGGCTAGCTGACTTACTGCAGCTTCTGAGTACATCTTAAGCATGGATTACCTTCCTAAACCCCTCGCTGGGCAAAGTAATAGTTATTAGCCCCATGTTAAAGATGAGACATTGCTGCTGCAAATGAGTCTGAGATGCTGAAGGTAACCACATTATTCACTATCAGTATAAGAGAACCATGTTGTGCACTAACAAGGAGATGCTCATCTTGATCACGCAATTAAAGACTGTAGCATAATTCAAAAACACAGGTGGCTAAATAAAGGTCACAGAGGCAGTCTCAATTCTGGAACTTTCTCAGTCTCAGATGCTCCATTTGCAACTTTAATAGACTCTTGTTCCAGGGCATGTAAAAATGTGTGTATGCATTTTCACAACTTACTCTGTGAATAGTAGGTGTTACACAGTCAGGTAGCCACAGTTAATAAGGCGTGATGAGCAGTGTCCTCCACGTGAGCTGACAATAGCAGAAGAATAATGCTCTTTTAGCTCCCAGATAGGTCTTCTATTAATACATAGTTATAAATACTTCTATATTGTCTAAAGAAAACATTGAAAACAAAAAGAAATTTGAAAACGCTCTTACACAGAGATGTTGATCTACATGTGAGCCATTAGAGCCATCAGGGCCATCAGCCTCTCGAAACAGAGCTGTGCCAATCAAGGCTACAAAATGACAGAAGGCAACTCCCCACCACCCATAACTATATGGGCTAGAGGCTTCTGTGCTCTTCCTTCCCCTCTTTACCCACAAAGAATGATGGCTTCCTTCCTCTCCTCCACACTATGGTGCAAAGAAAGAATAGTGTCTTTTGTTCTCCATCCCACACAGGTGCCAGTTGCCTAAGCCAGGACAGACAAGCAGAGTGAGGGCCCAGGCAACCCTCAGGGTTCATCGCTCTGTTCGGCAGGAGCAGATCCTGCTCCTTCAGCACTGTGGCTCAGCTGTGGGGTGGATGGCTGCATGCTGGCTCTCTTGCTTAGAGTTTGTTGCCATTCCCTAATTTGAAATCATTCCCCATTCAAACAATGGGGACAAATGACAGCCTGAAATGATGCCCTGTGGCATCTCTTCCTTCTTTCTTTCTATGTCAAATGTCACACTGACTTTGTAAAAAACAATTATTAGAATGCATTAATATAATGGCTGTTAAAAACAGACAAAAAATACCTTCTTGATTTTTTTGTTAGTTTTTAGTTCCATTGATCTAGATGATTACAAAGGCTTTAATTGTATTGAATTGCTTTAACTGAAAAATAATAAATAGACTTAATAAAAACTTTAGTTTGAAGGGCTTAACTGCAGCCCACTCATGAAAGTGGTCCTGTAATGGAAAATGCTAGACAACTTCATGTATAAACAGTTATTGCCAAACCTGACGATGACTATGTAAATCATTAAATAGACCCAGTAATTTCTTTTTCCCCATCCTCCTTTAGAACTTCAAATGTTGAGTAAATGTACTGCTGGGACTTCAGTAATATTCAGCAGACATGTCCCCATTCTTTGATGATACTTCAAAAGAAACAGTCCTATAGAAAAGCACTGCTGTCCTTTTGTCTACAAAAAATTTCAATAGGTTACCCAAATCTTGCTGCTCTTTTTCTGCTCATCTCTCCTCATGCTAGATATTCCTTTGACCTCATTTCTACATTACATGTATCTCATAGCATTAGTAATACAGAGAACAAACAGGAGAATTTCCAAAGCAAAGTGGGTAAGAAAGATAGGACTATTAATACTGCAAAGAGACATAAAGTCTCAAAACAGAAAGGAGTGAGTGAAAGGTTAAGTAAATAAGATAATGTTCAAATACATAAGCCACACAGAGTATGGTCACATCCTTAAGGCATAAAAAGTGTACTTTCACTGACAGAAGAAAAAAAAAATTCTAAAATGTAGACAGGATCTGTGTCTCACATAAGAACTTGAGAACAAAAGCCAGGAAGATAAATATAAAACTCCAAAACTCCAAAGGGGGGGAAAAAAAAAAAAAAGGGAAAAAATGTCAGAGTGCCGTTAGCAGGTCAGTAGTGATCAGCAAGAAATTAGAGCTGGAGAATTAAGCAAACTTCCATGGCAGTTGGATCGCGTCCCAGAACACTAATGAAATGGCGAGAAAGATAAAAGAACAATCAGCTTATGTTTGCAATCTCAGCTGCAGGACCACCCTTCCACAGAAAACCAATGGAAGCAACTGCAAAGCAGTTTGGCATTAAAATGAAAAGATGGAAATCTAGAACACCTATAGACTTGTCACATACAGCTAGCTATAAAATTAGAAAACTCTCCCCTACCAGACAGAATTAATCCAAAGGAATCAGTAAGTCTCGGCTGAGCAGTATAAATATGGATTTATATTGAAACTTACATAAATGCTCATTGTGTTAACTAGGTTTTGGAGCAGATGTAGACCTAGAAAGAGGGATATCCTTAGAAATCTCTGTCATTTCCCGTTACCAAACACTAGCTTGTCCCATCCAACCTGAGACAGCATTCACCTGGAGAGGAATGGATGGGGACAAAAGGAGAGTGCACCCTGGTATTCTGCCCAAGCCCAACACTTGCAATGTCTTTGGCTGACTTAATTCTTTGGTAACCTTGTCTACTCCCAGTTTAAGTGAGAATCTACCATCATGATGATATTCCCATGGCACTCATTTTTGAACAAAATGCTGCAGAAAGCAGATAAAGCATCATAAGAGGCTGATGTGTGGCCTCACATTCCTTATTTACCTCAGAGTTGTTCTTTCAAGTCTGTTGAAGCTTTTGCCTGTTGAACGTGTATTGGGAGGCAATGAAGTGGATCTTTTTCTAGTTATCCCATGGCATGTACTCACAGAACATTAAAACTAATAAATGGCAAGTCTTAGAGAAGGTCCCAAGCGAAGATTGAAGATGCAATCCCCTAACTTTCACTGGAGAGAGTACTGGTCTCTACAATTGTTTTGATTCATCAGGGATTTCTGTCTTAATACCTTATTTTGTTGTGGAAACTGAAAGATCACTGTATATATAAACCTGCAGAAGTTAGGCCTTAAAAGTCCTCCAGTGCAACATTTTTATCTATGAAACAAAGATAAGGCAACATCTGCCTAACTATGGGTAAGTCCTGAATCTTTGTCTTAAGAAACATGTTAGTCCTCTAAATTCTTGACTCTGGCACGAATTGCAGTGTTAAGAATTCTTCCTCAAAATGATACGTAGCCAGCATGTATAAATCACTGATATGACAGTGATGATGATGAGTGAGAATATCTGTTTAGTGTGGCAAGTCTGTAGCTCCTTTCCATATGCCTTTTGATACCCAACCTATTCTAAACTTTGTGGATTTAACATAGCAAAAAAGAAATCACAGGAATTCAATGGAAAGAGACAAAGTGTTGTCCAGCAAAGTCAAAGCCTTTTATATGATTAGTTTCCTCCTTTTGCTTTCTACATGTTAGAAAGCAATTAAGAAACGGACCCTAATCTGGGTAGGTAAAATATATCTGGGACATAGAAATATAAATAATAGAAAGCTGTAAGATTTAGAATTACAGATCATATTCTAATTTTATATTAATTCTTAGGAATTAGAAAGCAGAAAACAAGGTTTGGGTTTATTTAGTTTCACAACTGGAAGACACCAAGACTCCTAACCACATAGATGTATTTTGAAAGATATATCACAAGGGCTGTGGCCCTTCCATAGACACACGTTTATTAAAGAATAGTTCTATGAAAACCAGTCTTCATTTGGAAATAGCGATGATATCCATTGTACTTATAAATGGTAGTTAATTCAAAAGAAAACTGCTCAGGGAGAGGTAAAACTTTCCCAAACAATGTGAAGCAGACCTGCTCTAACTCTTTTAGTAACAGACACCTGACAGGAACCTATAATGTGATATAAACAACACTTTCTTGAATTCTTGAATTTCTTTATTCTTGAACAGAAGTTCAGATGACTGTAGAAAATCAGTTGTCCAAGTATTTGAAATGCTCTTATTTAAGGTTAACTACCCTCTGTCTGGAAAAGATCATTCCTATTACAGGATAAATGCTAAGAAAGGCAATTTATGGATGTACAGGAGTTTTATGCTGTAGCCTTTTTAATTTTGAGGATTTCAAACCAGTGTTTAAAAGTCTAAGGTAAAACAAAGAAAAAAATGTGTTGCAAATAGAAAAATAATGAATAACACAAGACACAAAAGAACATGTTGGAGATTTTATTCCAATGTAAAAAAAAAAAAAAGCATTTTTCTATTCTTGCTTTTTGCATATTATCCTCAAGTGGGAGAGCTGCACAACCAACTTAGAAGCCTCCAGATACAAAGGGATGCTGTTTTACTCAAAGAGCTCCCACTATGATGACATTTTAAGCTGTGATGAGTATTTTCTAGCCGGAACAACAAACCTCAAAATGTTAATAAATTCTAAATGTGCATACAGACCTGCAAGAATAAAAGGAGAAAACCAGAGTTCTGTCTTTTTAATAGTAACACAGAAGGACTTCAGATTCACTCTTCCAATAAGGGTTCATTTTTGTTCTTAATGGAAATGTTTGAGACTCGGAAGGGGAAAATACATGCAACTACATTTAGATGACTGCTGTTAAATCATCAATACAAATGCTTCTTCATTATGATGCTATCCTTCTTTCCAGTTAATGTGATTTTAAAAAAAGAAAAAAGAAAACAAAAAAAAGGAATTATAGATACAAAGCAGATCCTAGTTGATTGTTATTTATAAAGATATTTTTGGTTTAGATCACATTAATTTTGAATGACATGATGAAAACTGTGCAAATACAAAGAGCAAGTATTCCAAACATCACCTGAGCAGGCACTAAAATCCGAATATCAGCCTAACACATTTTCTTTCCACGGTTGACTTTGCAACCGTAGTGGTTTGACCCCATCTTGATGCCAGGTGCCTACCAAGCTCCTCTATCACTTCTCTTCCCAGCTGGAGAGAGAATAAGATGGAAAACTACCTGTAGGTTGAATTAAGGCAGTTTACTACAGCAAAAAACCCTAAAGTTTTCACGTGCACAAGCGAAGAGGAAAATAACAAGGTTTATCCTCTACTTCCCATTAGCAAGCAATGTCTGACTATGTCCCAGGAAGCAGGGCTTCAGCAATCCATAATGGTTTCCCAGTCAGCAGTCACTGGAAACAATGAATACCCCCCTTACTGCTCCTTGCCTTAGCTTTTACATCTGAGCTGACATCATATGGTATAGAATATCCCTTTGGTCAGTTTGGGTCAGCTGGCCTACTTGTTTCCCCTCCCAGGATCTTGCCCTCGATTTGGGAAGGAATGTTACAGTGCTGATGCTGTGCTCAGCAGCAACCAAAACACTGGTGTGTTATCAACACCCTTCTAGCTATCAATGCAAAGCAAAGCAACGGGGAAATGAACTCCATCTCAGCCAGACCCACTACAACAACCGAACTCCTGCCTTTAATTTTTTGATTCTGTTGTCAGACTTACTGCTGAAATATTTCTTAGCCTGTTTGTAGCTTTGTTTGTACTATAAGAATAGTTTTACACTTGTCAGTTGCTCTTGGCTTATTTAGAGATTTCCCAATAGTATGTGATTTCCTGCCTTGTGTTGCTGTCCTAAGAAAGAACTAGTAAGCAGTCTTCAATGTTTCCCCTGGCTTAGTAACTACTTCTTTTTCTTCTTTTTTTTTTTCTTCCCGTAAACGGTATCTCCTTATTTTCTTCTAGTAATTTCCTTACAAAAAATAATTTAAAAAAAAAATCTATAGTTTTATCTTTAAACTCCTCTTGCTTTGTGACCAACTGTCTGAGAAGCTTAGATGCCTTTTTTTTCAAGCATGAGAATCAGAAAAAAATGTTGCTGTATTTTCCAGCAGACTCCATAAATTAAAAACAAAATAAAAGCAATCAACCAAACAACAACTTCAGCATCATCTTATCATAATTCCTGGCAGACATTTTTGAAGTCTTTTGTAAAGCCAGAAAAGATTATTGATCTGAAAGAATTTTTTAAGAGCAGTGAAATGTTTGCAATTATTTCAACTGCAACACTTGTTCTAGAGGCAGCTCAGCTTCTGTGCTGTATATTTTGTTCCTAGAGTATACAGCTGTTAAGTAAAATCGTTACTTCAGGAATTCATGGGAATCAGACATGCAATAACTGCTCTATTTACCCTTGGAAGCAAAGCTGGATAGCTGTAGCTTGTGAACTCCACTATATTGGGTTCCCCACACAGACACTTTTATCCATTTTCCTTTCACTTTTAGCAATACTGTCACATATTGGGTGACTTTCCATGGACATTTTAACCAGCTCCAGAACCACCTCTCTCTGTATCTATGACAACTGTTTCTACCTTCACAACAGAACCACGACTTTTTCTCACCACCCACACAAGCATTCACTTGTTTTGTTTTTCTTACCCCTCAGTATTTTCTCTTTTGACACTCAAATATCCTAATAATTAAACCTGACTCACAGTTCAATGGTTTCAAGAGCTAAAAATTAGAGACACAATGCTACAATTTATCATGACTTTTCTGCAAAGTATTATTTCTTAATGACCTGTATTAGAGTTGCTGTGGAACTTGTTTACTAATGTTTACACACTCTCTGTGTGCATGCCATACGTTACCTCCTTCATGTCCATTTGTGTTTCCACTTTAGCAAGCTCCACACAGTAAAAAATTTGACAGTATATTTGCTATGTGATAAGTAAAGTGGAAAAATATTAAGCTGGTGCTGAAAACATTTACTCAGCACACTTGGGAATTTCACACTGCATTCTAAATCTAGGTCCAAAACTATGAAGATTTCAGGAGGACAAATCAAAGATTTCTTAACCATTTCTGTTCTGCGACAGGATCAATAAATTTAACTTCAGTGTTACAGCAACAAATGAAGACATTCTGGGGTCATCATCAGGTAAAATGTATTGCATGAGCAGAGATCTATACTTGCTTGTTATCCAGTGGTTTAATATAGCATGAGTAATTTAATCCTCATTTGAAAATACACATAAATATAAATTATTAACTTCAAGCAAAGTCCATTGGAGTCAATGGAACTTAAGTGTGAGAAATAATAAAACCGGTTTTATTACAAGCAAATGAATTAAACAGGTAACTAACTTAATAATTTTTCTTTACTAACCTATAAGGCGTATTGCAGAGCTGTAAGATACGTAGTCCTGTCTGGAGCTGGTATCAGGGAACCACGTGAAGGCAATAGGAAAACTGTAAAATGAATATTGGTAAGGAAACCCCTCATGTCACATGGTGGGTCCTGGGGGACCCCATGTTGTTGGACGCTCCACCTCCCAGCACGACACGGCCAACCAGGGAGAAGGAAACACCTCTTCTGTTATGTAAATGAGGTTGGACCTTAAGAATGTTTAAAAAGCGAGACTTTTGAATTGGAAGGTGTGTTCCATCCTGCGTGACTAGAACACCCAACACGTGTTGTAATTAATTTTTCCTTTTCGTTATATTCCTTTTGGTTTGCAAACTTCTGCCGTTTTTCTAAATTTAATAAATGAGATTTTTCTCACATTAAGCACTTGCTAAGCATGAGATAGCTGTCTGAACAAAATCTTAAAAGTTACCTTATTAAAGAATGAAGTTTTGGTTTTGGTTTTATTAAATTTGGTGGCAGTCTAACAGACAGTACATATCAAAACTTTTTTCCCTTACCAGTGTTTGCAATGATGTTGTGAAATCTCCTCTATAAAAACAATAAAGAAGAAAAAGAAAAGAAAAATTAAAAAAACTTCCTAAAGCAGCAGATTATGCTTGAAGAAAGATGTTATGCTTATATCTATATATTTCTTTAGAGAAATATGACCTAATTTTCTCAGTTTTAAAATGCTGTTAATGTAAAATATTTGTAAAGCACTTGGAAATACAGTATTGAGTGCTGTAAAAATACTTAATTTTGGTTTTTTTCATCACCTAATCTAATTTTGATTAGATTATATGTGGCACACATGCCAAAGGTTGAAATATTTTGTCATGAAAAATTTACATACATTCCTGTTGGAACTAATCTACTTTATCACCTATTGGCCTAGGATGAGGTACCTGTCAGGTTATAATTCAGATGCTAACACAGATGTCAATTACAGTATGTTCATGTCTGTTCAGTGGATAAAAAAATGACAATTTTTAATCCCATCAAGTTGCTTATTTCCGTGATAATTAAATTCACGTACCAAAAAAACAAGTTCTGAACTAAATTCTGCATCTGAAATATCATGAGATCTTTGAAAGGGAGGAAGGTGTTGAGAAAATAAATACTGATTATTTTCAGGTTCTAATACAAGTACTCTTACTGTTATGCAGCTATTTTTGTGGTGGTGTTATTATTGCTTTTCATTTACGATGGAGAAAAAAAAGCATCCTATCAGTGCTACTTTTAACCCTTAACAAGAAACTCTTTGCTAGCACAAAATGCAGTTAACTTCCACTGAAAGCAATAACTTCCCCTGTGTTTACATCAGGGCTATAATCCAAAGAAGGATTTTAAATCCTCATGTCTGCTGGCCTGTGATAACTATGTGATCTCTTTGTGACATCCTGTATCTGATACAGGCTAGACATTTATTAACTTGTATGGCATCTAACGTGTCATCTTGTTAGAAAAGGAGACAAAGCTGAAAAGATGCTTATCAGCAAGCTCTTATTTTTAAGATAATAAACTCTTCCATAACAATTGTATCCTGGCAGCATTCAAACAGCAGACACAGGACAGTCACAGTGATCCCCTCTCTTCCCCAGGTAAAACATAGGGACTCCCCTGTCTTAACAGTCACAGAAAGAAGCCAGACAGGGAGCATCTGCCTCTGAGACCTTTCAGCAGTTAGAACTAGACTTCCCTGTGCTGAGCCTCTGCATGTAAATGCTTTTCTCTTCTGTTCCAGCATTTTCTTTCAGCATGCTGAGGGTGTGCATGGGGCGATGCTCCCATTCCCAGCCTCTCCAGAGAGTCTGACACTCACAGGACACCATAACAAAAGTCCAGTCTCACTTAGTGCATGATCTTTAGATCTTAATGGAGGAACCCTTTCAAAATGGCAGCCTGGTGTATGGCTGCCATAAAACACAAGTGTATTCCCTTTCAACTTGACTCTTGTCTTTGTCTGTGTGATCGCTGTGTTCTCTCACTTTTTAACTTTTCTCTCCAAGTTACTATCTTATCCCATCATTCCTGTATTTGTACACTGTTTAGCACAGTAGAGCACCTTCTTGGTTAGCTGTTAGAATTTACTGTAACGAAAGTTACTAATAATGATATTAACAGCAGCAACCTTACAGACCATGCATTTTACAGGGTGATAATTCAAATTCCAGCATTCTGACAAGAAAGCTTAGTTAAACTAAAAGGTGTGAAATTAGTCTGCAGTTTTCCATAGAACGTATAATTTATTACTTGCCTAAGTAGGTGATAATGCCCATAAATGCCTTTTCAAAATGTAAATGCATAGAAATAAAATTTTGGAAACTTGACCTTTTTAGTTCACAATTAATGAAATGTATTTATGTAAATACATTATTACTCAAAGTTTGACTCCAAGGTCACACAAGAAACTTCTTGATGCGTTGTCTACTAGATACCAAACTTAACAGTAATACTTTGATACATTGTTTAGTTTTGGCAAAGAAAGTATGTATTTCTGTTGTTCAGGCTGTTTCAGAAATCACATAAAAGCACAGCTGCTTTATTTACATGAACAATCAATACAGTAAGCTAAGAATATTATACATGAATGCAGGATTTGCTTTCAACTTCAACTAATATTCAAATGCACATGATTATAATCATGGGGATTTTTTGTCCCTCAGCCTTGAAGTTTCAGGCTTCTGAAGGTCATTTATGAGAATCCTTCCAGGAAGGGAAGAAATAGGAAGCAATGTAAATTCATTTGATACATGATATATTTACAAAAGTGTTTTGCAAGATTGACCAGATATATTTGTTTGGTAAAATATCTTTAAAATTCCTGCTGCAAGTGCACATTCTCCGTAGATATGAAATGAAAAGTCATCATTGTGTTTATGAGGGTTAGAAAGCTCAGTAGGCAAAAAAATCCTTTAACATTGTAGATTTGCATATAAATTTGATTTAATTTAAAAAGTGAAGTTGTTTTTTTTCTGTCTTGTGTTAGGTCTATATTAAATTCCAATGGAAATTCTCTTTTCAGTTGGTCATACTGTCAATCAGAGTATATAGCTGCAGTTCTCCAAACGTGGTCACACTTATCTTTATACCTAAGTAGTCCTGTTGAGTTCAATATTTTACTGATATATATGAAAAGTTAAAACATGCACCTAGGTGTATGTAGGATTGGTTTCTTAGTTGTTCAAACATCTCTGTTCACTTCAGCAAGCATTTCACGGCTCCACACAACTGCCTATTCACAGAAAATCAAAGAACAGGTAGCTCAATGACTCTAATGGATGAGTAAAATGAAAATCTTCTAATTAGATGTAGTGTTAGCATCAACATTAACCTTTTTTACTTTAAAGATTCTTAGTACCTGGTCACAATACTTGTGATACTTGCTAAGGACTGTGTAAAGTAACAAAATTTTGATAATGTGTACTCACTTTTTTCTTTCAAAAGGGTCCCTAAACTTTTTAAGAAAAAATTAGAAATTAATATTCAGTTTTGCATGGCATTTTATGGGATGAAAGTTTTATTAGAATAAAATTGAGGTCACATATAATTTAATTACAGCAAAGCTCTCCTCATTTGATAAAAGGAGAGGCAAATTTTTGGACAAGAGTTATTCTAGAAGGACATACAGAATTACACAAATAGCAAAAGAAAACTTGCTATTGGAGAAGCATTTTAAAATAAGTAGTGCATCAAAATGCAACTATTTATTGTTTAAGATGTTGTTTATTCCCCGGATTAGTTAATGGAAAGAAACAGAATTTCAATTACAACTGTTATATGTTATGTATATTAAAAGGTTTTCATTTTCACGGGTGACAACCACAGCATGCACACAACTATTGACTTAAAGCCTTTCATGAGGAATGGATTAATAGCATTTCTCCTTCTGGAAGATATAAATATTTCATGTCTAGCTCAGGAAAACTTCAGATAGTTAAAATGTTAACAATATCATTCTCCATTCACTTACCATGTTCCTTCTCACAGAGGTTTTACAGCAGGGAAGTGTTATAAGGGTGAGAATCAGTTTTCACTGCAGTAGAACATATTCGTTGTATGCTTTAACCTTCTGAATGTCCCCTTGTCACAAGGTTTTCTTAGTTTTGGTGCATGCAATTAGAAGAACAACTGAAAGCAGTGCAGTTTAGCTTCAAAGGGAGATTTATTAAGACAGAATTCAGCATGGCTTTATTACCATAGAAGCACAGACTGATTTAGGTGGTAAAAGACCTCCAAGATCATTGAGTCCCACCTTCAACTGATCACCATCTTGACAAGTAGACTATGTGTCTTAATTTAACAAGACAAAGTGTCTGCTATGGAGGGCAGGAACCCCCCCTGGGGTATAAAAGAAGATTCCTCCCTCAGGATTATTATAACTTTGAAATTAAGAGGCTTCAGGCAAAAAAAAAAGAAAAAAAAAATTGGAAGGGGATAACAGTTCTTTACTACAACATATGTGTAACAAAAACCAGAACAAGCAACAACACTGTAAGTGAAACTTTTAAGCAATTAGGTATTTAAACTGTCGGCGCAGTTCTACCCACAAGGGGCAGGGGGCACCCGTGGACTCCGGGAGGGGCAGGGCCCGGCCAAGGGAGCGGTGCCGCCTTTCCAGACTAACCCCACTGGCAACGGCAATGGCAATGGCAAGGGCTTGGCGGCGGCAGGCGGTCTGGGAACCTGGAGTTGGCACTGCAGGGGTTCCCTTGCCGTTTCCCAGAATGGGGGGTGGGGGTTTAGAAGCTCCTCCGCAGATGGAGCCAGCTTTCCCATGAGTCCAAGGCAAGTCCGGGCATTGGACGGCACAGGACGTGAGGGGTCGGAGGGAAGATATTAGACATTAGAATATTAGATATTAGAAAGAAGTTCTTTACAGAGAGAGTGATCAGGCATTGGAATGGCCTGCCCAGAGAGGTGGTGGATT
>JAYRBT010000114.1:62972575-62989375 GCA_036023395.1 Myiotriccus ornatus
GCTCTCACTGGTTAACTTGTGATCCCCCCAAAACCTACTTAAGCTGTTAACAGAACAATAAATGCCTCTCTGCCTGCATCTCTCCTGCCTGGCTGATGGTGCCTGTGCTCTCTGTGGGGGCCATGAGCTTGCCGCGGGGTGGGGGGCCAGGGGGAGGGCACTCTCCCCCCCGGAGCCAGAGGTAAAGGGAAAGCCTCTGGCCTGGGGTTCCCTCTCCCTATCCAACTTCAAGTTCGTCAGTGCATTTTTTATCTTTTTATCTGTTTATCTTGCCATTCAGTGTAATTCAGAAACTGTATCTTTGTTGGTAATGGTACTCACAGCAACAGGCAAAGTTTGAAAAAAGTACAGTGCCCTGTTTCTTGTGGAGCTTCAGGAGTTGAAACACATAATGGAAACATAAAAAATTTTAATAGGTAAATACAGATGGGAAACGAAAAACACCCTTGAATTCTGAAATGGAGATTTGTGACAAGATTTACAAATTATTTTTATACAGATCGTTGTTAAGAAGAAAAAAAAAGCCACATATGGAATATAACTAAAGAAAATCATCTCTCAAAATTGGAAATGGAGATTTGTAAATGAATAGAGTAGTGTAGCTTTGTGTGATACTCAATGCACCTTTCTTGAAGCATAACCTCAGGGTGACAATGAAGCTCACAAAAAAGAATCAGCCCCATTTCCTTGAAAAAAAACCTGTTGAAAAAAAAATATAAGGATTGACTCCAGATACTGTCAGATCATTCTTTGCGAAGATATAAAACAACTATGACTAAAGTTTACTTCACTTGAATTATGAGACTGTGTGAACTTAATCAGACAGCCAAAACAAGAACTTGGTTTCAGTACAATTCAGTAAGTGATGTTGTGCAGACTTCGTTTAATTTAAAGTGGACAACTTAATTTTAGCTGTATGCAGTACAATGCCATTTTAAATATACATGTAGAGATTTGTGGCTGAATCAAGGTGAAGAGAATAGAGGGAGACATAGACAGAAGTGCAGAAGCAGCTGAAAAAGAAAGAGGAGGAGGAGGAGCCCAGCTGTTGTTCCATGCCAGTACTCCAGATCAAACCCTGAACCTGTAGCCCGTTGCCAAGGAGAGGCAGCAGTGGAATGTGAGATTTGCACAGGTAGTCTGGACTAGAGGCAATGTTTCCTGTTCTTTTCTAATGTATATTTCATTGTGCTATAAGCTGTTAATTAAAATAAATTAATCTCTTATTGGAAGGAGCACAACTATGGATCACAGCAGCCATTGAGTTATCACTAAGAAAGCTTCAGACATCAGCAAACTTTTCCCTTGCTGGTTTTAGCTGTTTTCTTCACAGCAGCTGCTATGGAACTATGTTTTGGGCTGTTGCTGAAAACAGTGCTCATAATCTAAGATTTTTTTGTTGTTGCTGAACAATGCTTGGACCCTGTCAAGGCCTTTTCTGCTTCTCACAACAACCTACCAGCAGAGGCTGGGTGTGCGCAAGAAGGTGGGAGGGAACACAGCCAGTACAGCTGATCCCAACTGATCACAGGAATGTTCCATGCCATACGACATCATGCTCAGTATATAAAGTGGTAGAAAGAGGGAGGAAAGTGGGAATGTTCCAAGTGATGGCATTTGTCTTCCCAAATAACTGTTAGGAGTGATGGAGCTCTGCTTTCCTGAGGATGGTTGAGCTCCCGCCTGCCTTTAGGAAGTAGTGAATGAATTCCTTGTTTTCCTTTGCTTGCACATGCAGATTTTATCTATTAACTGTCTTTACCTCAACCCATGCATTTTCTCACCTCTACCCTTCCAGTTGTCTCCCCCATCCCAGCAGGGGGGAGGGAACATGTGGCTTTATGGGACTTAGCTGCCAGCTAGGACAGAGAGATATTTTCCAAAGACTGTTTTATCATTCTTTTTTTTTTTCCCCCCTTACAGAGTTATTCCACACTGTTAGGTAGCTGTGATTCAAATCTTTATTCCTAGACTTTATTAGAGAATTTGAGGCATTTTTATGTTTCCAGGATGCATTGGATAAAATACTGGCTTGTAACAAGAAAAATGGGTTCACATGGTGATCTGTCTCAGCCTTTCCTCTGATACTGAGAAAATGTCTCAGACTTTTAGTGTTTCAGTTCCCATGTTGCAGACCAGTGTGGGTGGAATACTTTCCTACCTCAGTAGTGTGGCAGATGGAGACATTAAAAGCGCTGAGGTGGACAGATAACTGTGAAAGCAGATTATAATGGCGTACAAGACAAAAAGATAGATCTATAACCTCTTAGACAAGCATATGTCAGCAGTAATTGATGTATGCCAGCTAGAAAAAAATACTAAATAAACAATGGGAAAATCCGCAGTAGCAAGTATAGGAGCAAGTATGGGAAATACAAGGAAATCTGATTACTCTAGGTAAAGAGAAACATTTAACACTGAACTGCTGAGGTCATTGCAGAGCAGTGGAAACTTTACCTTTCTTGATTTTTAATTATCTCTAGCTGGCCAGAGCTCCTGGATGCTTGAGAGAATTTTAATGCTTTCCACCGCAGTTTAGGTAGCAGTAGCAAAGCTCATGGATTTTATCTCTAATCTCTTCCTTTAAGTATCTGTCTAAAGACTTCATCAGCTAAGTCATTAATTCTCCATGCTCTTTATAGTATTTCAACTGAAAAAGTGCCAATTAGACATTATTTTAACAAAAAGATCTACTAGTTCTTATAAAAAGGAAAAAAAAACCCAAAAAAAACCCCCAAAAAAACAAACCGCAAAACCCACTGTTGAATAAAACTCACTCATCATTATGGTGACAAAACAGAGGATTTATTATGAAGAAGGAGAAGATGAAATGTAGAGGAACTTCATGTTTAGGCTCCTTTCCAGGGTGAGCTCTTTGGTTTGAATGAAAATAAAATTTGATATTTGTTATATGTTAATAGCAATTCTGCATGGAACTGTATAGTCCCCAGAAAACCATCTTCCTTTTCTGTGGAATGGATGAGGGAGAGTCATTCTGAATGATTACTTTTTAAATGTGAATACAACTCATTGAAAGAGGATAAAAGCACTGGAAAAGGATGAATGTAGCTGAATTCTACACCAGTCAAACCTTCTATGAGACTAATAATTGAGGTTTTAAATTAAAAATATTGGAGAGTTTCATGCACTGAACAGATTCTGCATAATATTTCCTGGAAATCAATGTTGTACCTAATTATATCATGAAATTATAATCTTTCATCTTCTAACACTCAACAAATATATCACTTTAAAAAACAGTATTAGCTAAGTATCTTTAAATGGACTTATTATAATGGAAAACTTAAAAAAATATCACTGAAACTTAATGAAAATCTGTTTCAGTCTGAAAGAAAACAAAACTCTAAGCAGAATTCTTGCTGAAGTAAATTCTATTCTGGAGTCTTGTCTAGGGCGTCTTTTACCATATTTTCTGAAAACATATCAAATTAATTTTCAGGAATCAGTGGTTCTAAGAACCTAATAGATTTCTTGCTCAAATAAGTGAGAAGAGTCTATTTTGTTTTCAAAATTTTTACTATTTAAAAAGCATCTTGGATTCTGGCGGTTTCTCCTTAATTATCTAAAATAAAACTCCAAAGGGCTAGTACACTTTTTCTCTTTAGAATTGTTTTCTGACAGTAGGGGACTTCTGAGAAAGTAATGTCATACACAAAACTTAGGGGAGTCAGACTCTAAGGATCTCTTATCTGGGATTCCTTTTTATCTCTTGACTAGTTCTCTGATCAACAGGGTTTTGGGGTTTTTTTTCTATTGTGCTTTCGTAGAGCTGGCAGACTAACTTTCTGGGTACTCTTTAATCTTGAAAGAATATTTTACACTTTTTAAAGAAGAAATTTCCTTTTCATAATTTCTTTTAGATTATTCTTTGTACCTCAATGCCTCACACCTAAATATGTCCCAGTGAAGAGAGCAGATGAAAGTAGTCAAACTTTATACCCAGACAATCAGAAAAAAATTACTTATTTTAAATAGTAAAATAATATTAAAGTCAAGAGCCAAAAAGGGGCAGAAAATGCAGAGCAATTTACTGTAGAATGTCTTCTTTCATCTACTTCCAAACAGTCAAGAGAGATGCACTCTATGTAATACTATACTGGAAGTGATTCTCAGACATATTTGACCAAGACTCAGCTGAATCCCCAGGGCTTAAGACATCCACTGAGATCTCTTGCAAGTTATCAAAATATTTCTAAAAGGAGAAGTCAAAAGCCCCTTGTCATCAAAGCCTAGACTAACTTTCTAGACTGAATATCAGGTAAAAAAGAAGACCATCTGTTTTAAGTTTTATTTAATCTATAAACTAACTGATAATAAACATAAAGAAAGAATTGGGTTTTGATCATTTGGAATACTTAAGCTTTTCTTTGATTAAGTTCTGTATATGTATAAGGCATTAGACTCAAAATTTGGACTACTCAAACTCCTGGCTATTGAGTAACTTCTACTCCTTTCACATTCCCAGCCCTACCCTAAAGCAGGCTAGATTCAGTTACTAAAGTAAACAGATGAGCCTGTCCTTTTAAATAAAAATGAAACCACATTTAAATCTGCAACATACTAAAATCTAATCTTTTAATACAACAGCAACAAAAGCACTCTATTAAACAGCATATCTCCCTGTGAATCAAAATCCATTTCAACATACGTTGTTGAAAGTCCAAAGGGCAGTCTTCTACTTACATCCCTACTGATTTTTCACAGCATCTGCCAGAAGTGAGCAAAACCCTCCAATAAAGTAGCAGTTAGCAAAGTTTACAAAGGTCATTCTATGGAGGTAGCATCAGTAGTGAAAGGACAGGCTATAAAAAGAATCACAAACTCTACTCTTCTGTGACATCCAAATTGTACCTGTACTCTTTTATAAGAATTTTTAAGAGAAAAAGTTGTAATAACATGCTTTTGCTCCAGGTATGTTTGAACATGGGGATATTTCAGAAAACACTGGCGAGATCTGAAAGAGAACTACTGTAAAGGTGACCAGAATAAAGGATGTTTTTTAAGAAGATGTCCTTTGACAAACAGCAAGCATTCATCAAACAAAATATTTAGTATAAATTCTGTAATGAAAAGAATGTTAAAAATACTGAATACTTACCATGGAAAGTGCTATGGGGAATTCCTGTTTCTATTCATGTCATGAAAAACATTTCAAGTAAATGTCCCTATTCAGCACTTTATTAAACCATAAAATACCAGTGTTTCATTTAGCATCAATTTATCTGGCATAACAAAAATTAAACCATGAATGAAACTTGAGGTCGAGGTAGATTCTCTAGCATATTATGATTTGGAGTTTTAACAGAGTGTTCCAAACATGGCTCTGCAAGGTTTACCACTCGTCTTTTAAGTTTTGTATTTTTAGTCTCTACCTTTTTTTTTTTGTCCTCATACATTTGGTCATTCACTTTGAAATTCAAAGCTTTTTCTTACTTCTATACAATCGTATGTTCCATTATATTTTTGGCAATGTTATTTCTTTGTTTACTTCATCAGACACAACCTCTCACAGAGATGTTTAGTTTAGTTAACCATCTCTACTAACTAGCTATATGAGTGTGCTGTTTCTCCTTTGCTTTGTCTCTTTTTTGAGTTTATGGGGATTCTAAACTATGAACAATACCCTAATCCCTCATCCCTGGAAGTGTTCAAAAAATATGTAGATGTGGTGCTTCAGGAAATGCACCACAGGAGATGCAAGAGATGGTTCAATGTTAGGTATACATTTGTAATCAATGATATTAAGTCTTTTCCAACCTTAATGATTCTATCATTCTATGATTTTTCCCCAAGATGAGGACTAATAAAAAACATTTTTTTCTTGATATTTCCTGAGGCATCATGACCACTAATATTGTAGTCACTGTATGACTCAGATATAATTACGTTTTAACAAATTCGCCTGATTTCTTTTTAAACTCTCTACACGAATACAGCCCTGAGAATAAAATGAGTTTGTAGTGAGGAACTATTTTGTCCAAGTTTGATCTGAACATTTGGATGAGGGGATTGAGTGTACCATCAGCAAACAGGAAAGGACTCAAGGAAATGGCTTGAAGCTGAGTCATGAGAGGTTTAGGCTGGATATCATGAAAAGTTTTTTACACAAAGGATGGCTCAGCACTGGAACAGGCTCCCCAGAGTAGTGGTCACAGCACCAGGCCTGTCTGAGTTCAAGAAGCATTTGGACATCACTCTCAGACACATGGTCTGATTCTTGGGATGTCCTTTGCAGGGACAGAAATTGGACTCAATGACCCTTGGGGGTCCCTTCCAGCTCAGCATAGTCTATGGTTCTATAATTCTATGAGCTGTAGAAAAAACATTCACATTCATTATTAGCCATGGAAAACCACCGAAAGAAGAAAAAACCTGAAGAATATCATTATGTGTGCTTGAACAAACAAAACATTTTGCCAATGGCACATTTTGAAACAGAATCAGTATCCTGATTCAGAGTCTCCTGTGACAACCAACAGACTAAAATGTTCAAGGTCATTTACTTAATTGTACTTATAACATTATTGGGCATTAGCTCAAAATGATTATGCAGAAAATTATTGCTTATGTTCCCAAATTATCATTTGCTCTGAAAAACTGTGTAAAGCACAGTAGTTTGTGTGACTGTGTGCCTCCTTCTATAAATAAATGTCTACATTTTATTTGTAACACAGTAAGTCATCACATAAGTACAATTAAGCTGAAGCACTGAATGGTCTGTCTCAAAATGAATAAAAAAGTGCTTCCTAATAAAAGAGAGAGCAGGCTCAGATACACGTCTGACTTCTTGACAAACATGGTGTCTTGCAATCTGATGAGACTGTACAATGACCATTCCATTTAATTTCATCATCCTTTTTATTAAATGGGTTTACATATAAGTGTTTTTCCCAACAGCTATAGAGAAAGCAGAAGTAAAATATGAGGAAGAACTTCTTTACTGTGTGAGTGATCGGGCACTAGAACAAATTGCCCAGAGAGGGTGTGGAGTCTCCCTCACTGGAGATATTCAAGAACGGTCTGGACGCAATCTTGTGTAATGTGCTCAAGGATGACCCTGCTTGAGCAGGGAGGTTGGGCCATAACCCACCGTGGTGTCTTTCAACCTGACCCATTCTATGGTTCTGTGAAAATATACTTTTTAACAATTTCTGTACTGAGCTTGAGTACACACACTTTCTTATTTTAAATAAAACAGTTATCTGGAAAATAAATTGAATTAGGTCAATAAGGTAAATTAATCCAAGAACTTACTTATTAAAATGTGTTAAACATATTTTTCTTTCATTACAAATATCTGTTTATCTGAAATTAGTTCTCTTAACAAGATTTAGCAAAACAGCCTTCTGAAATGTTTTCTCACCAAAAATGCTGGACAAATAATTTACTATTTGCAGGCTGTCTTACTGTCTTTAAAATTCAGAAAGGTAGCTCAGAGAGCATGGCTTAGCTTCACAATTATCTATGGCATGATTACAGTTGTTTGAAAGTATCCTGGTATGTACACAGGACAGATGAACTGCTGCACATTTGCACACACTATTTTAAACACTTTTAAAAAATGGAAGATAATAAATTACCAATTAAAAAGGTCTTAAGCTATGCCAGGGGAGGTTTAGGTTGAATATTAGGAAGAAATTTTTTACAGAGAAAGTAATCAGACACTGGAGTGGGCTGCCCAGGGAGGTGGTGGATTCACTGTCCCTGGAGGTTTTTAAGATGAGACTGGATGTGGCACTGAGTGCCATGGTCTAGTAACCACAGTGGTGTTGGATCAAGGGTCGGACTTTGTCTCGGAGGTCTTTTTCAACCTGGTTGATTCTATGTTTTTGTGATTACAATATACAACAGAAATACTCCAAAACAGATTTGGTAGAGTCAGGGCTATTTTTTATATAGGGCATTAAGTACTTCCCCCTAGCTGTGTTGAGTGATTGACAATGTCTAGTCTTGAAAAAGACATGGATTAACTCAGCTATACACTCGGGGCCAAATGGTTTGTTCCTACTGGAATCCTCATTCTCCGTTTCATCTTAGTTGTTAAGCAGTCCTTTTGTCATAATTATTTTCACCAAAAAATGGCTTAATGATTACCTTTTGAAAAGGTATCTTTGAAAAGACACTTATTCCCACCCTCAGAACAGATGTTTCACCTCCTGCATCAATTGCTCATTTATTGGCTAATGGCTTAGGTTTACAATCAAAAATCAATGTGTTCTTTCTGAACCTGTTTAAGATTAACCACTTTCATGATATTAGAGTTTAATTTCCTGTCCTCTTTGTCCACCACAACTTCTGAACCTCATGTAGTGTGAACTATATTCCAGTGTCTGAGAAGATACAGTCATCTTTTTCCCTCATCCACTTCTAAACTTTCCTGAGACTCTTGAAAGTTCCAGTTGTGGTGTTCCGTCTGTCTAAAACTTATGTCCTCTTCTCCCTAAGCCACTGAACCATTTTTTTAAATCTCACCTAAAAATCTACCTGTTTTCTTTACCCTATAATTCACTTCCACTGGAAAATATTTTTGTGTTATCCTTTATAAAGCATGTACAGTAAAAAAAAGGAAATTTTTTGTAGTCTTGTTGAAGCAAGCTAGACTTGAGGTATTAATGTGACTGGATTAAGGGTTCTGTAGAGTAACTCAAGATATATTGACCCTTGCAGAATCTATTGAGCTCTGAGTATTTACACACACTCTCCTGAAAACTTCATAGCTACACCCTTGCAGGCATATAGGTTGTTGTCTTTCTTGTTGCCTTTGAACTCATAACTTTATTCCTTTAAGGTTTGCAATTTATTTTTCAATGTTGATGGCAAATTTTTTTGAATACATTAAATTTTATACATGCATAAAAACATTGCACATGTGGACACACATTTTCTGCATACAGGAAATCACAGAGATAGAAACAGACAAAAATGTTAATGTACTTCTCAGCATCAAAGTAATGCAGTATGGATGGAAGCACAGTATACAACTGAAATCTTTCTATATTCTGAGTAACTGCTGATATATATGAGGGAACAGTTAAGAAGAAAGAGACTGCGGAAGCAGGTGAAGATTCAGTGGAGTTATCGGAGACAAGGAGTAATGGATTTAAACTGAAAGAGAGTAGGTTTAGATTAGATATTAGGAAAAATTCTTTAGGGTAGTCTGGTGACAACCTGGAACATGTTGCCCAAAGAAGTGGTGGATGCCTCATTCCTGGAAGACCAGGTTGGATGGGGCTTAGAGAAACTTGGTCTAGTGGCAGGCATTCCTGCTGGGCTGGAACCAGACGATCTTTAAGGTCCCTTTCAACCCAAATCATTCTATCATTCTAAGATTCCCTGATTTTCATCTGACATGAAAATGTGGTTGTGTATGGGAAAATCTTTTCAACTCCCATCTGTCTCTGAAATGTATACAAGCTTTAAGTGAATTAAGAGTCGATTTTGACAGTAATATTGTTACGCAAATCTATTTCTAACAGAAGGTGTTCTGAATGATGCCTTTCAGAGTTGCTGTTATTCTTTCTTTATAGAACTACAAATGGGAAACCCCCCCAAACTCAGAGAATGAAATGAGAATTAAATGAATACTGCATTGTGCCAGAGTACAGCCATACTGAGTCTTTGTATGATGGGTAGATGAATAAGGAAAGAAATGGATTAAAAATATTAATTAAGTAAGGTCCAAAGTCTTACTTTCATATTGGAGACCTCAGTTCATTATTTCTTACCATACCATCAAATTTCATTTTCAGGTTGTACTATAACTTCTAGGAGGCATATAGATAACAGATAGGCACTCTAGCAACAATGGTTAATAAAAATGAGTAACAAAAATAAATCACGGCTCTGTTGGGGAGGTCCAGTGTGTCTAGGAAAGTTATGGCTAGCATTTACTCTAGCTTTACATTCCTGTACTAGTGAGGATGCTGTAATATCTTAAACTGGCTCTACTTCTCGAAAGTTTGTATTGTCATGCAGTTAAGGATCATATTGACTTTAAGCTTTTGTAGGTATTTACTAGCTGTATTGCAGGTGTCCCAAAAGCATCGTAAGTTAATATAAAATGTTACATAAGAACATTAATCTAAGATGAGATTTCTATTTGCTTTATGAGCAATACAGTCTGCAGTGCTGTTTTGTTTGTTTTTTACATGCACATCAGAATAAGCAAATGAAATTCAATACTTACTCCTGTTATGTAACGAGGTCTATACTGGATGGTTCCAAATAAGCCAAGTATGACTACAATAATGTGTATAAAATTTGCCAGGATGGGTGCCCACTGATAACCAAGGAAGTCAAATATCTGCCTCTCGAGCACAGAAACCTATGATTAAAAAGCAAAAGCATAAATAGATTAGAACAAACGAAAAAACTATGAATATGATGGTATTTCCCCTTCCCATACCCAAGATAATTATCCTGAGTTAAAAAAATACTTGTCAGCCATAAAATGAAATGAGTTTGCAATGTTTCACCTTCTTGTTTTAATAAAAGCTGCATTTCTCACTGACTGTTTACTGAGTTATATTCAGTTAGCTAAAATATTCTCATGGGCAATTCTACCAAGATACTATACTGTTCACTAGGATGACATGTTTGCAGGAGGAGAAACACAAATCACTTTGTTATATACAACAGCAAATGCTATAATATTCTGGGGCATAAGTGCTGAAAATAAGTGACAGGCCTATGACATTGTAGTTACATTGTTTCCAGTTAACACCATCCCTTAGCCTAGTCCTGTCTCTTTACTTCCACCTTTCCCTGCATTTGGATTTTTTTCCTCTTCCCTCTATTGTAGCTATTCTGTCAATGGGCTTACACCTGTTACCAAATGAACACAATTTTTTGACCTGGTTCTCCTGATAATGACTCTAGTTTACCTCCTTCCACTGTCAAAAACATCAGCTGAAGTATAAGCTGTTCCCCAAGACTCTAGATAAATAATTTAAAAAAATGAATTAAGAGACAATCTCAGGCTGATGATTACTGTTTTCAAGCAATATCATTAAAAACAGATAGATCAGATACTAGACAAACTGCCTTTCTAACTGTATCATTAGTAATAATTTCAGAATTCCATTAGTAGATGTCCCTTAACTGATGTATGGAGATTATGTCAAAACACAGCACTATAGCCCAACCCATAGGCAGAATGGCATGTTAATATTAGAAGGCAATGTAATGGTAAAGTAAATTTAGCTAGAAAGACTTAGGAGTTTGTCTGATACCATTCCAACAATTTCACTAACTGGAATGGTGAATGGATGAGCTTCATGAAAATGTGAAGAATAATAAAAATAAAAGAAGGAGAAAAACAATAATTATTAACAATAATAATTAAAATAACAGCAATGCAAACACCACACATTAAAAAAAAAAAAAAAAGAAAGAGTGAGCAGGTTGTTTCTTGATTAAGTTTCATTAAATGACAGGTGACTGTTTACTGAGTTTATGGTACACTGTGGATTAACCGAATTATGTTCTACAACTTCATTCATTTAACAAATATCACCTTTTGAGATCAAGTAGTAAATGAGTAATTAACTACTGTTCACCACTGTTCTTGCAACAATATAGCTATGGGAGAATTTTTCAATTTTCATGCCACAGTCCACTACCACACTAACATTTTCATTTCAAAATTAAGTAAGAAAACTTTCCATTAAAAAGACAGCCTACATTTACATCAGCTTTGCAAATGTAAAGACTGTTAATTATATCGTATGTACTGGCATATATTGGACTTTAGAAGAAAGACTGTCAAAATAATCCTGGGGAAGTTTGTCAGCCATGTAATTTCGAATTTCAATATTCAGGTTTCATGTTAAACATTGAATTTCTTTCTACAACAAAGACCCCTTTCACACAATGCATCCCACTCATAACCAGACTTGGTATTTTACCTACCATCTCATTTTAAACATTTACTGACAGAAAGAGATTCTGTTCCTACATCATCCAAAATCTTTATGAACTGATTTTTGCTATCCTACAACTCTCCATAGCAGAGGAACATCATAGAAGAGCTTCCAGAATCCCAAGACATGTCTAGCGGTGACAATGTGATGAAGAAATAAAAGGAAGATCAAGCTGTATTAGGAACTTCATGAAAACTCAGACTGCCAGTGCTTCTAAGTTTATCATTAAGAAACATTTCCTTGACTAGAGATATAGTAATTTATGTATTAAAAGCAGTATTATGTAGGTCAGTGTGAAGTCTATTAAGCATATCAGCAAAAGACATGTTACACCATAAGTGTTGTTAAACAGGTAACAAAGCGAAAACGCTCACTCTGAGCACAGAGCTCTTATTTTCATCAGCTAAACAAAGAGGAAATGAGAATAGCAAAGCAGTAGCAAAAAGATTCTAGACTGTTCAAGCTTCTAGTGTAATAACAGTAGAGATTCAGCAAGAAAAAAACAATACATGAGAAGATGCAAATCATTAAAACAGCAGGAGATCATACAGTTAAGTACACCAATTATAGAGGAAAATTGCAGCATGCTAGTTAATTATATGAAAAGTAGAAAAGCTCATATCCCTGCTACAACCTGTAAGTTAAAAGGAAACTACAGTATCATGTATCAACACGTTTTGTTTTGTTTTGCTTGGTGAAAGATGTAGTTCCACCAAAACTTGCTTATGGGACTCTATTGGATAAATGGATATTCTGTAAGAATCTTTAATTTCTACAAATGAATGTGCGCTTTTTTTTTGATGACTAGTAATTTCTTTAGTATCACACAACTACTCCCCAGATTTTGTGGTCATATTGAATGTCTGACCAGAAAACACAGCACACAAGGCAGAGGGTACCTACTGACTGTACAGAGCAAGAAGACAAGTCTGCAATTATATTTCCTCATTTCCAAAGAGGAAGGATTTCCTCATCTCCAAAGAATCAGCTGTGTGTACTACTGCTGGATATGTGAAATGGCAGCCTTCTGGTAGGCTGTCTGCAGTTGAAATGCTGTGGAAATGCAGGTGCTCTTCCTGAGAAGATCAGACTATTGCAGCAAGGTGCATTGTGGATTTATCAAATGGAAAATATAGGACAGAACTAGATCTTTATTCCCACTTCCTGAAAAGATGAAGGTGGGAAGAAAATAAAACCAACAGAACCAAAAAAATCAATCCATAAACAATCATAAAAATAATACAGACTTTCTACATGAGTTACTTAAAAAAAATCTCATTTGGTCTGTGTTTCTAAAAGGGGAAAATTGAAAAGTAGGACAAAGTAGTGTCAAAAGTTATTAAAAATAGTATTATGTAGCTTCCTCCTCTTACATAGACTTCAGAATCATAAGGGATTTCCTTACATAGCAAGAGAAAATATAGACCTGATTTTGAAAGCTCTTTACTCCTTTACTTCAAAAACTTAAAACTTTTGGTTAAAAAAAACTTAAATTTTTTCATCAAATCAACTTCAGATGTTTAATGATGTTTCAATGACTATACAGAGACAAAGGAAACAACTAACAAAGAAATATTAATCTTTAAAGTCAAGGAATAGATTATAGAATTGTCTGTTTTCTTTCTTCTTCTTCGTCAGGTTGTTGGTATTGGTATCTCTATCACTGACACAGACAGTCGGATTTCCTGCACCATCACCAAGTTTGCTGATGACACCGAGCTGTGTGGTGCGGTTGACACACTAGAGGGAAGGGATGGCATCCAGAGGGACCTTGACAGGCTTGAGAGGTGGATCTCTGCAAACCTCAGAAAGTTCAACAAGGCCAAGTGCAAGGTCCTGCACCTCCAAGGTCCAAGCAGAAACACAGGCTGGGCAGAGAATGGATTGAGAGCAGTCCTGGATAGATGGACTTGGGAGGGTTTGTGGACAAGAAGCTCAACATGACCTGGCAATACACACTTGCAGCCCAGAAAACCAGCTGTATCCTGGGCTGCATCAAAAGAAGCGTGACCAGCAGGTAGGTGAGGGTGGTGAGGCAATGCAACAGGTTGCCCAGAGAGGTTGTGGACTACCCATCCCCATAGGTGTTCAAGGCTGGGTTGGATGAGGCTCTGAGCAACCTGGTTTAGTGCAAGGTGTCTCACCCTGATAGGGGTGTTGGAACTAGATAATCTTTAAGGTTCCTTCCAACTCAAACTACTCCATGATTTCATGATTCTTTTGGAAACAAGAGTTTAAAATAAGAATGGGAAAGAGGAAAAATGGGTTCTTTGGATGAAAAAGTATAGTATGGTTAGAAAAGAAAAATATGTTTTAATTCAACTGCATTTTAATAATACAGTGAACCCAAAATTTAAGGTTACGGACAATCAGTTCCTAATGTTAGAAAATAAACACCCACAACATTGTCTTCTTAGGCTTCCAAACAAATACCATAGATTATTTTATGTGTTCACTGATAAAATTATGGAAACGCCCATTTAAAGGGAACCATTTTACTAAAGCATTATTTTTTCTCTAACTTCCACTAACTGTTTTAAAAATAAATGCAAAATGAAAGCAACTCATATACTGTCAAGTCGGAATAGCCAAAACTATTTCCAGATTCTTGTCAGAGGCTGGTTGTTACTAGCTTAACAGTGTTACTGACCTTGAGTGATCTAGGAATTGAATTTCCAGAGGAAAATGAAAACCATTTGAAGATGATTCTTTAAGTATATGATTGGACTGGAATTCCAGACAGGAACCACAAAGGAGAAACCAGTCAAAAGATGATTTATAATACAAACTCCAAAATGGAAAATGATTAAGTGTCTTTGCTCAGAAAGCTCCTTGAGAAAAAAACTCAACCACGACTACTTCGCAGTGATACAGAATCTAAACAGTGCACATGGGGGTACAGACACAAGTGAGTCTGTACAGCTCCAGCCAGCCATGGCCCTTGGGCAGCAAACACTGCACAGAGGCACTCAGCGTGCCAGGGCTTGGGGCAGGCTCTCACTGAATGGATGGACTCACCAGCTGAGTGAAGGTAACAGGCTCTCAGTTCACTCTAAAGGAAGAAAAGAGTATTATCTTAAATTGCACTGTAGGAGAATTAAACAACTGTGGTTTATATCATTGACTGGTGAAGGCTAAGAATGAGATAAAGAAATTAAGCTCTATCATTAACTCATTAGGTCCCCTCAGCAAAACTGTGCTGTATCAGATGCCCACAGCATCTAATAATTTGCTTGTGTTTTTAAGTTAGTTTTTAAGTTTTTTAGTGACTTTCAGCTCTTGGTTCTATGGCATAGAAAGTTAAGAACCAAATAAACACGAGTACTTTTGGCCTTTGGCTTATGAAAGATTTCTAATGCTGAAGACTGCCTACATCACATACAATATCCCCAACTAACCCTCCCCCAGCACTTCCACTGTTCTGAGGCAGAATGCATATATTTGGGCCATTCCTTAGAGAAGTTAATTTAATTTTTCATCAAAATTTCAGATAGTATCCTGAGATAGAGAGCCCAGTTCATCAACAAATTCTCCACAGTCAACCAGCAGAGAAACAGATTAACATTTTGAAAGTCAAATCTCTGCAAAACACACATACACGTCTGCAGGTGTGCATGTGAGTCCAGCTGTTTACTGCAAGACAGCAGGGGAAAAAATAAAAAAAAAATTTTTTTTTTTTGTAAGAAGAAAGGCAAAACTAAAATGAACTTCTGTGAAGAGCTGTGGACACAATTGTGTTCTCAGCACATCTAATAAAGACTAGTTCGAGCACAGGTAATTCAAGTTAAAATCAAGAAGGAATTAGTTTTGACTTGTCCATTGGTTCCTTAAAGGAATCACATATATAATATTGAACCCCTGTCCTTAATCCGTTTGATGCTGCTGAGAGAAGGAATAGGCCTTCACCACACTTGATAAGAAGGTAATCATAGTTTTTAAAAATCCTGTGTAGGACCACATTACTGCATCATATTGTGTGTAAGTGGATTTCTGCTGTGACCTACTAAGGACAACAGGGCTCTCCACAGGTACAGAGTGCATTCTAAGCCTCAGTAGCTGCCTTTCCTGACTAAACACAGCAATAATGAAAAAATGGTAAATACAAGTTTTCTACAGTAGGTTTTATTTTTTATGTAGTAGTGGAAAGCAGAGCTGTTATCTAAATAACATTTCAGTTATTATTACTCATGATATGAAAATAAGAAAGATTCTAGCCAAACCTAAGCTGGTGAAGCTGACAGTTGGGTTAAATAAAAAGTATTTACTGTGCATTAAACATACATTTAGAGTATTATATTCATGATTTATATACATTTAAACTTCTCCATGGATACATGGAAACCCAGTGACTCAATAGCAAAATCAAACCCCTGTCTTCCAACTACTTCCCCGAAAGAATCACATGATGAGTGAGCAGGCAGGAAAAAAGAGGAAAATGCTGGCAAAATGCTATATCAACAAGTTCTAATCTTGCAAAATACTTTCCCACACAACTTATGTACACCAATATTCATGAAAAAGACAAATGATAGAAAAAAATGGGGAAAGTCTCTAACAATAACTCATTTGGTATTTTTAATAATGCTTCCAAAAATTTTTAGAATAACTTTACAGGAACCATATTGTTAAAATAATGATAAAACATAATTAAATAAGAGTTGCATTTAGGACACATAAAACTTTGAAACTTGTAGCAAGTAGAAGTCACAGTGTTATTTTTACATAGCTACAAAGCACTGTAGAGAAAATTGTGTCTCAGATGGCTATAGTTTTACTGTACGAGACCAAACTCACTTTCGCTAATAACTTAAAACAGCAACTAAATTCAGATTTTGTGAGGTATGAATAGATTTCGATA
>JAYRBT010000114.1:62989475-63013831 GCA_036023395.1 Myiotriccus ornatus
AGACCAAACTCACTTTCGCTAATAACTTAAAACAGCAACTAAATTCAGATTTTGTGAGGTATGAATAGATTTCGATACTTTTCAAACCAGCAGAGCTACATTCAGTTGTCTTCAGAGCAAAGCTCTTTATACAATTGCACACTTGACCCCAATGACTTGCTTAAATGGGTTAGAGTCTTAAGGTCATGCTACAATTTAGATCACAAATCTTAACATCATCTTACAGCAAATTTTATGTGTATGTGTGTGTGCATGTGTGTATGCTTTAAGACAACAGAGTTTCTTGTTTCTGGCTGCCCATCAGTGGCAAGACTTAGAGATGTGTCAGAACAACATAATTTTGATGAAAATTTGAGAAATCAGTCTCTTGTAAACTTGTTCTATTTACTTCTTAAGACTGTCAAGAAGTTAGTAGCTCAGCTACAGGATGAATTTAAGCAAGAGGTGCTAAAAGCTTTAATCCCTGTAAAGTATTTTATTTACTGTTCATGAACACATGTAATAACAATTTGCGCACTTTCAATAAGACGTATTTTGACTCCACTGAAAACAGTAAGATGTGCATAAAAGTGGTTCATCAACAGATAAATTCATAAACCTGAAGTTATGAGGTTCATTTTTACCCTAAACCCAATATAATTTTATGACACAAAATACTCAGCTGCCAGGTTCCAGCTAGGGGGTGTAGCAAGCAGGCTAGCTGTGACTGTGGACAAAGGAGGGATCATGGTGAAAGGAGGGTTACTGACCACCAGTGGGAATAAATTTAAACACTGCCAACATACTCAACCCAATATTTATCCCTTCAGCCACTGACAGTGAGAAGATGTAAACTGATCTTTTAGCAGCTCCCTCCAATCTCTCTGCCCTACCCTTATTCCTCCCTTCCTCTCTACCTCCCTCCCTCCCTCCTTCTCTCAATTCTTTACATCATTCTTCTAGCAAGAACACTGAAGCACTGGCACCCATGCCTTTAAGGTGGCAAAATTCAAATCTACGGACACTAATGAGACAGTTCAAACCAATTCTGAATGTAAAAATACTTTTGAATTTAGATTTAATAATAACTTATAATTGAATAATATGAATTTGCCTGCAGTAAAGCCTGAAGGCAAAATCTAGCATTCAGAGAGCATTCAGAAAGATTAGCCTCATCAAATAGTTTCAAGTTGTTTCTGTCTTTATGGAAATATTTAACAATAAAATAGATCTTGATTTCATTCACAAAGATACAACTAGTTTCTACACAGTGATTCAAATTACACTACATTACATTTGTAAAATCAACAAAGATGTGATAATGCAGTTATGGAACTGACAAAAGGATGTATCTACGGTATCTTCAGTTGGTGAAAACATCTTCTGTGTATGTTTCCTCAGCCCAAAATAGAATCTGGCTTAACACCTGAAAAAAATTACCTTATAACAACAGAAAAAAATTAGTCTCTGCTCCTCCACAGGAAAGGCACACCTGGAAGAAACCTCATTAGCCAAATAATTTTGAGTTGGTGTTGGCAGGGATCACTCATTTTCTCATCTGGACTGAGTCTTGTAATAATAAGAACTGGGCGTTTGGAATCAGAGGACTACGTCAAGCGAAAATTAGCCAATTTAGAGTCACTATGGTGGTTTTACTTTATTCAGGCATATAAGAATATGCTGAATACAAAGCAAGAAAAGAATGGCAACTAATCCATGTGAGAACAGTAAGGCACAGAGAGCTACTTGCTTTGTGATTTCTCATTCCACAACTAAATCCAGATAAAGAGATGATGTCTTTATTTGACCTTACAGAAAGCTCTTTCTTAAGATGCTTCTGCTTGAATAGTCATTATTTCTATACGGAATACGTGAAGCACCTGCTACATTTTCATGACTTGGCACAACTTAAAAACTGATATTTAAACTATGCAGATCACTTCATGGACGAAAGAGAACTGAGAGAAGTTTCTACCTGCTAAACTCTGCCTATTACCCATGTATAAAGCCATCCTTCCTTAGGGAACTCCAAGTAATGCTGAAGGAAGCAGTGCATCTTCTCTGCAACATGGCTACCTTAGAGACTGACTTGTCATCTGGTCTCTACACTAGATTCCCAGGGACAAGCACAAGATCTCAGATCTCATCTTCCAGATTTCTGGTGTTCCCAGTTCCCAGGTCCAATGCCTTTAAATTCAACGGCAGCTAGGGAGCACCAATTGTTGTCTGCAACCCAGTTCCACAAACATAAATTTCTATCCAAAGTTCAAGTTTTTTTATTTTGTCTTGCTTTTTTCTTTTTTCTGTAAAGAAAATGTGGTATTTTTATAGGCTAGTTCACAACTGTTGATTCAACGCAAGAATAGTTGATCAGAGCTAGCCAAATCGCAGCAATTTCAATATTTCACCATTTGTATTCAATCTACATTGGAACATGATTATAAGGCAAAAAGACAACATATGAAGCACTCTGTGTTGTCATAGTCATTATAGGAAAACTCCAGGTCTTTGGGCAATCGGGGTAGGGTTCCCCGTTCCAAGCCCTGTGGACAGCTAGAGTGAGTCAGTCAGACACTTCCCTGATTACACATTTCAAGGAAAACACAAAGGGTTTTTTTCTGATTTTATGAAACAATATGTTCAAATGAGCGGGACCTTAAGCTTTCCGTTTTGGAAAAATACAAAACCTATCACCTGCTTCCAGAAAGCACAGCCTCTGTAATATAAGTAAGCAGTACAGATTACAGTCTTATTCTTTTGCCTTTTCCAACATTAAAGCCATAATAAAATTGAGAAGCAGATTGACCATTCCTTTTCCCTAGCCCAAGTGACAAATGTAATGAATAAAAAGCTAGTCTGTAATGACTAATGTACTCATGCTGTGTGTTGAACTCTTTTTAGTATGCCAATTTATCTATGGATACAAACATCTCCTTCTCTTAAGTACACTGTTTCTGAATTATCTATTTGCATTCAAGCTTTATCAACCTGCAAGGTAATAAATATGGAAAAATGGACAACTATAACAAAATTCCAATTTAAGAGTTAGTGAATCACAAAGCTCTACTCCCAGTCTGTTATACTGAAAAGTTAAAAAGTGAGGGACAAGGAAAAGGAAAGATGCAAAGCTGTAACAAAAGATGAATGCTTGCTATATTATATATTGCTAATTAGTGCCACTAGTGATGAGAATGGTGTCAAAATGTCCACTTCCATGAAGCTAGATTGTCCAGAAAAAATATAATTGGATCAAAAATAAAACTTTCAAACAAAAGAGAGGCACTGGAAAAGAAGCAGAGATACTAAAACTGGATATAATTGGTCTACTTATTTGCATAAATATTTACTGCAGTCAATAATGTTTCTCTGATTTACATGGAGATAATTTACATCAACTAATTTGAGACTAAACTCTAATTTTTACTGGGTGTTTATTTTGTGTCAAGGTTAGTGCTTTGTGCTGGATTAAAAACATTTGTTTATCCAAACTAGGCACTCAAGCACAGCAGCAGTTTCTCAGCAGATATTTTGATGATGACAATATTGCTAAATATCTAAAATAAAACTTTTTAAAGTTTGGTTCTGTACTTCATATGGGAAAGTACTGATAAATAGTTTTATAATTCTCTGTATTGGAACAAGAATGACATCCATTGGCTGCCACCAGCTGGTACCTTAATTTTGTGAGGAAGGCTGGAGAAGGCTGCCTTACAAACCTGCATGGCTGACATGAGGGTTTTTGTGGAAGTTTTTTGTTTCATAAGGGAGCCAATCACATACAGTAAACCAAAAGTTGCTTCACTGTCAAAAATTATCATCCTCCCTTCTACAGTTGCCTTCAAATCTTCATTTTCCCCGCCTTCAAATTTGCTTTTGTTAATTCAGTGCCCACAGCAATTCCCCTTGGAGCGAGCAAGAGCTATAATCTAGAACTGCTGCAAGCTCTCCTCCAGCAGAGGCCTACCCCTGCCAATAGCCATCATCATTCAAGTGGCACTTGTTGGCAAGATAACACAGAGTTGCAGCAATGTCTTTCCCGTTTTCCATATTTCATATCCCCAGCTGTTCCAAGGGGGTGATCACCTTGCTGGTTTCACGAAGTCTGGAAAATGCAGTAATAATTGTTGTGCTGGCAGTGCTGCAGGCAGCCAGCGTCACTAAGGCAGGAATTGGAACGCAGCCCAACCCACTTAGCAGAATCTACTAATTTGTGGCACTGAATATTTTGTTGTAAGAAATAATCATGAGTCTTGTGATAGACTCTGAAAGGCAAATTATATTGCCTGAGCCAGAGTCTTCTACAGTACCTAGAAAAAACAACAAACAACCCAAAAACCAAACCACAAACAAAAAAACAGAACTAAAAACAAACAAAAAATCACCTGACAATTTTAGGTTACTTGCTTAAATCTAGCCTTTTAAATGTTCTGTCTTGTCAGTAAATTGCCTCCTCGAATTTACAAAACCCAGTCCTCTATCCAATCATAACCTGTCGAAAAAAGATGTGTTCATAATTGGTTTTGACCAATTTTGTGTGGATTACACTAGGAGTGGAAGGCTAACTGTTCAATTTAATTTCATATCATAATATCTTACACAAAATCGTAAAGAAAATCTAACTGTGGAGTTTTCTTCCTATAAACGTATTAGTCAATGGTTATAAATGATGCATGTCTACTGACTTTCTAACCCTTGCTGGACAGCAAATTTGAATATAATTATTTGAGGGTAACTACAATGACTTTTTCAAAGTGGACTCCAGTCATTAATGAAACAATTGGAAAAAACAATATTCACATAACACCAAATGCCTGAGTGTTTCTTAGTGGTATAGGTGACCTCTCTAGAGAGTATTTTTATCTCAAGAAAAAGATTATCTGATAATATTGTGCGCACTGCAGCTCTGCTAAAGCAACAGCATAACTCTATGTGATGAATGCCACACCTGCTGGTTCCTGCTTTGTGCTGCATGGCACTGTTTTGACTGTGGTAATGGCTTACCCTGTGGTTTATTTCTAGGCTGATGACATACTGATTAGAACTCCATTTACAATGAAGGTACGAGAAACTGACCTCTCTGGTAAACAATGCTGTGAGGTGAGAAAGAGACTTAGGGTAGTGAGAACTGCCTTTTTCTAAGCAGAATCAGACTCTTTCACCCCTGCTGTTCTGTTACCTCAGTCAAGGATCAATGCCCATACCTTCTATCGACAGGTAATTCTACGAGAGAAGAAGGAATAGGTGAAGCTGGTGCACATCTGGGAAAATATGAAGAAAACCAGGAGTCAAATCCTGATCTCAAAATGAAGCCACCTGGAAATGTGGATTTCATAGACTTTTTCCAATTATTAATTTTCTATCTCATTTAAATATTTCTGAATGTTTTATTTTGTGCTGAATGCAAGTCAACAGTTTCTTCTCATCCTGTATTGAAGATTACAATTAGGTTAGACTGGGAAAAACTTTGATGGACATAATTAGCTGTGGGAGAATTGACAGTGCTTTTGCTAAAAGATGTTAAGAATCAGTGACTGAACCTTCTCAGTATAAATTCTTTCATAAATTCTTCACCTTGAAGAAAGCATTTTGTAAGAGGAGGTTGTGTGGGGAAATGCTGAAATTTGATGACTATCCAAATTTGCAAGGTAGACAATATTAAAATTTCCAGCATATTGCTGCAAAGGATATTACAGCACTGAGTGACTAGGTATCAAAATGGCAGATTAAATAAAGTCCTGAAAAATAAAAAATTATGTACCTTCTTGGGAAAAATTATTTAACATCCACAGTGAATGGTTCTAAAATACCTATTACTGCTCAGGAAATTATAAAATTATTCCACATAATTAGCATAAAATGTCAGCTTGATGATAAACAAAACCCAAAATCAGAAAACATTAGGAAAAAGTGGGCAACAGAAACACGTTACAGAAAACTGCATTATTGAAGAGAGCACCACATTTGCAACAATACACACAGTAAAGATGGAAAAGTACAAAGAAATATAACAGGGATTATCTAAACAGTAGAACATTTCTACTGAGAACAGACTAAACCAATTAGGACTCTTGAAGTCACTAAATAGAGAGCTGCACAGGGATATGAAAGCCTCTTTAAAGTCAAGGATTACATAAAGTAAATAAGTAGGGAACAAGTTTTATTACTTTTTTCTAGCACTAGCCATCGAGAGAGCTGGCTGCAATGAAGTGAGAAAAACTAAAAAGAAAAGAAAAAATAAAGGAAATATATTTCAACAGGGTGAATAGTGAATCTGGGAAATATATTTCCACAGGCTTTTGTGTTTTAGACAGAAAAAATTCAGATAATTTCATGGAAAATTAGTCCATTGATAGCAGATAAAAATTATGGTCTTGCCATAGCCTTTAGTTTAAGAAGTCTCATAATTACTGATTGCTGAAAGCTGAGAGGGCAAATTGAAGGAATGGCCATGCTCTACAGGGTCCTGCACTGTTCACTAGGCAACTGCAACTGACTGCTGCTTGAGGCTAGTTCCTGTGTTCAGGTGATCTTTTGTTCTCATCTAATATGGCTTTTTATTTGCCATTTATAACAGCTCTCAGGTTTGGGGTTTTTTTGTTTGTGTGGGTTTTTTTTTTTTTTTTCTGCTTTTTTTGTTGATTTTTTTTTTCAATTTAGATTGTAATTATATGACTGCAAAAATCTCAAATCTTATTAAAATTACGCCCATTGACAGCATACAAGAATATGTATACTTATGTTTAAGTCACAGAATATTATGCCTTCAGACTTTTGAAGTTTGAAGTGTTAAGATTTAAATTGGGTTGGGAACAAAACCAATATGATCTAAAATCATATTGCCTAAACTTATTTATAAAATTACTTTTAAACATGATCATTTTGGAGACATCCCCCATTTACTTTTCAGTAACTCTGCAGGACAGTAATCTCTTTCAGGTCCTGTAGAAAGGTGCTCTCTAGTGCCTAGTGGGAAAGACCATGAATTAGGAGAGTATAAAATGAAATCACTTCCTTTATTTAAAACTCCTTATCTATTTGTTTTCATTTTCATCTTATTACACACGTCCATAACCTTGATGTTGAAAAGCATGAATTCAAAGCTTTTGAAAAATACTTTAAAAGGCTCCACTTACATGTCAAGATAGAGTGGGACAAAGAGGATGGGGAAAGCTGAGGCATAAGTCAAGCATTTCTGGATAAAATGAGAATGAGACAAACAAGAAATCTGAGCCGTGTTTTGATTTATTCATCCTTTGAGATGAGTAACTTTTGTCTATCCTGGGTTATCAGCTGTGCTGATCCTATTCAGCTACTCCTCTTCAGTTGTTCAGATCTTCTGTAGTCTTTAGCAAGCCTAAAAAAAGTAATTAAATAAATTTGGAATTCTGTTACTGTGCCATTTATGCAAAGACTGTTGTGAAAGGGCATGAAACACCACTATCTCAATTTTAAAAATAAGGACTTGAAGAACAAATCGGATAGAGATCTACCAAAATTTACCCAGCTGAATACTCCAGCTTGGAGAATAGCTGATGTGCTCAGTCCTGCTGAGAGCCCTAACCAGTGAAGTACACTGCCTGTGCTTGCACTGAAGAGAACTCTTAGGTACCACTTTCCTATTGTTATCAAGAACCTGACTAGAGCCATCTATCCATTTCTAATAAACATCTGCTACTTGCATTATTACCTGGGTCTAATAATGTATGCCATGAAAAAATGTAAGACTGTAAGTATATTAATAATAAGTTGATGGTGTTCCTGATGCTTTGAAAGCATCCAGAACATGAACACTTCCTTGTTTTAATTAGCCCCTTAATGAGATGAACAGTAGCTAGTGTAGCCCTGAGCGGTGACACATTTGGTAACTCTTACAGGATACACCCCCACTCAATACTGTCACAGTAATAAGAACAAATCAATAAGTCTATTTTCAAATGAAAAAATATCACTCAGATATGGCAGATTAGTGCCACATCATGCAAGCTTGAGCACAAGACAGGATAAAGGGTAATGTTTGAGGAGAAAATATATACCCTATGAAGCCTAGATAGGAAGAATAGAATGGCAGATGGGAAACTCCACTGCAGGCTTCATCAGCCGCCTGCCAACAACTGAATGTTGGCCAGTAAAAAAGCTACATCTTATTAAGTTATAAAAGAAGGTGAATTTGGCAGAAGTGGAAAAATGTAGCAATTTTGGGTACTGATGAGTAGCTGTCTCTAGACACAAGAAATTCAAGTTCTGCTTTGAAAAGAGCAGACGTAACTGAAATAATGAGTGGTGGACAAGGCACACAAGACTTTGCAGACAACCATCCTTGTAAGTCTTCCTGGATAAGTAATCTAAAACTTGAAGCTTTCCATACCTAAACGAGCAATCTTTTTCCTTTGGGACACAGAATGTCAATGACCATTAATTTATTTTTGTGCTAATGATGACGGCAAATAGATTGGATAAGGGAGTTTCCTAGGACTTTGCTCAGTTTCCTTGAGATGCAGTTCTAGTCTCCTTTACTTTGTAAGAATGCATTAAGCTACACATTACATACCTTCTTAGATGAACAAAAAAATTAATATAAAAAAGATTACTTTTAGACCTCTAAATCACAATTACAGCACTTTCTTCTTGTCAATCCACAAAGGGAAGTGACTAGAGATAACAGAAAACACAAGCAGTATGCAGTCAATTGGTATCAGAATTCTATAGATAAATTGCATTACTGTAGCTCTGGTAGGGCAATTTCATTGCCTTGGAAAGCAGCAGTGATACCACAGGTACTGACTGAAAACACAGATCTGGACACAGAAAGTAACAAGGTAGAAAATCAACCTTCTTTTCCTGCTATTTAAGACAGCAAGCATGGATGTAAGCTAAACTAGGCTAATGGTATTTGCAAAAAAGGTTACGTATGTACATTTATAATACAGGCTTAAAAATCTGCACTTCTTATCTCTGTGGTTCATTAACGTAGGCAATGTGGAAAAAAATTCTACTTGTACTTAGATATTATGACTACCATAGCAGCAACCTAATAATACTGTCTGAGGGATAACATCATCAGATATCTAAACATAGTCAAAATAATATGAAACAATGCACGCACGCTGTAGAAAAATATTATTACCTCTTTTTTTCTCAAATATTTCAGATAATGTTAAGACACAGAAAGAAGTATGATGTGGTGGTGTGTGTTAATGTGATATTTTTCATTTTCAGTGTGTTTCTTAACTTGTGCTGTTCCTTCATGTCACTGTGCTCCTCGCTCTGTCCTTCGCTGGTGGTACTATGTAAAGTTGAAGAACCCTCTGCTGTCCTTCCAGAGCTTGTTTTATGGGATATTGTCTAACACAATATGTAATTCCATGCATGTATACAGTATCTCAGAAAAGTATAAGTCATGTTAAACTGGTACTGTTCACTTTCCTTATACTTTTCTCAGAAGGATTTTTATGAGAAACCCCCCTCAGATTTTTGTGATTACCTTTTTATTTCTTTAACTCAACCCTATACATATTAAGAAATATATTAGAATAATCATATAAAAATATATCATTATTTAGAAATTAGAAACTTCTTAGTTATCAGAAGTAGGAAGCCCAGGCACAAACAAAGCTCAGATGAAAGAAACTGTCTTTAACTCATACTGTTTTCATTTTAGTACTGTTAATTAACTCACATTTGACTTGTTAACCTGTGCTGGGTGTGGGTGCCCAGGCACTGAGGGAATTCTCTGTGCCAGAGGGCCAGTTCCAGCTGGCTCCAGCAAACCCATCTCAGGCCACAGCTGAGCACCTCAGACACGATGGTAGTGCCTCGGGGAAAGCACGTGTAAAGATGGGCAGAACGCTGTCCATGAACAATGAGTGACATGAAAATAGTATAAGAAACATGCCCCACAAGTTCCAGGATGGAGGGGAGGAGGAGGAGGAGGAGGTTTCTATGTACCTGAACAGAGTTCCCTGCAGTCCATTGAGAGGCCAGGCTGGAGCAGGGAAACAACATAAGGCAGTCTGTCACGGACTGACCCAAAGCCCACATTCCCCATCCCCCTGCACCAGTCAGGGTGCAGGTAGAGAAGCTGGGAATGAAGGAGTGATGCTTAGTCAGGGAAAAGAGCATGTGTGGGAAGAAAGTGTTTAGTTTTTATTTCCCACCATCCAAATCCACTTTAATTCGCAATAAATTAGGCTATTTTTTTCCCAAATTGTGTCTGTTTTCTCATTGACAATAACTGGTGAGTGATTTTCCTGCCTTTATCCTGGACCACGAGCTTTTTCATCTCATTGTTTTCCCCTTTTCTGTTGAGGAAGGGGAGTGAGAACAGCAGGGTCAGCACATGGCAGCTGACCAAGGTCAGCCCACCACAAGCCTAGGACAAACCTAAACACATTAGACCTGAGTTACTGCTACAGAAGCTATTTATTGGACAAAAAATATTGCTCTTAACGATTATGATTCTGATTAAATATAACTTTCTTAGGAATTTATAATTATTGACAATTTCTACAGAATTTCAGAAAACCTGGTGTTTCAGCACCTCTGAGACTCTTAATTTTTTAAAACAATCTTTCTTCAGAAATGGATTTTACCAGCTACATGTATACATAGCACAACAGCTTGTATTAGTACAAGTAACTTCATTGATTAAAATTTCTTTGAAAAATAAGTTCTATGGCTTTTCAAAATTTGATCTGTTTTACTAGCCTACATGAAAACCACTTTTTTTTTAAGCAGGAACTGTAGTGCTGCTGGAACTGTAGTGAATCTATTGTACCCTGACTTACCTGACTTTTTCTACGAAGCCTTCAATTATTTTGGTTGAGCTTGCCTTGTCTTGCTGGCCTTTATAGAAAACAGAAGGCACGAAAGATAACTGATATTTCCCCATCTGTTTCTTTAATAAATGCCCTTTGCTACAAAGGACTGATGTGTGGACAAGAAAATAGGACTCACTTATCAAACGATACACTCAGTGCCGCCAGAGATCCAAGCTGTGTTTTGATAAGGATTTCCTGGATGATGCGACAAATTTCTGCCTGAATCTCAGAGGTACCTTAGGCATCTGGCAAAAGCACTCCATCCAGATCATGAAAACAAATTGCTTTTAATTAGTCAAGTCCTAAGCCCATCTCTCCCCACACCCAAAAAAACCAAAACCAAAAAACATCCAGCTAAAATAAAATACCTCTGGCTCTGACATTTAAAGGCATGATGCTATGTTATCTCCTAAAGGCCCCAAATGACAAAATTAAATAACAGAATAAAAGCCACAATCAAAATCAGACTCATATGTTAACATAAAAAGACCTTCAATTTGCAATCAGAAAAATCCATATGTGATTACTCTATGCAATGCTCACAAATCATTAGTTTGGTTTCGCATATATTTTTAAATGCAGCTGTATGAAACCATAAAATGTTTTCATATACAGACAGCTAACAACATGTTTGTTCTGGTCAGATATTTTATTACAAATAAAGCTTTGTAACTTTAAATATAAAGAAAGAGGAATCTGGATTCACCCTTTATTTAAACTTCCCTGCAGTGACAAATTTCAACATACTAGATCTATCCAACGTAATTGGCCAAAAGTGCTTTTCATACCAATGCTGTTATAACAAAATATTCTGTTAAGGATGCTGCAGCCCTTGTGCCTTGCATGGAGGACAGGCTCTGTTTGAATCTCATCCTGCATCTTGTATCTGATAAAAGGAAATCCAAACAACGGACTTTCAGGAATGTTTCAGTCATAGGTGCACCCGTTACAAAAAAAAATTAAAAAATATACACAATCAAGTTGAAAGAATCAATTCATTCTACTTCAACTCAGAATAACTCAATTGTTCAGGTGCCATGTGTATGATCTCTTTTTTCGGCATCACATATTATAAGCCACTGCCAGAGGCAGAACTTTGAATGAGATAAATCAAAGATCATTCCCACATGCCAAACCACGAAAGTGTCAATAGGGTGAAGCACATTCCAGTTTAAATGCCTGCAGCACCTTCCATATGTCTTAGTAAGGAGTGAGGGTCCCTGACTGGATTAGTCCTGATAGCCAGGGAAGGAAGCAATACATTTCCCAGAGAACTATCACTCTGGAGAAAGTAGCAGGGTTATAGAAAAGGGTTATAGACTACAAAGCTCTTTGGCAAAAGGTCAAACTGTAGATGAGTACTATTCTTCAAGGAGAAAGACAAGAAGAGATTGAAAACATCACTGTTAAAAACAAAAGAAAAAAGCAAACTCACAAACTGATGAAAGAGCTGAGATAAAAAGAAATCTGTGGCATAACAATTAGATAACTTTGCGGTGCTTTCCTTGACAGACTGAAGTCTCTGAATTTGAAATAGCTCTTTTGGAAAAAAGATTTTCTGAATGGGTTTTATTGGTTACTTTTCTGGATACAGATCACTCTAACAACTTGCAGAACTGCGAGGGTGAGGATAATTGTAATTCTCATACCGTGAATATTATTGTCTCTGCTCTTCCAGCAAATGGAGCAACAAAATTAACTTTACATCTGAAAAGGGAAAAGAAAAAAGCCTGTTGACTTGCTCTTTTTTTGAAGACAACAGATTTTGCAACTTTTTTTCCCTTCACTGATGAAGAAAATACCTCACAAAGAAAAAAAAGTCTAAATAATTTGGAATGACACACCACAAAAACAGTTTTCAATTCTGAATTCTTCCTGAGATCAACACATACAGGACTGTGTTTTTCTCTGGTATACACTTTCTACAAAGTAAAAATGACCACTTTTTAATAATCTTTGTTGAAATAAGGTAATTGTGTAATTGTACTTTGGTGTCAACGAGCCTTTAGTAAACTCTCAGCTGAGCATTTCAGAAAGTCTCTTAATCTATATAATCTTTTCATTTGTTTTCCTGTATAGGTTTAAAAAAGGGTAACCAAAACATCCCAAATCCCATTTTGGAGTTTTCTAAATCAGGCCTAACTCACTGCTTTAGCAAGCAAGAAGATTAATTGAAACATCCTTGAGCCTGTTGCTGCACTGACATTTACAACCCAAACTTCTTTGTGACACACTGCTACCTCCGTGAAACCCAGGCGTTTCAATCTGACTTCTCTGACCTGAAGCAAAAGGATTGATATGTAGACATTAAATCTGACCAACTGCAGCGATGGGGAGGTCATCTAAGTCACTGTCCTTATACCACCACTGTCACAATAGCCTTGATCCTTGTCCCGTCCTTTATGACCTGATTGTCCAGCAATAAGTCCAGGTACTAATGACAACCCACAGTCTTCATATTAACTCCGTATGTCCCCTCTCCCAGGGCTCCCAGCAATGACCTGAGGAAAACACAAGATTACACCCTGGTGGTTCTGAGTCACGTATGCACTGAAGGGTGCTTATGAAGGTATACTCTGGCCATCAAGGAGATCAGAAAAAAACTGATAGCCATTAAATTCCCTTGCAGTCTTGCAGGCTTGCCCTCCATGATGTCACTAATTCAGTGTCTTTTCTCTTTACCTATCCATCATACCTTTGCACACTTAAGAGTATTATTTTAGGGAAAATAATGTATCAGGAAAAACAATGTAAGAAATTAAGAAATATGGGAAATGCATTTACGAAGGAAATGTGAGTTTTAGCTACCATTGTCCACACTACATTTTATACATATTATCTATACTAATAGAAATTCCATCAGAGAACTGAAATTACCTTATGTGCAAGTTTTCTTCTGTTTTTGAGATTGTAACTGTTGTGCAAGGAAGGATGATAATTCTTTAGGAAGTATTAAAGTATGCCAGTGGGCTTTTTAAACCTGTCTTCTAGGGGCAAATACCTCTTGTTCAGAGCCCAGAAGGGACAAACATGTACAAAACTATAGCACCCCAACTTCATTCCTCCTCCCCTTCCCACTCTGTATAAACTATCCTTGTCGCCATCTCTTTTCCCTCCATCAGCCTTAATTTCCACTGAGAAGTTGTCTCCTTTTAAAATTTTTTTTCCTGTATGTTTTCTTGTTAAGATGATAAATTTCTCTAAGTGACTTTTCAAGGACATCCCATGTAGATAACTTTATGCTTCTGGAAGCCATACTTAGCAGATCAAGACAAGGTTTGCACCTCAGACAGAATTCAAAACTGCTTGTAAAATGTTAATATATATCCCTTAAAAGGTGTCCTGTCTTTTGAATGATTTCGTACTAAGACACTGGGATTATTAAATTGTTTTTGGATTGCTTGCTTTGAACTTTCTCTCCTCTTACCCCCTCCACAAAAAATTCAGAATATATTTCTAATTCTATAAAATTTTATTATTAAACTTGATTTTCACATCTACTCCAACACGAAACCTGAATCAGACGAAACCTTCTTGAGGAGAATGGTAGCTTGTGCTATTTGGCCAATACTTAATGATGGGCACTTTTCAAATAAAATATTCACTCAAACATAACAAAAATAGAAAAAAAAGCATACTGATTTTAAAAAGTCATACTGGATGGAATTTATTATAGAACAGATGGCTGGAATAATGCCAATGCCCTTAGTGAAGAACACTTATGCTTACAGACCATTCTGACATCCAGAGATCCCTACTGCTTAAAAAAGTGTACAAGAATGTAACACACAAAACAATGTCTCTATTTGCCAAACAGCACGTGCTGCAAATGACTTTTCAAACTAGAGCAGAGCAGCCTTAACATCAAGCTGAGGATATCGACCAAAGTTTCTAGATTTTTGAAACTCTTGTCATAGTACAGTTTCACACAATTAGAAATACTTTTTTCCCCCTAACTTAAGACCTTGCTTAGTATTCTAAGGATTTCAGAACAATAAAATTCTTTCACTGTGTTTATATACAGTTGTTTGAAGATCACAGGAGCCAACACAGCTTTCTCAACTGTGGGATTGCCCTTGCACTGCTCTTTTACTTTCTCACTGTGTAGTGGGAGAAAATAAAATATGTACATTTAGAGATGTTTGAGGAGTTTCCAGGAAAAATGTTTAGGATGTCACTTTGCCACCTTGGCAGCAAAAGTTAGATTTTTTTTGCCTAAACTCAAATGTGGCCCCCAAACCAAATTCCAACAAATTCTCTTAGTTGCCTCAAAGGCTCCATTATGATCCAGAATCAAGCAACTAGACATTAGTTCTATCTAAATTCCATTAAAATTGAGCTTATCAGCTGTTTAACAGCCCAGTGGTTTAGTGCCAATCCAGAAAATAGTCAGCATTCTTTCTAAGCTGCATACAGTCTTTGGTGTTCTCCAAAAGTGCATTACATGGAGCAGGGCTATTTGGTGATATCCTGAATGTCTATATTTGGTGATATCCTGAACTCTCTGTCAAGTCCCTAACAAAAACACTTGCATCAGACAGACTAAAGCATCCATACCAGCGCTGCAGGTCTTCAGAGGCATCGTCCTTTTGCCACCTGCTTTCTAAGGAATTTAGGTAGTCATTCTGACAGCTAAAGATGCTAGTCAGCTTTTGAGTACGCTGACACCTGAGACGGACACCTAAAGTTTTGATGTTTGGTGGAAGTCAATGGCAGGCTTCTAAAAGACTAGATTAGGTTTTGCTCTAAATATAAAAGCATAACACACACACACAAAAGAAAAAAAAATGAAGAAAAAAGAAAAAAAAGAAAAAAGCAAGGCTGAAAGTGCCTACACTTTCCTGAATAAAACTGCCCAGACAGCTGAATTTCTAATGTGATGTATACTGAGCACCCTAATAACTTTTGCAAAGGTGAGCAAATCGATGCTCCTCTCTTTGACCAGTCCTTTTCAGACTTAAAACCAGGTGCCCAAATCCCATGAAATGCCTGGTCATATGTGAGAGTTCAGGGTGTAAATACCCAAGAGTTCAACAGAGACTACAGCAGTTCAACCACTTCTAGCAAAAAACATGTCAGGAAGGATAAAATAAATTGATTTGGTGGCAGCCCTCATCTCAAACTATAATAGTCCACATACTATTAGGATAGTAGGATGCTAGTAGGAAATGGGATACCTGATGATAAGAGACGGAAAAGGTAGAGAACATGCCTCTATCCCAGACATGCAGACGATTTTATTACTAATACAGAGCAGGTAGCTAATCCTATGAATTCCATAAAAAGAATACAGTTTTAGATCCTCACTGACAGAGGGTACGCCTTCAAACTATAAGTTTCTGTGTATTTTTCCTTGTTCACTCTTGCTTCATAAATCTTTTATTCTTGGCTCTTCAGTGTAAGGAAGACATAGAAAAACATGAGCAAATATGAAGAGAAACAGCAAAAAAAAAGATATTGAGTGAGGAGAACAAGAAAAATGAGCTAAGGGTGAAAAACCTAAATTTAAAATCCACAAAAAGAAAAATTATTTCAGTCTATAAATACATTCAAGATAACAATATAAGAATATGGATATATGAACAAAGGAAGGAGGAGCAATAGCCTTTAGGCATGAAAGAAAAAAATTAAGCAGAACATAAAATAATGTATTCCCAATAACAAGAATATTGTGGAAAAGCAATGGATTCCTCAAGAAAAACAAGTGTGAAAAAAAGCTTGTACACGTTCAACAGCAATTAGTGAAACTACTCACTAACTGCTAGGAAAGTTATCAAATGGAATCAAAGTGTTTTTTGAGGACTGACCATAATTAACTATCTATTTCTGTGTAAAAGAACTAGGAATCATATGGTGCCAGGGTTGAGAATTTATCCGGCCATTCATAAAATAAAAAAATAACAATAAAAAAAAATAAACAGCTAAGAATTACAGCACCTTAAACTCAGCCACACTGTATCTGATAAAAATACATGTGTAAAAAATAAAAATATTATTAAGATATTTTAATAGGGAAGAGAGGAGCTTTTAATACCAAACAAGACATGAAATGTAAAAAATAAATATATATCTCATAATAATTAAATCTATAACAAAATTTCTGAATAGTAACATTAAACAATAAGGATCTTGTGAAATCAATAAATAGCACACAATTGTTATTGTTTTCCCCCATAACTTATATTATCACAATATTAAGATTCAATGAATGAATCTTAATTAAAAAATTGAAAGACATGAATATACATACTAGACAGACAGATAAACAGTTTACAAAGACAGACAGATAGTTAAATACTGAAGTAAGCCTGATAAGATATTTAATGTAGGGTTAAAAATGCAGATAAATTATTTGTAATTTATTGTTAGATTACACACTAATAAAACAGAAAAAACTGAAGCCATGATACACACATGATTATTCTGAACCTCAGTTATGGATATGTTTTCTGATTGTCTTAATAATGCAAGTCTAAACCTGGAACCAAACCACTGAGCAGCATGATTGTATTTTGATTTAGAAATTGCTTATATTCTATTCCATTTGAAAAAAATGAATTTCAAAGGTAAAACAGTAAGATGGTATTTCAGACATACTCTATGAGAACAAGTTCCATGTTCTGTACGATTTATCTTTTAAGCCCTAAAACGATAATTACATTTAAATTACTCTCCAATTCTATTGCATTAACATAATTGTGTGTCAACTAACAAGATGTACTTATTAAATGGAGAATTTCTGGGCAATTTATACATGTAATAACATGTTATTGTTAAATTTATAGTACAGCTAACAATACTTTGCCTAGCAACTTGGTCTTACTGAAAATCAAGCTACTAAATAATAGCAGCTCTACAATTTTCTGTTGACCTCAACAAACTCCTCAGTGTTCTGTAAAGGACATAAAAATTAGTATTATGATATTACACCTCTCTAAAGAAAAGGGTAGACTTAAAACACAAGTCGAGAGTAAGCATAGCCTTAAAACTGCAACACTCTCTTCAAGCTGGAAAGGAATATTGCCTTTGCAACAGGTGCAGTAAAACCAAGAGTTGAGTTTTGCTTTAATTTTGTATCAGATTAGTAATTCACAAAGATATCTGGAGAATTAAACTATGCAATTTCAGTGGTTTGGTGCTAGACCCAGGAAGCAAAATTTTCTTCTTCCCCTTACTAGTATTAACAATTTTCTCTTTCAAAACTGGGTCTTCAGAGTGAGAATTTAATCATCCTAGTGCTAATTGTTAACTTGGTTAATCTATTCAAGTATACATATATATAAGAAAATTAATCGTAAAACCCTGAGCCAACGAGTTAAAGGTTTTGTGTGAATTCAGGAAAATGGTCTGATGATAAGTAATATTTTTAGGTTACAATTTACTTGCTTTTCAATCCCAGTAAACAATTGCTCCCAACAGGACAAATGTTTCTGAAAGTTGAAATGTGTACATGGGCTGCTTGGCTTCTGATGAAACACTGTCAAGTCTAAAAGGTTCTGTGAAAGTTGAATGGTCTGCTTGCAAGTTGTAACTTGCAAAACTCCATCTTTACCTAAAAGATAACAATTCCATAAATCTACAGTCATGGTATATTTTATTGTTTAAATACTGTTTTCTCTGTGACAGTAAATTCATGTACTTCTGATGTGACAGCTGAGATTTTTCTGTTCTATTCCCAAAGCGACACTGATTATCTTCAGAAAAGTCTTAGAAGGTGCCTTGTTTTTATTTGCAAGCAAAGTTTCTCACAGAAAATTGAATGTACTTATTTTTCACAGACAAGTTTGTCTATTTTTTTTGTTTCATACTTTAAAAAACATAACGAAAACACTCCTGTAGTTCTATATTTTTCTCAGTAGTTCTTGGATATATGCTACTAGTTTCCAGAAAATGCCAGTTTCTTTGAGTCAAATATTCAATCAGAATGAATATTCAACAGAATGTTCAACCAGAAAATTAAATCTCCCATTAATGATCAAAGGCTATGCACAGTTTACGGGCGAGCGGTTGTTCTAATTAAAAGAAAAAAGTGAAATAGAAAGTGACTTAAATCTGAAAATAGTAACTGCACATTTGCACTGACTACTTTGCTAATCTGTGCATTCAGAAGAGCAGCCGTGCCGTGTGCAGACCTGGAGATGCCACACCAGAGCGAAGAACAGCAGAAGGGCTGGCACTCCAAGAAGCAGGGAGGGGAAAAACTGCTTATTAAGTCTCATTCTTTCACTCTCAGTTTGTTCCCCACAGTATTTTAGTTCAGTAGCATGTGGAATCAGGTTTTAAATGTCCCAAGAGATGACGCTATGATCACTTTTCCTAAAGAGATAACTCAGAGCCGAAAGGAAGAGAGAAATTTTATCCTTTTTGGTATTGCATTCCAGCACGTTTACAGAAATGTTACCACTATGCACCACGTTAAAAACAATAATGGAAAGGAAAAATGTACAAGTATCTTTCAGATACTTGTGTAATGTTTCCCTTTGGTTATGAAAGGAACACTGGATTGAGAAGGAACTTATTGCTCTCTGATTTTAATATAGTGCTAGTCCATACAGTATATTTTGTGAAGTAAAGATACATTATTTTAAAAGCAGTTAGCTCCTTCTTTTTCTGTTTCTGATAGAAAGTTTGACATGACACAAACCTGTCATGGTTAGAAATCTGTTAATTGCCAGCTTAAAATAATTGCCAGTTTATAGTCCATTAATTCTCTTGGTAAAACTAATTTCTAACTGTGTAATTTTCTCCCTTCCTGTATTTATACTTTCTGTGGATTTATAAGAAACAATCATTTATGCTCTCAGCTTTAGTTTTGTTCATCTCCTTGGTATCTTATACTATGCTACGTTTTTCCCCTTCTTGATTCTTTTGGGATGCTTTCATGCATTACACATGCAATCCACATTACACTGTGAATTCATTTTTTCTTAGATTTAGTAACCTCAATTTTATAAAGTTTTTCAGAGGAGGCCTTAATACTTCCTTACATGATGACATTAGCATTTTTTCATTTTCAGACCCAACCCCTCAAATGAGTTTACTTTCTTCACATCTGAATTATTTTGATGATTCAGTCATCTAATACACTTAACTGTTTTTCCCCTTCACCTACTGAGTATTTCCTAGTTTATTGTACAAATTTTTAACAGTCCCTAAATATATTACTATCTGCTGCACTGAATTTCATGAATTTAATTCTGTGTTCCTATTTTTATTATTTAAACCTTCATTTTTTAAATGTTTTTTCTTTTTCCCATGGCAGTTTTCCTTTGAATTGTCAAAAACTTTCAAAGCATGTACCACAGACAAAACCAATGACATTCTCCTACCTTTTAGACCAAGGTCATTATGGAAAATACTACATGAGAACACTTACAAACCGATGCTAAAAGTCTCCCACAAAACCTCCCTTCTCCTTCAGTGTATCTAATCTGTTTTAAAATCACACATGATTTTCTCCTATTTAGTAATTTCGTTGCAAGACATTAAAATTCTTGTAACAATCCTATTTTTAATTTACTCTTTGGCACTGAATCAAATATTTAATCAAAGCCCAAATAGATGAGCTTTACTACATGTCATTTGCCTAGAAAATTATTTATCAAAGAAAAATTGCAGTTAAAAACATGCTGTATTTTGTCTCATTTCTAATTGCCTTCATATATTTAATTATAATTTCCACTGAAATCTGTTCTAAAATTTTACATGCTAAAAAAGGGCAGATGAACCCACTATCCCAAATCCCTTATCTCCTGCTAAATTTAAGTCTAGGCTTTAGCATCATTCTCTGAGTATATGGTATCTGCTGGGAAAGGTTGACTAAGGATAGGTCAGTTGAGTAGATCTGTGGTTTCAAATACAGTTCTTTCAAAATTTTGGAAAGAAAAGAATCTAATCACCCCCATATGGATCACAAGAATTTTTCAGCATTTTTTCTTCTATGAAGTAGTAAGTCACATTTCCATATCCTCATTCTCATAATTTTCTCCATATTAAACACCATTGCCTTTACTGAAAGCTTTGACAAAATTTTCATTTAGAATGTGAGGCAAAAAGAAGAATTTTTAACATCTGTCTATTCCTAGAATAAAGAGCCTTTTTCTTCATTTTTTGTTCTCAATTTTTCATGGCTAAAGATCTTTTGTTTCAATTACTTTCTGTCTGATGTAGCTTGGCTTGATATTTGGCCATTCTACAACTCCCTGTGTGTGTTAAATTATAAAAAAAAAAAAAAAAAAAAAAAAAGGAGGTTTTTATTTATCTGTTTTGAACTTAAACTATTCCTTATGAAATATTTTATCTTAACTCCAGTATCTTTTGCATTTATGATTAAGAAAATTCTAAATCCTTCTTATTTTTAAAATCTGGAACTGTTTAGTCCACTTAATTTAACTAGACAGTGAAACTAATATATAATTAGTCACATTTACTCTTCTAAAATTAACTACCTTGTATGTATTCCGTACATAATCCATCAAACTGATCCATTTTAGTAACATGCACATCCAGGGTTGTTTTTATCCACTATGTCTTATACAATGACTGGCCACTGTATGATATAAAATACTCTTTTTTTGGTAAATTGATTACGCAGTGTAAAAGTATATAAAACCTACTATAAATTACAGCAGTTGTTCTTTAATCAGACAACTCCAAATATGTCAAAGGAAATCTATCCCTTTAATACTAACAATATTGCACCAAACTTTTTATAACCTAACACTGGCAATCCGTAACAATTCTCAAATTAGACCTCTGAATCTTTTCCACTCTTGTGTCACATATCTTGACTTACAGATACTCAATTTTAAATGATCTTTTTTCTAATACCCCAGCACTTTGTAAACAATCCTGCTTTAGTACATTTACATTTAAATATTTTGTGACTAATCAGGTCTTCCAGTTTTTGGATGCCTTCTCTCTCCTAAATATGTTTTCATTTCCTGTCAGCTTTTGTTATCTGTGAATTTAGTCATTTAATTCTTTGAAATCATTAATTAAGATGTTAAACCAGAGAGTACCCTGAAAAAACCCGAAGTACTTATTTAGCTTTAACCTTGCAGATTCTCACTGTATATTATCTCATATATTTTTTGCCTTTTCACCTGCACACACATGTAAAAATTATAAAAGTCTCCTTCCTCTGAAATTTCAGTCACAATACCATACTTTTTTCCTGGCCAAGATGCAGGTGATCTTGCCCTGCTATCTCTGGGCATAATACTATTGCAAGGATCTTTGTTTCCAGCCAGTTGCTCAGGGGCATCCATTTTACTCCATCCCACTTGTTGCTTTTTCTGTCACTGTTGACCCAAATATCAAGACCATTTCTCTCTCATCAGCCACAAAGACTGAATTCTGCCACTGATTAGATCCACTTCCTATGATTAAAAAAAAATCTGTTTCTTTTCTCCCTGTTTTGCTTTTCAGATTTTGGAAGATTTCCTTGCAAGCACATGCAGAACTACCTTATTGTTGTTCTTCATGCACTTTTATAAAATTTTTTTCTTTGTTCTGAAACTATCACAAAGTTAAAATGTTAACATGCGGCCTATCACACTCATCATCTTTGTCTCTTCTTTCATCTCTCATGGGGAAATTTCCTGACATGCAGTCAGACTTTAAAGGCATCAAATATCATTTTGTTTGGTATTATCACATAGAGACCTAAGCCACGATTGAGTCTTCTACAAAATACTAAAAACAGTAATTGAATAAACCTAGAAAAACTAGGAAAAAAAAAAAAAAGAAACCCTATGAGTTCCTTTCATCCTGGTTTTATACTAGGCATCTGCACAGTATTTCTCCATAGTACTACAGCAGAGCTCAGAGAGCCTTTCCCAAACCAGTTTATTGCCATTATATTTTTTCATTGATATAGCTAGTAGTTAATTGACCTAATTGTATTCCTATTCAAGCCAATAAGAAGCCTTGTAATATACATTTCCAGGGAACAGACACTGTGTTCAATCTTTTGCTTTTATATAAATCTAAATCAGAGAAAATTATTGCATTGCTTAGCATGGTAATCATAGACTGCAAATAAGAAATACTGGAGGCACTATGCACAGGAGAAGATCTCGTAAGTGATCTGCAGGCTGACATTCTGCAGTACATAACAATACTCAGAATAACTGGTAGCAAAATCCAACTCCAGAACGGATGAGTTGAATTGGAATCCCTCACAAACTGATAAACAGTGAAGTCTCCCGTAGATAATTTGCTAGAAAGAAAAACTATGTCCTCACCATGTGAACCTTCTCACTGAGAATGTTTTTCATGGTATTTCTGTGAACAGCACTTTTTTGCTTTAGAGTGTGCAAGTTTCAGGTTTAACAATGAACAAATTCTGTACCCTGTTGAAACATGATAAATTTTAAGTTTCATGGAGTTGACTGCTATGATCCAAGGTCTACAGGCCAAACTCACTAGGAAATTGTTGGAGAGATGGATTATACAGCTATCACATTAAATACTCAGTATTTAAAAAGAGAAGTTTTGAACAGTGTGTTTAGCTAACTCAGTAATATATAAACAAGATAAATTTTAATGCAGCCAATGATTCAAAATTGTGTATCTTGAAAACATACATACTTATGCAACTCCTGGAAGAATAATTGGCAGGACTGGGTCCAGAAGATTGTTACTAACTCCCAAATAACCCATTCAAATTACGTTTGGTTCAAATTCAGAGAAAATAACAATCTTAAACTAAAACTGACCATTTTCAGACAGAAAGAATTTTCTAGGACTAATGAAACCAAGGGAAGATTTTTCTGAGTCACTCTTTTAACTTGTCTGCTTTTGGGTCTTTTCCGCCCCCTTCCAGTATGGGGATGCTGCAGCTTAGTCAGTGAGCTACACTTAGAAAACCTACTCCTTACTGGTTGTTGGGTGTACTGGTCTAAACAGCATGATGATATCAACCTATCTTATTTTCTTGTTATATTTACCTCCCTATTCAGCCAATACTGAGTTTCAATGTAAAATCAGCTGTAATTGCCGGGAAAAGAAGAAAACAGGGCCCCTAGGTTTTTAACCTGTCAAAAAGAAGAACTTAAGAACCTTCTATATATGAACAGTCTTCAAATCAATTCTTATCTTTTTCATAGATGATATATGTAGATGCACTTCACACATATAACTCTGAGTTTAGAAGAAATACAAAACTATATTCATTACTGGGGAGTAAAAATAATCTAACAACAAAATGTTGATTTAAAACTTTTTTCTTCACCTTTCCTCATTTCTTTATTTTCCTTTAGACCATAAAAAGAAGCAATTCAAATTAATCACAGAGCAGTTACTTTTTTGACTAAATCACCTGGTTCTTGAGTTACACCACTACATATCAATACACTTATGTATGCCACCTGAAATACAGAAAGCCTTTTATTCTACATTAACTTCTTTTTTTTTTTTTTGCTTCAAATTGTTCCTTCACATCATTTTAGCAAAGATTTTGATATTTAAACAGACCTATTTTTTTTTTCTCTGTACACACGGGGATTATCACTGATTCAGGTAACATTATATTTTGTTTTCTTGCAGTCAGTAGAA
>JAYRBT010000114.1:63020829-63049465 GCA_036023395.1 Myiotriccus ornatus
ACCCAGAAGTGTATAAGTAGAAGCACTGTTGTAATAAAGGGGGCTGGTATCCCTGATCACCGTGTCGTCCTCCCGCCTCCGACCGATGGCAACAGCTGTGCACTGATGTCAGCTTAACTAGCTGCCAACATCAGTGATGGCCATATCCTACTGCAACCTGAGAATCAAATGTACGTTTATAATTTAGTTAGTTGGTAAAAGTTCATTTCTATAATTATTTTTGTGTGGTAGGTTATAAAGCAGAGACGTAAGTTAATACCTTTTAAAGAAAATTTCTGGTAAGTCAAAAACTTGAGATGTCCATGATATACCTCCCCGAAACACAGTGCCAGGTGTGCAGCATCAGAACACCAGATTGCCAACTACAGCCAAATAGCAGACCAGCAAAACATTTATAATGTGTAGTCATTATGCCCTTGGCAAAGTATAATTTACTTACAATAGCTAAACACTTCAGGCAAGGAGGACTAAAACACACCCTCATAGAAATGTGTATAGTTGCTTCAGCTTTTCTAAAGCAGCTTTCTAGAACAGAGCTGGTTTTCCAATTACTGCTTTTTATCACGTCAAAACTGCAAAGGCACATAGACTAAAGTCTTAACACTTCGATGTTTGGCAGAGATATGGAATTCTTATAGGTATGGAGTTACAGCTTGCAATCACAATAGATGAAAAGAAACCAACAACTTTTTTTTTTTTTTTTTTAAGATAGACAGAAACATAGGAAAAATGAATTTCCAAGGGATCTCTGAAAGTCATCCTGTCCAAATTCTTGCTCGTGACTGGGCTAGCTTCAAAGTTAGATGGGTTGCACATATAGGTCTTCAAGTGAGTTTTGGAAATCTCCAATGGTGGAGATTCCACAGCTCTGAATGTTTTCTCTGCTGTCAAACCACTCTCAGTAAGACCCATTTTTCTCATAACTCATCATAATTTCCATTGGTGCAACCTGCAACTCTTCTTCTTCCACAGTAAAAAAGAGTCTGTTCCTTTCTGTAATCTGCATTTGGGACTAGAAGAGTAGAGTTATCTTCCCTATCCCAATCTCTTCTCCTCTTCAAGCTAAACTAGCACAGCTTCAGCCTTTTCTGAGTGTCCTGTCCTGAAGTTGCCTAATAGTCTAACGATCCTCCTTTGGACTTTTCAAGTTTGTCAGTGTTTCTACGGTACTGAGATTTCCAAAATGGGAATCAGTACTCAAGATATAGTTTCATCAGTCATTTGTTGAAAAGAATAATCACGTCTTGACCTGAAGGCTCCACTCTTGCTAATATACTCCATTATTAGAAGGGGCTACTCATATGGTGTTAGTTTTCATTACCACAAAGTCACTCTGCTAAACCATGCTCAGTTTGGTCCACCAGGACCCCCACCTTCTTTTCCTCAATGCTGCTCCTATCCAATCAGTCTCCAGACAGTGCTGCTTAATAGGTTACTCTACCTCAGAAGCAAGTATTTACATTTTTTTTTGTTGAACGTCATTGAGATTTTTCAATACCTTCTTTTAATTTGTTGAGGTTCCCCTGCATGGCAGACCTTTCCTTCATCAGTTCAACTATTCTCAATCACTTCTGCAGTTGCTGATTGTTTTTTTTTTCCTTAGATTTCATGCCTTCTTCCTGTGTCCTCCAGGATCTATATTTTTAGCTCCTGACACAAGTCCTCTTCTTGTCAAGTTCATATTCTTCCACCCTATCTGACTTTTCCTTTCCCATACACTTTGTCCACAACTACAAAAATCAGTGTTGCCATAAAACCTTCCTTTTGTACTGTCAACATGTATCTCACCTCAGTTATTTCTGATCTTTCCCTTATGGTAACGTATCATAGATTTCAGGTGGGTAGATCCCTGAAAACTGTGAGGAAGGGAGGGAGGGAGGATGGTGGTTTGGTTCAAACATACAGGAGCAAAGACAGCACACTGTGGAGACGTGAGTAGCATTCAAACTGAATATACTCTCACAGACTTTGAGAAAAAGTGATAATTGTTTGACAGAACATTAAATTTATTATCAATCATGAAATTAATTATGGTAAAACCTTGTATAGAAGATTGACTAATTATTGTCTAATTGTATTTTATTTCAGGTGTGATACTGTCAAGAGCAAGTCATATTCCAGCTAAGAGAAGAAGAAAAAACAAATACTCTGAGCACTATTTATAGAAAACATGATTTCCCCCTCTAGCTGTAGAAAGATCTCTATTTTCAGTAGTTTATGAAGGTTCTGGTTGTTGCTGTTTCAAATGATATATTAGTATGATGCCAGACCCACTATTGAAACATAAATGTAAAAGCTTTCTTCTAGAGAAAGGTTACATGAGACAAAGAGGCTTAATCATAAAAGAGAAAAGAAGAGTGATTTGACTTTAAATTAGAACAATTTCACTTCAGATGAACTATGCAATCAGAAATGAAATAAGAATAGTATAAAAGCAGTCTAAGTTGGTTAAAAAAAAAAAACAACACAAAAACACAAACGAAAAACCCCCAAACAAAACCCAAATTACCCCAAACTTGGAACTCCATCTATTATTGTAAAAAGGACAATGGAGATTATTTTTCTTCCTTTTTAAGTTTCAAGTAAGAGACTACATTAATGCAAAATTAATTTTTCCTCATCAAAAATCAGAGATTCAAAAGTTAATTTTGGACTTCTGAAGTCTTATCTCTTGTGCATATGAATATTTAATGTACCTTTTAATTATATAATGATATACTACCCTTTGACTCAGGTCTCTCTTTATTAAGGGAATGTTATTTTTAAACCAATTCAATATTTTGAGCTGCCTCAAAATTATAATTCTCATATAAAAAAGTCTTTTCCCTAGAAATAAGAACAAAATAAAACAAAAACTCTAAGACGAACTCCAAGAAGAGCTAATACTTAGTAGAGTCGCAGATATACACCTGCAGGCGAAAGCCTGCTGACATCTTCTTTCACAAACATACCGATTTTCAAAGATATTTATTGACAAAATGTCATATATGAGTTGAGCTACACTTCAAAGATCATTTGTAAGAAGATCCCAAAAGAAACTGTTGGAGAAAGTGCTAAATTTTGATGAGTAGAAATATGGGTAGAAGATATTCTTAGCTCTTCTTGCTTCATACTGATTGATTTGCACTAATTGCATCACTTTGTTTTCTTTCGTTATGACTCTTTCATAAAACCTAGACATATTTTATAGAAATTGATCTTCATGAATTTATATCATATATTCACTCTTGATAGAAAGAAAGATGCTTCAAAGCACATAAATTCTATAAAAAGACAGCTTGTCTTTTGGGTGATTCTTCAAATGGATAGGCTTCAACAAAAAAACCCTATTTAATCTATTTCTATATTCAAATTTTGATTGATATTGCAAACTCCATTTCACTTGTGATATTCTAAGTTAATGGCGGTTTCTGAAACTGCCATCAATTACTGGTGTGGGCATGACAAATAGAGATATGAAGTTCACCCATTTTTTTTAACTCAGTGTATTCAAAACCTTTTTCCGCTAAATTTGCAAATATTCAGATTGAGGGGTGTGTACTTGCTGTCTAAACCCGCCTGTGAACTTTAGATACCAAAACATGGCTATTATTCCACAACTGAAGCAGAAAAAGATCTTGCAAAGAATGTCAAAGAAAGGAATAGTATAAGAAGAGAGTGTAATTTGTTTTTCCCTCACGAATTAATAGTAAATGCCATCCTTGCCTTGGAATTATGAGCAAAATATAAAGATGTCTTTACCTGAACAAGGAAATTACTATAATTGAAAGGTATATGGAGAATATATGTTTTGTTCAGCAAGCGCTGAGAGCCAAAACATTTGAGAGAAGTAATTTTCTTTCAGTATCTAGGCCTTAATTCTTAGAAATCTGCACTTGGCCAATCTCTGCACAAAGACACCACAGGTTCTAATCAGTTCATACAGGAATCCCCTTGAGTCACAGTTTCCCACAAAATGGTACTTTGCTTCCAAAACAAAACTTTTGTAATTCTCAGAGGTCATGGAATCATAAAACAAAGCCAAAAGCTCAACTTCATGGGACTCCTTTTCTCTCGTAGGGGCTAATTAGCTATTTTATTTTAATCCCGGAGTAGGAAGGTTGCTAATCCTTGACTTCAAAGACCTTCAGTCCTAAAATGTAATTAAAGGAAGCAACTCATTCTTCCAGCTTGGGAAGAGTTGACTTAAAATTTCTGTTTCCTTTTTTTTTTTTTCCCCTGCTTCCAAAAGAGCCTTGGTTTGCAGAAATCTCTCCCTCCCTTTTAGCTCCTTGGCAGTGCTTAGGGATGTAGGGCTACCTGAGCACTAGCTTTTAGTTTTTATCTTCTCTAGCTGTCTCAGATGTAGGTGTCAGATCCTGGTGCAAAACAACTGCCCAAAGTAGAATTACAGCAACATCATGGAAGGATATGGCACTGTCCATGGTGGAAGGAGAACGTACAAGATCTAGTCAGAACTGTCATTAGAGCATTATTAAAAGTGCCCTACACAAATATTTCATAGATACTCACAAGGAAGGACAAATATACTGTAACTTAAATTCATAGGTAGTATCATCATGATACAATCCTTTGACTTACAATTGAAAACACAAACTTATTTAAATTTCATATTATTTTCCCAAAATATGTTTTAAGTGAATTTCAATACTACATAGAAGAACAACACTTTTTTGTCTGGATTCTTTATTGGAAATTCCATTATATTTTGTGAAGTAAAAAGTAAATCAGTGTTAGATTTTTTAAATTACAACAAATTATAGCAAGTCAACTCTCTAGTTACCATGGTTACAGGTCCCAACAGACCTTTAAGAATTTTCTCCTCCACCCAAGATAGAAGCACTCTTTTAAAAATGTTATCTAGACTACAGCAAAAGTCGATTTATAGTGTATTTATGCTGATGTGCACATTAAAAGAGCTTTTGTTAATGAGACTCCCACTTGGGTACAAGAATGGGCATCCTTTTACTGAGAACGACAGCTACTGGAAATTATAGCTCTTAATTTTAAATAAACCATGAACGCTCTAAAAATAAAATCCACAGCATTTTAGCTTGACAAATATGAAAAATATTTTCTGTAACTATCTGACTAATCTATGAACAAGAATCCCATACAATGACTTTTTCTCACTTGGTAGTGTTCATTTCTGCTAGGTGCCTCTGTTCTGTTTTGCACTAATCTATAGTTCTTCTATGATAACTTTCACTAAACTTAGTAAGCACCTTTACTCACAGCTATGTACTAAGCAATTTAACCTTTGTGTTACATGAGATTATTCTGTTAATTTGCTTATCTCCTGGAGCTCTCATACAGGCTCAAAGGAAAGGAATTTAGTACAATTTGCAAACAAAAAAAATCATAATTAATTTAAATGGAAGGCTGTTCATATGTATATCTTTTCAAGATAATCACATGGAATAATGCAACAAATGGATTTACAAGCAATCTCTTTCAATAGGGGAGAAGCTTCAGCTATAATACACAAGTACACTCACTGAGTTGTCAATTTCCCCAAATTTTCCTCTCAGTTGTAACCACCAGACATACACTGAGGGACTCAATCTTCAGATTTCTAGAAACAATTATTTTATGCCTTGGCCAAAACTGATATTTGCTGGTATTTTTCAGAAAAAAATATGGAAGTGCACTGCTAATATTATTGGCTGCAACTTTAACAATGTCAAAGAAACTGGACAGGTTTAAGCTACCAGTGGGTTTGTCTGCCACATATGGAGTCAAATGTTTGATTCCTTAGTATGTTATCTTGGCAACTGTTTAAGGAAATAAGAACCTAATACATATGCAATATTTATCTAGAATGCATTAATATGGAGGAACATACACAAAAGTCTCTGTGAGATTTACAGGATTTACTATGTGTCTTCCATTACACAAAACCTGTTTCATATATACCAATAACTGAAAAAAAGAGAAGCAAAATGTTTCCATGCATTAAATTACCCTCTAACTATCATGTTTTCTGGTTTCCTTCATATCAAGATTTTTTTCTTTTTCCCCTCAGAGTTCTATGACTAAAACTGTTTATAACGTCTTACAGCTGCTACAGATTCCTGATACGTTTCATTCAACAAATCTTTTCACTACTAATAGATTACACTAAACTAATCTTAACCTGCTAATATATTTATTTTGTTTCTAGTACAGAACATAATATAAAACATTGGTGAAGTTAGAAAAGCAGTTAAATATTCAGGTAAACATTAATTCAGCAATTCATGACGGTATTAGACCATCTGCTCAGGACTAAAGAACTCCTTATCACTGACAAAAATGGGAGAGAGCGTGGGCAGCACCTACTAGCTGCAATCCCATTCAGGGAGATGCATTTCCAGGGGGAGAAGTCATCCTTCCATGCTCATTTAACAAACCATATCCACCTATTTAAACTGTTGTTTAAGTACCTTAAATTCATCTAGGTCAACACTAATATAGCCCACTTTCTAACTTAAGGTGAATCTGTTTTCCACCCTCCCTCTTTGAGCTAGACTGTGGCTAGCCAGGCATGTAGAAGTCGAGAGCCCGAAGACCAGAAGTAGCATGAAGAAACAATTCTAGTAGGGTGTTTGGCACCGAACTGTCTCCTGGATTCTGCTGCAGGAACTATTTCTTTGCCTCAAGCAGTCCAAAGTGGAGAATTTTCCTGTTCATGGGACTGACCAGAAACCCAGTAGTGTCCGTGCTAAGCTCCCTGTTTATAAGGAGAGACTCGCCTCTCTCCACTGAGCTGTTAGACGTGGCTTCTGTGCTTCTAACTCCCTGTGCCACACTGTGGAGACAGAAGCACATATTCCTTCAGAACAGGGATTATGAGTTCAATCTTTCTTGAAATGAATAGTGCCAGGAGCTCAGGTTGCCATTCCTCACATGTGGGGCTTCTATCTGCCAGATAGTGAAGGAGGTCAGAAGTAGCACTAGTAAGGTAGTAAGTGCAGGTACAACCCACACCCCATTAGGTGCATATTCACAGTAGAAGGTTATGCAAAACAAAGCTCAAGGAGACATGAACCAAACACTGACTACTGGCTCTCTATACTTGTAGTGGTGAGCCAGACATCTGACTTAAGAAGGATTGGACTGCCTCTTCTTTTTGCCTGAACTGAATGAACTGCATGTCTTCAGGAGGAAGAGCATTTTTCATTCAACTCATAGGGTTCTTACGTGGTTAAATTTCTCCCTTCTTCTCTTGTCTGTTTCTCAGGAGTTAAAAAAATATTTATATGACATATAACCTGCACCTGCAATGTTTCTGTGCCTGCCATGTCATAGCTTAGCTATCTAGAAATCCCATACAATTATAAACTTTATTCAAATATAATAATGGAGTGATCATGCTTCCAATATAAGCCGCTGGAGAATTTTTGTCACCGATTAACGTTAACGCCAACGGCCATTCTATCATGTTTGTCTTGAGCAGAACAAGTATTTTAAAAATTAGTGAATATAACAACAACAGGCCTAAGCCAAAACTCTCCAACACTCTATCTAAAGATGTAGATGAATGTTCTGAAACTGATTCCCTCTTTTGGTCCCTTAATTGTAGAAAGTGGGGATCTGAATAGACTATATCATGGCTCCTTTATGGCTGACGAACTCAAATTTTCTGTCTTCGGAAATCTGTGGATGATACTCATGTTGATCCCACCTTGGCTGTAAGTCAGGTTACGGGAAGGACACATAAATTGACTTTTTGGCTGGGGACACACAGCTTTACAAAACTGTACTAAACCAGGGCAGGTAAAAAAAAAAGAATAATTCAGGAGTAAATACCAACACAAGAAGCATTGAAATCCACAGTAAATGATAAAAGATTGTGATATTTAATTGTGACAGCAAAGGGAGAGAGTTCATAGGAAGAGCGTATGTTCTACTTTACACTGTAGGCACAGTTACTGAGTAATTTCCTACTGCCAAAAATTTCCCCGATACTGCTACACAGATAAAAATAACTAGCATCTTGGGCCTAAGCACATTTATCCTTTCCCTATTAATATAAAAATATTACACATTTACCAAAGACACTTTTTATGTGCTAATTCAAAACTGCACACAAATTCACCTGAATAAAACCCCCTAGGCTGGAAAGAACTGCCTGGCAGTAAGTACATCCCAGTGGTCAGTGGAGGTCTTCCCTAACATGAGCAGAGCTTCATCTGTTTTAACTGTTCCGTAAGCAGCTGTGAGTCTCTGGCTGGGTGGCCCAGGCACTACACCGTCAATAATTGAATTATAATTCTGAGCTAAAAAGACTCGGTTTTTCCCTCATAAAGAAAATCCAAAGCAATAAAGTTTATAAATTTCATTGCTTGAGGCATCCATACTCTTTAAAAAAACCCCCAACAGTTATTCCATATATTATCATTGCAATCTGGATCCTCATTGGATTGAAATATTATCATTTCTAATACTTTGCAATGTCCAAAACAGAACAATTACTAATATTTCCAACTAGTAAAAATGTATTGTGTTATTTCATTTTCAATTATTAAGCCTTATCAGCTGGTTGAGATAGAAACTGTGAGAAATACAGTTGTATGTACTGAGTCACAATATGGAAAACTGCAGCACTCCCAAATTACTTCCACCAACAATAGATAGCTAATTTCCTTTAACTTCTATGCTTCGTATTTAAAGTTATTATAATAGCTGACTTCTTAAAATCTAAAGGTTGCTTCACAGTACACTTCCAATATCAGTTATCTTACTGTGACATCTGAAAAGAAGACTGGCAGCTTCAATTATTTATAAAAAAAAAAGGTGTTCACTTACAAACATGTTGTTAGACCCAGAAAGGAAAATGAGACTGTTTGGGAGAACTGTATTATACTTGTCAGATTTTCAGCTAAGGCTGTTCTAATAAAACAAAACAAAACAAAACAAAACAACTATCACAACTGATCATAAACCACTTATTTTCTAGCAATTCCCTTACTTCTTTTCACTGTTGCATATAAATATATGAATTTAAGAGAAAGCAGAAGCAAAAGTTATTGCAGGTGTTGGAAGCATTGAATAAGGTGTTGGAAGAACAGCAGAAAATTGATAATATAGAATAAAACTAATGAATCTTGGCAGTACAGTCTAGTTGATCTCTTTCATTTGGCTTCAGTTTTTCACTGTTCATTTAGTTTAGGGCTATTAGTAAAAAGTCTAAAAAATCTAGTAATTTTATAGTGCCCAAACTCTCAACAGGGAATGAAAAATTGTCTTTGATACCTAATAGTCTTCTATGAGCTGCTTTCCATTTGTTCCAGTGGCATCCAGCCTGCTTTTGAATTCATCTCTTGGTCTAAGCAGCAAAATCATTTGGTTCCTAGTTGTACTGGAGATGACTGTTCTCTCATGACAAGGCTATTTTCAATGCTGGTTAATTAGTAAGCACATGGTTGCAGATCTTGCCCTTTACCACGCAAACCTAGCATTAGTATGCAACACATGCTGCAGACTTAATATTAGGGCAAGTCTTGCAGTGATAATCAAGCTCTTACACTTGATTTTTTCTTTTTTTTAAATGGTAATAGTTTATTTCTGAAGTTCTACCTATCTATCCATTAAGTGATAAAGTGTCAGGGCACAGAGGGGAGCAAACTTTTATGTTGTCTATGAATAATTTAACTCTTAATTCAGAAGGGGGAAAAACGTATCTAGTATTGAACAAAGCTAATAATTCTCATGTGCATTAGTGCTTTCTCTACTTCCTCTATGATCTGTGCTGTTAGGTATGTGTTATAGAAACCTAGCAGCTTTTCAATTTATACACTAAAATGGATGACTGACAAGTATGCAATACCAACCTTTGCACAGAGTAGCCCTACAATACAGTGAAAACACTGCGAGGCTATAAAAAAATGCAGAGATCTGAGTGGCTATTCTAAAATGATTCTAGTACACAAGTCATCACACTTGCTCTTCCTTTTACATAAAACCTGTGCAAATCCTGTCATCGCATATGTTAATCAAAATATTGGTTTTTGGTCAATAAAAGGTAGTAAAAACATCCAAAAACTACTTTAAAAAATGTTCAAATATTGGGCTACTCCTGCTGAGAAAGTGAGCTTCATAAATTTACTTATAAGATTAATACGATGAAGATTGCAGACTAAATAGTAGATAATGGATTCTATACATACTTGTGAATGTAGTGAATACAGATTAGTTTCCTTTTATCCATTAGATAAATATTAACACAGTTTATCAAATAAGTTTAATAAGATATTTCATATATATATAAAGTTAGACTTTTAAGAAATAGTTCTCATTTTTAAATGTCTCAATACAGAAGGTTTATGCCACTTCTTGTCTTTCCCCATCATCTCTCAAATAAGTTTTGACACAGTGGATCACTTTTAGGTAGAGTTAACAAAGAAGTAAAGGCTCAAAGAGAATTTGACTTTCTAAAAGATGATATAAATTTGGAAACTAAAAAAAAAAGGAGAGGTAGACAAATAACTGTGAACACAGCTACATCCTGAGATACAGTTTCCTGAGAGGAAGGTAGGCAGAATGTAACAGCTACACACCCCATCTGAAGGCATCTGGGCCAGGCAATCTGGACATATCTAGTTGCAGACCAATGACTAAATGCTTTATCTGCAGGAGTGTCACAGACAGACCCAGGAAGGAACAGATGTTATTGCCATGGAAGACAGATCTGAGAGATTAAAGGACAAAAGACAGTAGGAAACCAGACACGCTCATTAGCTCTACAGCTGAAAGAACAACTAGTACTATACTTAACATATATGCACTACCATGCTAAAGTTATATTGCCTTCCTAGGTGGCTGAGTAGAAACCTTTGAATGCCTTGTCATATAGGTAATGTGGGTACATTGACAGACAATCTTCATTAACAAAACACCATTTTTTTGTTGTGTAGCTGCCAGAGAAGAAGGACGCATGGTGTTCCCTTGGACTGAGAAGTATTCCTAAAGTTGTCATTTGAAGACCACATGTGGAAACAGAAAGACTCAGGGAAGCACATGGAGCTATGCTGTCCCTTGCAAGACTTACTAAATAACAATACTCAAACTCTTGTTACCTACAATTATACTGACTCCATAGTGCAGATCTTACCAAAGGAACATCATACAGATGACTGGTAACTAAATTTAATTTCTCTTCAAGCCACAAACATGAAGATCTCCAGCCTTAAAATGGCAGAAAATACTGAGGGCTGGCTTCATCGGAGACTATCTGTCATGGATTACTCTTGCTTCACATTTAGATGTATTGAGAGTCACAATACAAAGAACTGCTGCGCTCACAAATCACTGCGACCAACAACAAACAGCTGATCCTTTAAGCATGTAATAAGGATATGCCTGCCATAAGGCAGGAAGGCAGTCCTTTTCAATAAATTCTTCTTGCTCCTAAGACATAAAGAATACTTGCATATTGATAGGTAAATTACATTTTTTATCTTGGAATCAAAGATATTTAGAATTGCTTTCTTGGTGAGTTTTAGACCCATTATGTTCACTTATGTTTGTATTTGATAGGCTTTCCTAGGCACTAAGATTTTGTTTTACAAAGGACAGCAAAGTTAATAGCCTTATTAGGTAGATAGAAATTCAAATGCTGTAGTACCTAAATGATCAACAGCAATAGAATCAAAGTATATATACTATGGATATATTTTACAGTATAAATCTGATATGAACTGATGAAAAATGTGTGTGTGTGTGTATTATTATTTTTTCCAATATGGTATTTAACTATGTCCTGACATTGTAACAGCTGATGTCCTTTCCTATTCTTGGTGGGGCATTTTAATTATTCAAAGTAGCTGTACTATGTTAGTATCATGAAAGATCATTTCCAGCTTCTAGGAGAGGTTCTAGATCTTTTGACTAATACCCTGAACAAGAACCAAAGCATTGTTCCCTCAAACCTTTCCCTGAAATGTTTTTAGTCCCCTGCAGACTTTGAACTGAATTAACTGCTGGTGTTCAAGAATAAGTTTTGCTCTCCTTGATGAGAAAATTTTACACAAGGTCTTAATTTGCTTTTTCATAATTTTCTACAAATTTCCCAAAAGTTTCCTAGCTTTGGGGAAGATTGGCCAGCTTTTTTTAATTAGAAATGCATAAAAAATGACTGAGGCAAGCATTGGTTGGAATTTCTCAATCTTACATCAATTATTGTCCACTTCAGAGACAAGCAGCAGTTGCCAGTTTAATCGTTTTATGAGACTCCATTCATCATTCATGTTAAAATGGCCCTGGGTAGGTTCTTTTTATTCATTATAAATCAAAATAAATAATGAATAATGATAAGTAATTGCAACTAATGAATCAGACATGGCATTCCTTATTCCCACTACATCAACTCTACACATGTGCACTGCTTAGAAGCAGCAGAACTATCTTCACAGATAGCAAAAAATAGCAAAGAGGGTGATGCTGCTACTTCAAAGAGCTTTTGCAGCAATACTGTATTTGGCATAAGAGAATATCTTGGAATTAATGTGGATGCTTTAAAAAAAAAAAAGAGAACAGTGTTTTCTTTCTTGTTGCAGAGCTGTGAGGTGGACCTATATCATGACTGAATAATTTTTCACGTAATTATTAGTAGCATGTGGGTTACATCAGGAGAAATAGTACTCAGGTCTACTGCTTAAATTTTTTCATAATATTTACAAAATCCCTTAGTCCTATAAAAATATATTCTTAAATACATTTCCTGCTTACAAAATCAGTTCTGTAATAAATTTACACTTTTTCCATTGACAGATTTGGCTAATATATATCCCATATTATGGTGAATGAAGTTTAAAAACTATGCAGCACTCTAATTGTTGGGGGTAGCAAAGGAATTCTCGTGACAGAAAGACAGGAAGATAAAATTAAATAGTTGATATACAAGTGCTTTGCATTGCTGTATACAACTTCTAGGTCAAACAAATTCCAGTATGTACATAAAGTTTATATTAAAGGAGTGTATGAACATTAGAGAAGTATTATACTCATCTTCCCTAATGTATAGCATCCAAAGATATTTCATACAATAGGAATCTAGACAATATATAAAGCAATTTTGCATGCAATGTAAATTTGAGCTACGGTTACACTGACAGATCAATATTTTATAATAAATTTTGAAAATATAAACCACCTAACAAACAAACAAGGCAAAACCAAATTTTAAAATAAAAAAAAAATGCCAAGAAAATATTTCATTTGATTTAATCTGAATCTCACTTTTTGGTTAAGTACTAGAGAAATAATGCTTAACTTCAGGAAAAAAAAGCCTTTTGAGATGAGAAATGGAAATACCTTGTTCTAAAGATCTAGAGCAGTTTTTATGTTTTCACTTTTTCAAATCCTGTTAGTCAAAACACTTGCTAAACTCAATACAAATTGTTTACCTCAATGAAAGAGAGCTCAATGCCTCAATGAAAAGTGCTATGCCAGAAAATTACTTGTGCTGTAAAGTATGTCAAAAATAGCTTTATGAAGTATGATCTTGAAGGAACAGCTGAATGAAAAGGAAGTCTCTGTTGTAGCCTTAGTCATAATGCAGTACAAATATGAGGGGAAAATCTAAATACAATAATTTGATGTTTTTAAGTAACACAGAAAAATAACTGATGTTTGATTTGAAAGAAAACAGAAATAAGAACAGTTATTTGAACAGTTATAAAAAGTTATTTGACTTTTGATTTAAAAACAGCATGCAGTTTTTTTCCTACATTTCATGCACGATTTAGCAGAGACCCTTTTCACCACAATGAAGAGCTATCCAGAGAGGAACTAAAGTCTTCATCAAACAAAGCCAATTGCATCCCTCAAATATCTACTTGTTTTGCAGTGATCATTTTCCCAGGGTACTGCTTTAATCATTGCTTTGTTAACCACTATGCAGTCCATTCAAGCATAAACTTTATTTGACTTGTCTTCATTCAATTTTCAAAGCACTATATATACTATTCCTTTCCTATATATTGTTTCCATTTGTCACAGTTTCCATCCCTGAGCAAATTATGACACTGGCATTGCTAATAGCTGTATTTTCAAATTTACAAAGTCTTCAAAGTTGTCTCTACTGTCTAATAGGAGTTCACTGTAAGCATCCACAAAGGCTCCTCTTTAAGCTTTTTTAAGTCCCTCCTTGAAACTCACTGCCAAGAGACAATGATTAAGTTACTAGTGGGCTGATAATGCCCTTTCTTCATCTGAGCAGCTCCATCTTGTTTCAACCCACTTGCCCACTGTCTGTAGCAACCTACCTACCACCTCTTGTCTTATAACCTCTTCGAGCCAAGGCAATATTTTAACACCATGTTTATACACTACCTTTTGCAATGGGATTCTGATGCATAAATGTGAATGTAAGTCTGATGAAATACTGACAGAACATTTATAAAAAACATACATAAATAAAAAGTGATGCTGCTTTGAGTTAAGCTTCTGCTCTCTAATTAAAGTAAAATGTTCAGCACCGCAGAGGGAATGAAAGGAAGTCTGCCTGTAAAATGCCACTTTTCTCTGGGGGCTGCAGGCTTTGCATAAAGCTGTGATTAACCTGTGTATAAACCTGAGTAGAAGAGAGGAATTTTTTTGAGGTAGGGCTCACAGAACTCACTATCAGCAGAGCTAAAAAAACACAGAGGATTTAAACATTAGTACATGAAAACTCTTCCCTTGCCTTGCTAACCAGGACCTGCAAGAGTCCTCTAGCACAGAACTGAACATGTTCACTCCAGTGCTCCTGTGGCGAGGAAATTCCTTGGTATATGAGGGGAAACAGTACCATGGCCATTCTGTATCCCACAAATAGTAACAATAAGTGTGCATGAGGATCTGTCGATCAAAATCCAAAGAGAAACAAAATATTTGTCAGTCCTGCTGTATCACGAGAAGTGCTTTAGAAAGGAATGTGTAAAAACCCTGTGTAACAGGTGGGTAAGACAGAGATGTTGCAAATGTCTTGCTCGCGGGCTCTGCTCTCATAAGTCAGTATTAATAAGCACAAGTGATAGAATCAAAAGAATACACCCAAAATAATTAATTTATACTGGATAGAAAATTAGACAGAAACACTGAGTCTTTCTTCATCCAAGAATGAAGAACTATTTTGAAGCATAACACCTAAAAGGCATGTGTGTGAAATGACATCTGTCTTTATAGGACAGAAGCCAGAGTTTCCAACTCATGGATTACATATATGAATTATTTAATTATTATATTTACAAAATTTTATCTGACAACATTTTCTTTTTCAGCCTCTAACGGGAAACCGCAGAGGTGCCTTCGTAAATCAGACTTAAACTATTAAACTTCACAAACTACAGGAGCAAGAGGATTTTAACAAGTTAAAAAACATTTTGACTGTGCAAGAGAACATGAGGAAAGGCAGGACTAGGAATCCGGTTTAAGTAGGGAATATATTCAGACTGAGAATGCTGAATACTAGAACACATCCTTGTTTGTATGGAATAAGGTGGGCAGGGAATTATAGGTCCATAACAGAATAGTAATAGAGACATTTCCAGCTATGTACAGGTCAAAGATACATTTTAATTTTTGTAAACTCTAATTATAGTTTTAAAGAGATAGGAGCTGAAGAATATTTTCAGAATCAACTAAAGCTAATGGAGATGATAGATATTTCAAGGAGGGATTTTCAGACAGTCTCCTGTTTAGAAGCATTTACCTGTAAAATTTCTACCAAAGATTACGATGACCTCTGTGGAGAATTAAAAGGAGAAGGTTTCGTTTCCTTTTCCCCCAGTGACTTTTCTGATAATTTCCCTGAGATTTTCTTCAGGCCCATATTGAATAAGGCATAATTAGACACAATTATAATGTATCTAGACCAAGCTCTGCCTATCTTATTATCCCTGATTGGACAGTGGTCTTTAGCTGATGCTGAGAGAACAGTCAAAGAACAGCAGCAGTGGGCAGGGGCCCTTCTTCTCATGTCCACTCCCTGCTTCCAGAAGATGACAGGTCAGGGTCTATGGATTTTGTCTCTGCTGGCGTTTTTTTCTGTTAGTGATTCTAATTCTTTTTCACCATGATAACTTGCAAGTGCTTTTTGAAACCAAGAAAATTCTACTGGTGGAAAAAAAAAAAAAGGTATGTCATCTCTGGATTATTACACAACTAAAATACATGAGACAAACAATTTTTTGGTGAGCTATAAAAAGATTTTAAAAACAGTAATTTTCCACACCTAACAGATAAAACCAGTTATTTATCACAATCTAATGAATGCCTTAAATGACAGTGATATATGAAGGTACTTAAATAGATACATTCCCTGTTTCAGCCAGCAAAAGTTCACAATAAATAGCTCAGGTCAGCTTTTCATTTACCGTCTATTTACCAGTTGAAAGGAAGGGGAATGCAAAAAGATGGCTTCTCCTTGCCAGTTGTTATCCATGGTATGGAACAGTAATATCAGACACAGTGAAGATGCCTGCTTGGACCTCAAAATGAGCAGTTCATGGTTGTCACCAAGTACAGCTATTAATTCTAACTCAATTTGCTGCTTTTACTTAGAAAAATGACTTGTATTTTCACATAAGACTTTTAAAAAAAATTAATCTCAAGAAGAGGCTAAAATAATTATTTAAACATTGAAAAAATCAATTACTAACATTTATTTTTCCTTTTTAGTGCACTGGTCCATCAAGAAAATACTTTTGACTGGCCGTGCAAGTATTAGCAATGATTCAGAGAAATTATTCAGTAAAAATCAAAGCTTTCAGTAGTTATTGATTCTTCATGAGTCTACATCATTATCATTGCTGACAACTTAGATATGTTTCAGACATCTTAGGTATTCTCATTGAACTTACAAAGTTATTCTATAATCCTGCATTAATATACCAAACTATATGCACATACAAGAAAGTATAACTGCTTTGCCCCCTTTTTTCACTCATAGTTCTGGAAAGAAGAATCCAACGTTTCAATAGTGTTAAATTATTTAAAATAATAATAATTTTTCAGGAGGTCATTATCAGTTTTAATAAAGCCCTTACTATACAGATAAATCTTTTCTATGGAGCATCTATGTACATAAATAAATGTCACTGCTGTAATGATAAAGCATCACCTAAGTAAAAAAAAAATCAAAAACTATTCAAGACAAAAACAGATCAGTCCTTCTTCTCTTTAAATGCTTAAACTGTTCCTTTTAGTAAAATTGCTGAGAGGAAGCAACACATTAAATATCAAACTGACCTGAGACAGATAACACTACTGGATTTTAGCCATAAAATATTTCCTTTTATCTTAATTGGCTATTAGACTCTATGAACACAAAATGCTCAGGAGAAAATTACGTTTTTATCTCTGTTTTCCTCTTGTAGATTTGGTCATAAAGAGTGCACAAAGACCAGTAAACCCTCACACACTGTACAACAGGTTCTTTGTAGAGTGTGAGATTTTGAGGGTTTATTCCTCTTCTGAAAACAAAGGATCAGAATACAAAGAACAGCAAGACTAGCTAAAATAATGGCTTGTGCTATCCCATGTGAGCTGCATATTTTCACTTTCAAGTCATTATCTTTTATAACTAGCAGTTAGTGTAAGCAAAGAAGCTCAAACCAAATGATGGTTATAGCATCTAATCAGATGCCCAGATGGTTAGTAAACAATATAAAACTGTAATTAAATGGGACCTAACAAAGAACATGTCAATTCCAGGTTTTTTTGTAAAATAACTCTAGAAACTGAGACCACCTACAATTAATAACTACCTATGGAAAGTTAAATTCAATGGAAATTTTTACTCTAAACTGAATAATCAATGTGTGAATCCCCGTTTACTCAGCATCTACGTCTTACAAGTTTAATTATGAGGAGGGCTTGAACCACTGCTGTGTTCTTCAAGTTTTATGTAGCTGTCACTGCATAAAATTACACTGTTGGAAAACCAGAAACCATAAAGCTTCTAGCATTTGAATTTCTCTAACAAACACTACTATGTTATACATTTTAGAGCAGCTTCAGAGCTGCTGTAATACAGCATTGTAGTACAGGATCAGGTACAAACTCAACCAGAGCATTGAAACTAATACGCCAGCATAGCCTGACAGACAGAAAAAAAAGATGGAATAGAAAGTGTTGACTTGTGCTAGCTGAAGGCTTCCCAGAGGGAGTAAGAGATAGACATCTTGTCCCAACATTTTAAATCAACTAGAAGATGTAATTTTAATTTTAAAATTTCTTATTAAAAAAAAAGACAGACTAATAGAATCACCCTTACTGTCTTAAATTTAGTTGATACTAGTTGGCTGATACTTTCAGATCAACTTAAGACCAGTAAAATCAAAGAAAAGCCTTTATTTCTTTCTGGCGATTCTAAATTGCTTTATCATACTATCTGATATTTTTAATTTAAATCCATAAAGAGCTTATTTTTTCCCTTTCATTTTTAAATAATAGCGTTGCATGTGAAAAAATGTATTATAACTGCAAATGTGCCTATTTGAATAATTACAGATACTGTATCCCATTGTTTAGTTACAACAGAAATTAATTCAGGCATCATAAAAACAGGCACTAATCACCACCATCCCCCCCCCCAAGTTTTTACAATGCATATCTTCTCTGACACTTCTTATCAGTTCAAAATCAAGCTGACAGAAAATCCAGCATATATCTTTTGGGGAAGTAAAGACCGGGTTCTGTATAATTTGTAATTTGGTTTTGAAACATATTTCCTTTTAAATCTCTAGGAGGATATTTAATTCTGTCAAAATAATATTAACCTTTTCATGATACATTTGAGTACTAGAAAAGAGTTTTAAGGAAGATTTGCCTGAAAGGAAATGGAGAAATTAAATAAAACATATTGGCAAAAAATGTAATGAAACTAAAGTCTGCTACTTTCGTGTTGCTGTTTTGATTAGATTTAATGTTTTCTGCATGCTAGTTAGTCCTGACAGTGTATCATTCAACACAACCTCAATTCTCTTAGGTATTTAAACATGTACCAGGTCCCTCTGAAATCAGCTACTCATGTGCCTGAAAACTAGGCTTGGCGTTAAACACTTGCTGAAGAGTAGTCATTTAATTTTCATTACAGTTGGTGGAAGGACTCACACTCAATTTTGAGAGAGAGTATTCTAGTTCTAAACCCCACACCACACTGTGAGTTCTGCATGGGTGGATATCGGTATCCAGTTCTTATTGGTCTGCCATAATATTATGGCATCGCCCTTTTGGTTATTTCTCACACACTGGAGAGCTTACATGGCAGTTTAATTTTGTCCCAGGACTGTTCTTTCCCTTCTTCACTGTCACACCACCTTCTGCCATGGTCCCACAGCTGGTGATCTGATTATGATCTGATTATGAAAGGTGTAAACTCACTATAAGCACAAAGGTGCTGACCAAAAGTGTTTCAAAACTTAAATTTATTCCCTTGTCCACCTACATGAAATGCAAGAGAGCCTTATCTGCCTCTTAGGCCTTTGCAGAACTTCAGGAAAATCGGAGGCCTCCAGGTAAGTAATCAGGAAGAACCAGTATGTTGATAGAAGAGCTACCCTCGGTAAACCAGCAACAAGCTCAGGGTCTGGGTGCAGCAGAACTCCCTCCCAGGCTCAATGCATTTCAGTAAATCTACTTTCCATATTATCAATGCCCCCTAAAGAAAAGCTCTGTATTTTAGTTAAAACAATTACTTTGGAAACTTTAAAACTATTTTGTTTTAAATAAAGTTGCAGGGTCCTATTGCATCATCAAAAATATGGCAAAATTCTCTGTAGAAGTGATAATTTCAGATTAAAAGTTGTGAAATAACTTCCATCTTTCCTCTCAGATCTGCACATTCTGTCAGAGAAAAGAAAGAGTGAGGTGTTTAATTTGCTTTATGTCACACCATAGCAGAAAGGGTTATGTCTTTAACCCTCTTTCCAAATATAAGAACTAGGGGGTATCAAATGAAACCCAGGAGATAGCAAGTCAGAGGAGATTCTGATGAAATGCGTAGTTAGTTGTGGAAATACTTCTTCAGAAGTATATGGATGATAAATATTTAGATGAAGGGAGATTTGACAAGTTAAAGAAGAGAGAATTTTCAGACCTAGTAAATAGAAAGATAACCCCTTAAACTTCAGAAAGGTAGGATATCATTCCAAATTTTATATATTATATCTAATACTGGAGCATGAACAAGGTTGAGACCCTGTTTTCCTGAGTACAGAAGTAATACAGGAGATTATTGCTGTAAAGGGCCACAGAGCACAGAAGTTTATGCTCTAGTGTAGAAGCCCACATGAGCAGTGGCAAAATTCAGTGTGCAAATTGTAACAAACTTGTAAATCTTTGATTTCATAGTCTAAAAAGGCAAACAACACTGAAGAAACAAGGGATCATAAAAACTATTAATTAAGCACACTTCGGGTATTTCTGACTGCTCTTCAGTCTCTCATCAATAGATTGGCTAATTAATCATAAGTATCTTAAATGCTTCATGATGTTTTTGAATGTTTTGGTTGTCTTGATGTTTCAGCTGAATAATATTTTTATTTTCCCAGCCTAATTTTAAAGAAAAAGAAGTGCTAAAACAACCTTTTAAAAATTACCTTTTCATTTATAAAAAATTTGAGAGCTTTTTTAGAGTTCAAAAGTAATTTTGAGTTCAAGATTCATAAATGGGAAGGATGATAAAGGGGTGCATCAGACAAAGCATCGCCAGCTGGTCAAGGGAGGGGATTGTCCCGCTCTGCTCTGCACTGGTGCGGCCTCACCTTGAATATTGTGTGCAGTTTTGGGCACCACAATATAAGAAAGATACTAAACTATTAGACAGCATCCAGTGCAGGGCAGTGAAGATAGTGAAGTGCCCTGAGGGAAAGCCATATGAGGAGCAGCTGAGGTCACTTGCTCTGTTCAGTCTGGAGAAGAGGAAACTGATGGGAGACCTCATTGCAGTCTACAACTTCCTTGTGAGGGGAAGAGGAAGGGCAGACACTGATCTCTTCTCTGTGGTGACCAGTGACAGGAACCAAAGGAATGGCCTGAAGTTGTGTCAGGAGGTTTAGGTTGGATATTAGAAAGTGATTCTTCATCCAGAGGGTGGTTGGGCTCTGGAACAGGCTCCCCACGAAAGTGGTCACAGCACCAAGCCTGACAGAGTCCAAATAGCATTCAGATGATACTCTCAGGCATACGGTGTGACTCTTCGAGATGGTCCTGTGCAGGGTTAAGAACTGGAGTCAGTGGTCCTTGTGGGTCCCTTCCAACTCGGCATATTTTAAATTCTGTGAAGCCAGTCATTTTACTTTATGTTGAGTTATATTTCCTTTCTCTGTTAAACCTTTTTCTTGTTTTTCTGTATTGCCTGTGATATACAGTGAGTGAACTAGAGCAGAATGCCATATTTGATAGGAGGCATGGCAAAAATTTATAGGAATGCCTGTATGTGTCTTGAAGCTTAAGTTACAGTGTCTGTAAAGAGCTTAAACATAGCCAGGTCTAATGTCATCTAAAAAGACTACATTCAAAATACTGCACAGTGTACTTTTATTAACAAGCTATAACACTGGTTAATTCCAGTAGCCTGTCTCAAACAGAGAGCATGACAAGATGCTTTGGGGAAAGTAATGAACAGCCATGGAATAATCTGCCTACTGAGGATGTTTTTTCTTAACTGTTAAGCCTGAAAGGCATATTGCTTGCAAAATCTTTATTTGATATAATACAAAGTCAAAAGAAGTATGCAAATGTCTAATTCATTTAAAAACTGTATTAAGATAGTGGCCTCAACTCTATTCTGCCTGTGAAAATAAGATTCACACATAGTCTGTGCTTACAACATTTGTATTTTAGAAAAATACATTTTTGTTCTTTATTTTCTTTCAGTTATCCATTCTTTCTTATACAATAACAAATTTAGGTGTGAGAGAGTGCTTTATCTTCCCTGTGTCTACTTACATTTTATCATTTTTTTCTTTAAACCTTTCTTAATTAAAAAATATATTGAGTCTTTATATAGAATTTTTTTACTCAGCCTTCTTTCATATACCAGCCTAGTAGCCTTCTTCATATAAACAAACCTAGTGGCCTTTTACAATGGAGTGACTACATCAGTGGACAAGGGAAAGCTACAGATGTCATTTATCTGGACTTCTGTAAAGCCTTTTACACGGTCCCCCACAAAAGTCTCTCTAAATTGGAGAGAAATGGTGGCCTGTTAGATGGATAAGAAACTGGTTGGATGGTCACATCCAGAAGGTAGTGGTCAACAGCTCACAGTTTCGATGGACACCAGTAACAAGTGATGTCCCTCAGGGGTCTGTATTGGGACCAGTGCTATTTAATATCTTCATTAATGACATAAAGGGATTGAGTCCACCCTCAGCAAATTTGCACATGGTACCAAGTGGAATAGTCCAGTTGACACATCTGAAGGATGGGATGCCATCCAGAGCGACCTGAACAAGCTAAGGAAATGGGCTCATGGGAACCTCATGCAATTTTACAAGACCAGGTGCAAAGTGTTGGGACAACCCCTGATATCAATACAGGCTGACAGATGAACAGATCAGGAGCAGCCCTGCTTAGAAGGACTTCAGAATCCTGGTGGATAAGATAATGGACATGAGCTGGCAATGAGTGCTTGCAGCTCAGAAAGCCAACCTATCCCAAGCTGCATCAAAAGCAGTGTGGCCAGCAAGTTGAGGTAGGTGATTCTACCCCTCTGCTCTGGTGAGACCCACCTGGAATTCTGCATCCAGATCTGGGGTCCCCAGCAAAGGCAAGACATTGATGTGTTGGAGTGAGTCCAGAGGAGGGCCACCAAGATGATTAGAGGGATGGAGCACCTCTCCTATGAAAAAAGACTGAGAGAACTGGAATTGTTCATCCTGGAAAAGAGAAGGCTTCTGGGTGACCTAATTGTGGCCTCCCAGTAAGAAAGATGAAGAGAGACCGTTTACAAGAACATATAGTGATAGAACAAAGGTTTCAAACTGACAGTAGGTTTAGATTAGGTATTAGGGGAAAATTCTTTACTGTGAGGGTGGTAAGGCACTGGAACAGGTTGCCCAGAGAAGCTGTAGATGCCTCATCCCTGGAAGTGATCAAGGCCAGGTTGGATGGGGCTCTGAACTTCCTAGTGGAAGGTTCCATGCCCACAAAAGGGGGCTTGGAAGTAAATGATCTTCAAAGTCCCTTCCAACCCAAGCCATTCTAAGATTCTATGAGTCTATTATACACTTACTCTATTTTCTGAATTATCTTTTTTGACCAGAACAGAATGTCTTATTCTAGCTGGGTGGTTATAACTGACTTATGTGTTATATGGCACTACTTTCTACCTATCTGTTTAAACATTTCAACACCCTGCTTGCTTTTCCAGTTCCTGCTGCAGTCATTGAACAATCTCTTGACATCATCAGGTCTTAACTGCTCAGTTAGAACCCAGCACTGTATATGGTATAAGCTCAAATTATGCCTCTGAATGAGCCCTAACTTTTACTTGTCAACTCTGAAGTATGTCATTCACTGAGCTAATCACTCATCCGACACTGACATGCCTCTCCACAGCCTTCTCCACCCACCATTGGTTTGGAGTATTGAGTTCTAAAAATGGTCCTATCTACTTCTAGTCAGCCACATCTGACAGAGCCAAGGAGTCAGCACTGAGAGAGCTGGAGAGAGTTGGAGCACTGAGACATTTGGCTAATTGTAGCTCACCTGCTGTAAAAGGAATTCGGCAGAGAGCTGTGTCAAAACATCCGTGCCACAGGAGAAAAATGGCACTGGAGGTTCTATGCGGTCTATGTCACTCAGTAGGAGAATACTGGTTCTCTGAAACTGTTTCATGGAGATTATTCAATTTCTGCCAATTTACAGGAAACCCATGTTTTCCAACTCTACCTTCCAGATTCCGATATGAGCTTCCAGGCACAAGAGAAGACAACAGCTGAGATGCAAAGAGCTGTCTCAAAAGCTCAAACTTACCTTATAGTACAGCTAAAGATCCAGAGAACTTCTGGGGAATGCAGAAGCCCTGGAGTGTGTGCTTTTGAACAAACCCAAGTCTTCAAGCCTGGGTGGAGCCCACCACTTTCACATTCGCCCTGTCTTATGACTCTGAAATGGGGAATTCTGCTCTCAGGCATCCATAACTTAAATCCTTTTTTTTTTTTTTTTTTTTTACCCCAGTTCATTCTTTTTATAGGAATATAGAACATTTGTGATGAAAACAGGACTTCATATATATTTTTATCTTATAATTTTGTCATAAAATTTGGTTGGACTGAGAAAACTGTGCTCAAATACATCACAATGCAGAACTGTTAGTCATGCATAACTTTTGATGAAAGCTTATATGATCAGAAGGAGACTTCCTCTTCCTTGTTAGAAATTAATGTTTATATAAAAGATATACATTTATTAAATAAAAGGATGGTACAACTTGAACAGGTTAAAAATTTTTTGACTTAACAATATTCCATTGGAAAATAAATACAATTTTTAAAAACACTACACAGAAAGGCATGGCATCAATAATGAAACTTCTTACAGCAGTGAACACTTTCAGAACAAATTTCCTTTTGTGAATGGAACACTTACTTTTAATTTCCGATTAAGCTACATGTTTCAGAAGTGTATTTCTATGTTACAGCAAAATGTCTTTTTTAAGCTTGTCTATGGTTTTTAATTTTTTATTCAAATTTTAATTTGAATTTTCTGCCTTTGAAGCTTGGAAATTTAGACTTCGCAGAATACTCTGCAAAATAGATATTTCAGTTTGTTTCAATTCCAGTCGGAGTAGATTTCCAGGTTCTTCAGAACATGTTTCAAGTAGAGATTGCAGTCACTGCAAGGGATCTTGCCAGTTTCTAAACATCAAAACAATGTACAGCTATTATACATTTTTTTAAGACATACTGGTTGGGAGTTCTCTAATACTGGGTATAAAACTGTATGGAAATACCCACTGCTAACCTTTCTCTGACTTACATGGGAAGCCTTCTTGCATTTCTGGCAGGCCGTGCAATAACTGGCAGTTATGACGACTTGGCAAAAGATGGGATTGAAATGTTTTCAAAATACAGGCAGGATGTGCCTTTCTCTGGCTAAGCCCCGCTCCAGCAGCAGTGATTTAAAAATTTCTTTTTTTAGCTCTGAATTACTTTTTGTAATGGGGTGCCCACACTTTCTTCTGCATCACCTGCACAAATTAAGCTTTTTCTATCTGTACTGCACTTAGAAAAGTAGAAGGCAGACTAACACCCCCGAGACATGCACACAAACACAGAACAACTTTCCATTTCCTTTGTTTGACACTATTTCAAACTGTAGAGAAGATCCTGTTCTGCTGCAAGCCAATCTATATTCAAATCCTGTGTGAGCTTTTAGTGTGGCTTTTAAAATCATTCAGTATGTCATGTGAATCACTTTTTTGCAGAATCCACAAACAAACATGGCAATAGTACTGAATGTACATTTACCTTGACATCTCACAGCTCAATTTTTTAACCTGTACACGCTGAAGGGGAGAATTACAATAATAACGTGCAACTAGAGACTTCAAATTGTCCAGGAAAAGTAATCTGGCATACATGATGTTACCACCAGTTACAGAACAAGACCTTAACAGTCAAAACACTAAAAAAGGCAACTTATTTAATTAAGAAACTTAGTACAAATTATATTGAGAGCTAATCCCAAATAATTTATAACAGTATTAACACTTGTGGTGAAAAGACTGTTATAATCATGCTTGACTAGTAAAATTCAAGCCTGGATTAGGCCTCAAGGGTCTACTAAAACTAAAACTTGAATAGGAAAAAAATCTAATTTGCTACAGAAACAAAATGTAATCACCCAATTAGAATCCATGTAATAAACATTTGTGTAGAAATATACACAGATTTATGTGCACATGAGTTTTTATGAAAAAAAATTCTAATCAAAGGACATTTATATGGTTGCAAGGTTGAGTACTCAAATGTAAGGCCATTCCAGAGACTGACTGTGCAATTTTTCCATAGACCCTTTTGCATATACAGTATGATTATGTCTTTGACTGCATGGTGTTTTTTTTCTACGTAATCTCCAATTTATTTGGGGATCCCAATGGACAGTACACACTTGAATAGGTAGTAATTCAATGGTCTGCTTTCTCTTTGTTGTTCAGCATGTGGCTCCATGCATTACCTACAGCATGCTATTCACATTCTGCTCTAAGGACATAGTTATTAATTTCTTTTAAGAGTTATTAATGCTCACAGAGCTACTTCTCTGGTGCTTCTTTCCACATTTCGTATGATTTTCCAAAAAGTTCACTAACTTACTTTCACAACAACCTTTACACTTTTGGCTACTGCAACTGTAGCACAGAGAGATCAAGATCGAGACATCCATTATTTTCTGAGTGTCAGAATGAGATTCTTAAGACCTGATTTTCTGAGCATTCATACACTGAAGCCCATTTTCCAAATCTGCAAATCTGCATTTTAGGTTAGGAGTCTTAAAATGAGGAACACACAATCACACCTAGGGAAAGTCTGCTTTAATCACCTGTCAGGTATAAAATAGGAACTTGATGTCAGTGGCAGGCTTAGAATATAATTTCTCAGAGCAAGTGGCAACTCCTTCTATCCTGAAATGATCCTTACTCCTCTGCATTCCTTTGCCTACTCAGAGTATGCTTTCCAACTTCTACAACAAGTGATGTAGAAGTCAGTTTAAAAAAAACACTTTGCTTTAATTACTTAGTATTGATGAAATCCCAGAGTAGGCCCACGCTACTCTTTGTCTGAAGTGTGAACAAGAAAAAAACCTTATAAGTATGTTAGAAGGGAGAGGTGCTGAAGTTGCAGAAGTATTCAGAACATTGTCATTTCTAAATATTAAGCTCTGCTTTCGTTATTTTTCTACTTAACTTATTTCTCCAACTTGTTTCTCAGTTGTCTAGTTTGATTTCAAAAACAGGGAAGAAAAAAGCCCAATCTCTGATATTTTACTCAAGTTTGTGTTCAAATACCAACTACTTGGGGAGCTTTTAGATCTTCCTTTCTATTTAAGGCAGCAGAGTAAGTAGCAGTAGCAGGCAGGATCACCAGCAACTGAAACATCAGTCCAGAATCTGCTGGGGGTTTTTAGAAACACATCTAGCAGAAGAATGACTGTGTTCAGTTACTGGAGGACCTCCCAAGGCACTGACCATCTGGGGAACAGATTCTTCTGCCTGTTCTTCACTGGTCTGAACCTTTACTCATGTCTTCTTACACTCTGTTCTTCCTCCACTCCTGGAAAAGCTGAAAGCCCACAGCGTGGACAGTTGCACTCTTCGCTGGGTTAAGAACTCACTGGATGGCTGGGCCCAGAGAGTGGTAGTTGTGAGTGGTGCTGCATCCAGTTGGCATCTGAACACAAGTGGTATACCCCAGGGATCAGTACTGGGCCCTGTCCTGTTCAGTGTCTTTACTGATGATCTGGATGAGGGGATCGAGTGTACCCTTAGTAAATTTGCAGATAACACCAAGTTGGGTGGGATTGTCAATTTGCTAGAGGGTAGGGAGGCTCTTCCAGAGGGATCTGGACAGGCTGGATTGATGGGTTGAGGCTAATGGCATGAGGTTCAACCAGGCAAAGTGCTTGGTCCTGCACTTTGGCCACAAACCCCATGAAGCACTAAGGGCTTGGGGCAGAGTGGCTGGAAAACAGACCAGCCTGGTGTGCTGGCTGAACATGAGCCAGCAGTGTGCCAGGTGGACAAAGAATGCCAATGGCGTTCCAGCTTCTATAAGAAATAGTGTCATCAGCAGGACCAGGAAAGTGTTTCTTCCTGTGTACTTGGCACTGGTTAGGCTACACCTCAAGTGCTGTGTCCAGTTCTGGGCCCCTCGCTGCAAGAAAGACACTGAGGAGCTGAAGTGTGTCCAGAGAAGGGCAACAAAGCTGGTGAAGGGTCTGGAGCACAAGTCCTATGAGGAATGGCTGAGGGAGTTGGGGGTGTTTACCCTGGAAAAAAGGAGGCTCAGGGGAGATCTTATTGCTCTCTACAACTACCTGAAAGGAGGTTTTTAGGAAGTTCAGGGTTGGTCTCTTCTCCCAGACAATCAGCAGTAGGACAAGAGGACATTGTCTCAAGCTGCACAAGGGGAGATTTGGGTTGGACATTAGGAGGAATTTCTTCACAGAAAGGGTGATTATACATTGGAATGGGCTGTCCAGGGAGGTGGTAGAGTCACCATCCTTGGAGGTATTTAAGGTAAGACTGGATGTGGCACTTAGTGCCATGGTCTAGTTGATATGGTGGTGTTAGGTCATAGGCTGGACTTGATGATCTCAGAGGTTTTTTCTAATCTAATTGATTCTGTGATTCTCTTTCTTTCTAACCTGCTTTTTGCCTTGCATATCACTTAGTCATTGGAAAAGAAATAGGACATGAATTTCTCATGACCTCTAAAAAACCATGCCAATAACTGCAATTCCCCTAAAAGAGATTACAACTGAGTTTATCATGTCTAAATTAATCCTGCTTAAAAGTGCATTATTCTTTCAGTGGTAAATTATATCTAGGATCCAAGTAAATTTTTTTACAAAATTTGAAGTGAGTTAAAGAGGTTTCTGAAACACTATTTTACTTTACTGCAGAGTAATAAGTAGGTATAGAATAAGAGTAAATAAAGTA
>JAYRBT010000114.1:63049565-63072604 GCA_036023395.1 Myiotriccus ornatus
GTTAAAGAGGTTTCTGAAACACTATTTTACTTTACTGCAGAGTAATAAGTAGGTATAGAATAAGAGTAAATAAAGTAAGTTTAAAAGGCAGGTCAACTGCATTTGTCTATACAAAATTTAATGCACAGAACAAATTATGTTAAAAGCATTAATTGTTAAATTAAGAATACTAAATAGGGTTTCCAATTCTGGAATGTGTTAAACACTAGAGATCTGAACTTGTATTTGGTAATAATTAAAATCCTTTCATCTGCCCAGGGAATTAGTTGAGTCACCATCCCTGCAGGTATTTAAAAGATGTTTAGATGTTGCACTTGGGGACATGGTTTAGTGGTGGAGTTGTCAGTCCTAGGTTAACAGTTAAGACGATCTTAAAGGTCTTTTCCAACCTAAATGATTCTGTGATCACCAAAGATAAAATATCAAGTTCACAAACTTGAATAATACATATGAGGTACAGGTCATCAAAATGGTTAGTTAGTACACATCCACATGGGAATGTCCTAGTGGAACAAAGTACCACCAAGAGGTTGATATATTGTCATTCTCTCTGAGAAATATGCACATTTTGTCAATATTTCAGTTATTTGCTAACATAAAGAGTCTGAGATTGCATGTGCTTTGCTTAGCTCTTCCTGACATCTTTCTTGCTTTTGGGTTCCATCATCCTTCTTTGGAACCTTAACTCTGAAATCTCAGCCAGGCTCCCACCATCATTCTCTGTGCTGCAGGCACAGATGTAGTCTTAGTCTCCCTGAGATTAATTCATTATTTCAAAGAAGGCTTATAACCACAATCTGGTAAATCCTGTAATATCCTGGATATTTTTTCCTGCTGCATGCTGTCTAGAGGCTTGCAGAGAACACTAAGGGACATGAATCCCCATGTGTCAGTTCCTGTGTCCCTAGCACTCCTGGCTGGGGAGAGAGCTGCAGTTGAAGGGAGTGCACAGCTGTTGCAGAGTTTGGTGAAGATGCTCTCAACACCTATAAAAATGCCAAAGAGTCTAATATATGTAAATTTAAATTTCTGAAGACTTGACCACTTGTTCTTCTAATCTTGGCCCATAAATTAAATACCTACTTTGTTGCAGTAAGGTTTTTAGGTATAAGAGGAAACAGAGGTTTTTAATGATAAGTGAACATGCTTCCAAAATGGCTTTTGTAACTTGTGTAAACTCACCCTTCTTCTTGTCAAGGTTCCTCAGTCTTATCTATACCTTTGGAATGTTCTAAGAGATAACTGAGAGCTTACCTATTGGTTGTTAACCCTTTGTTATCACTAGCTGGGTAGTAAGACCTCCTGAACTCCCAATGGTTACTTTGTAATCCTCCCAAGAGCTATTTAAGTTGCTACCCAGATCAATAAACTCTCTCTGCCTATCTCCTTGCTGCTGCTGTCCTGTGGTCTCTGCTGGGGCAATGGAGACCTCGTGATGGAGGGAGGGGGGGGCACGTTCCCCTCCAGGACTAGAGGTAAAAGGAAAGCCTCTAGCTTGGAGTCCCCAGCCCTATCCACCTTCAACCGTCGCACTACTTCTCAGTCTTCCTCCCTCCTTTCATGGCCTCTATCTTCACATAGTCAGTTGACATCAATCTTTCTCCCTGCCCTTATTTTCCCTTACCTCCAAGCCTACTCCCATCAGAGGTCTCAGGAGTTACCTAGCACAGATCATAGCATGGGAAGTAACAAGAAACATAAAGGAGACAGGCTTCCTGATCTTTCCATCTGGGTCAGGCTGCCAGTTTGTCAGGTTTTACATAGTGATAAAGTTAATTATGTAGAAGTCTTAACAGTTCCCAGCTGTCTATTTTCTAAATCTTTCTTTGAAGTTTGTGTCCCCAGCACAAATTCACTAGGATGAAGATATTTCGGAAAGAAACATATTTTAAATCTGTGTTTCCGAACATACATTACATATACAAGGGTAGATATGCTTTATACTCCTACTCATACATTCATACATGTGAAGAATTATTTTTCTTCTCTTACTCAGGCTTTGAACTCAGTTGTTCTTTTGTACTAACTCACTATTTAGTGGGAGAGAAGTCAGAATCACAAGGCTGAAAATTAATCCTAAACAAACCAGATTAGTCATCATAAATTGATCAGACGCTTACATGGTCCGATCACTTGTTTATCTTAGATCAAAATCTCCAAGTGACTTTAAACATTGATCCTCCACAAAACATCAGGATGAGCAAAACCAGCAGCTTCAGATGTTTTATTCTAATCTGAGATGTGGATCTCATTAATAAAATCCTGTGAAGCTTCCCAAGGCATTCCTGTCTTGGCACTTCCAATGGCAAGGAGAGCAATAATTCCCAATCTACAGTTCTTAAAAGTAGTTAAATGTCATGAATAAATTACTGAGGACTTCAGCATGGAAAGAAATTGAACTGCTGCTAAAATGAAAACATACAGATTTATTATAATTAAAATCCTCCTCACACAGCACCACTTCTTTACAATATTTAACATTTTGATACCAAGGAGGCCAAGGTTATAATACCGTAGCAAAAGATGACCTTTACTTCTCTCTGTGAACAATAAATAAGCAGGAAACATGCAAACCAGCAATTTCTGTATTTATCTATATTAGGCATGTCATTAGTGTAGTTTTCTCTTATGCCTTCAAATGCACTTACTAAAGTTTCCAAAAGTCAAACTATCTTCATTAGGTGGGAAGTAAAAAGTCAAAATGATAATATTAAACAAATTTAAAAAAAAAACCCTCCCAAATGACTTCACACTCATTCTCAAAGGCATTTAAAAGATGGCTTCATATAGCAATTTTTCCTTGCATTACTGTCAGTTATTTTGTTCCAGAAATAGAGTATAGCTTTCATCAGGGAATCTCTCTGAAATCCCCCAGTTACTATTCAGGGTCTTCGTTTCCATTGCTTGCTTCTGAAGACATCAATCCTAGGGAACTTCAGCAATGAAAAAGATGGGAGCATGAAGGCTCTAGAATTTGTGAGGCTTTTTCTCACAGCTTTGTGACAAGCCACATCTTCCTTACGAAGCAAAAATTCTATCTGGTGTAGCAACACTACATTCTTTTTTGTGTTTCTAAGACAATATTTTTTACAATTTTTCTCTCTTGCAACTTAATGTAAGCCTGCAAAAATCTTAAACCATCTGGAGACTGACATCTCCTAATTTCAGTCAGACATTACAATTCTAAACAAAGACAAAAGAAAGAAAAAAGTAGTGTGATAGGAGAGGATGAACAGAGTAGAGGAAAGACTAGATTTTCATCAAAACAGGAAAAACCAGGCTGGTTCATTTGAGTTTCAGTACTGAACAGTTCTGGAAAAGACTCTGTGTAAGCAGTTCAGGTGCTGTGACAGGCTGCCCTTACATTCCATCTGCTGTCCACAAGCCTAAATGTGGCAGGTAATGAAAGCCACGATCAGAGTTAATCAGCCAAATCAGATTAAAATCAGATATTAAGTGTTACCTTAGTTTAAACTTTTTTCCTCACTCTGAAGTCCTCTTGGGTGCCTCTAAGAAAGCCAAGAATCTGTCTAATAGTGCTGTGGAAAAGCAACTAGTAAGATGGAGAGGAGACAGTAGTGAGCTGCTTCATTTACAGTGGGTGCTATGCAAAGCATACAGCTATCCTCAGGAACTGGTCCAGGATCCCATTTAGGCTCGATCCTTCGCAGACTGCTGAAGCCAGGCTGTCTCTTGCTCCTCCCTTCCTCACCCTTTGCCTCTTACAGTCCCAGATTCATGATTCCCAATTTCAGACAGTGATGGACCACATCCCCCTCCTACCCACAACTGCATGGCCAGCCACCAGGATAGCTGGGGCGATTGAGTACACTAACGATTCAAGCCCACAAGAGCTGAAAAAAGCCCAGATCCAAGGTCTTCCAACTGAGACAGAAATCTCCGTGATCTCACCCAATGTAACTGCGACTCCCATTCTTCTCTGTCAAACTGCACTTATGCAGGGGTATGAATACTAGGGCTACTGACAAGTAAGAAAGTAATTTTTGACTATGACTTGTAGGTAGTTTTGAATTCATACTAAATTCTCTCTGGAACTTCAGTCTCATAACTTTAAATCTCACGCATATTGGCTTGAATGGGAAACGGACCTTGTCCCGACATATGAAATATATTTACATGTCTAAAATGAGGAACGTGCAGTAATGTCCTGCCTCAGTTTCAATAAAGTAAAAATACAGTGAAGATAAAATGTATTTACATACTTGATATTCTATATTCCCTTTATTTAGTATTATACTGTTGACAGAAATGTTTTAAATACGAACAAGTAGTCTTTGAGAAGCATTTTTGAAAAATGGTTAAGAAGATTCCGTCTTAAATATGTATTAACAAAGCCCAGCTCCAGACATGTCCAGGCATCATAAAGACACGTATCAACGGGACACCATATGATATTTGCTGCTTAACCAAAATCCCAATATATAGGTCATCAGTGCTGGCACCACCCAGCACCTACACTGCAGTAAACCACTGTGCTAAAAGTACTTTCTATTGATTGTTTCTTCTAACAAAAGGATGTGAAAGTAGTAAGACAAATTTAGGCAATAGAAAGCTGAAGGAAACAGTCTGACAAAAAAAAAAAGTAAATCACCATGGAACATCAACAAAGTGAAAACATAAGGTGTATAATACATCACCACTCTGGAAACAAACAAGGAGGCTTTCTGCCATTTTTTCAAGTTTTCAGGTAACCCAATTAATTATCAAAAAAAGAAGTAATAAATCTTGTATGAAGCAGATATAGTAATACACAGAAATTATGTGCTATCCTATGATGACTTTATCAGCAAGAAACTTGGAGTCTTATTCTGCCCTTGTTTGCATGCTTGCTGCTCCTGCTGTATTCTCTGAGTGTGTGAGAATATTTGGTCTGTCGTGCTCATAAGAGAAGACAGCATGACAGAATTGCTGAACTGAGACCTAGTATGGCCTATTAATCTGATTCTAAATCCAGTGTGAATAAAGCACCTGAATTGCTGAAGCTTCACCTAGACACATCAATCTTCAGTTTCCCTCTCTCCACCCCTCAGCAAGGATGTGGATGTTGTTATATGTGGTAGTATTGGAGAGTCCTACAGCATTAAAAAGCTAATTTTGTGTTAGCAAATTGTGCTAGATTTACAGCTCTGGAGGATAAAATGCTTTAAAATGGATAAATAATTTGACGTTTATACAGTGCCTTTCATCCTGAAGATTTGCTACAACATGCTTATCAAACTGTACACATTTGGCAGCACTGAAATACAGCCAATTTGGTGTGCAGCCCAATGCACAACAAAGCGAGATGAGAAGGAAGGTATTTAACTATGTACGCCAGGGAAAACTTACCCTTGAAACCCTTATTTGGAAATGTAGTGTCCATATTGACCAGAAGGAACTGTGCCTTTCAAAGTTTCAATCCCAAGGCTGTCACAAAGGTGACTACAGAACGGGTTTGCATTTTCCCCTCTCTCATTCGATTTCCTAACTTTAGGTCTAGACTGTTAAGCCCTCAATTTATACTAGGACAGTGTGTAAACTGCAGAACTGCCCTTACATGCCTTGTTGTTGCCAATCACCTCTCATTTGTTCATTAGCGTAAAATACCTCTAATTCTAGATTGGTATTTCCGGTAGGCAGAGCCCACCCAATATGCAATTTTTCAGCTGAGACTACAAGCAAAAAAAAGGTAGGAAACGAGTGAGTTTTATGACTCTGGGCCTGAACTAGCAAAATTCAAAGATCAAATATCCTAATGTCATACTAGTTCAAAAGATTACCTTAATCCGACTTACTTTGAACCTGCTGTGATCCCTCCAAAGTTCCCAATTGTTTGCATTTGCACAGAAATGTGAACATACATACATGCACATATAAATACTCACATGCAGACATATTTAACATGCTTGCTTAAATTTTCAAGAAAGCATGAACATGTAGACAACACAAACTAGATCTAAATCGTGGACTTCCCTAAATACAATGAGAACAAATGCATAATCAAAACAGGACCAGGCTGCAGTCTATCAAGATAAAGAATATAAATACTAGGAGTGAAATTAGTTAGATGGTTCTTTAAAATGTGTAGGACCTAGGACTGAATGATTCATGCTCCTGGCCAACATTCATGCCGGATTTTTCATCATTATTTTCGAATACTGAATGAACTTCTTGGTGTTAAACTGATGCTCTCAAAGTGGAAATTATAACTGTAGTTGTTTGCATTAACATTTGTCTAGGTTTTTTGCTGGAAAACTGAACTATAGCACTGATAAATTTTAGAGAAGAAGAGTTTGGAGTTGATGTAGAGGGTCTCATAGCCATTCTCGGCAACATTCACTTGCGGAAAAAAGTCTCCTAGTCTACACACCTCTGATTCACTTTTGCAATATCCCACCTTTTGTTTCATTCCCTTTGAAATCTCTGTGATAGTTGTATGAAAATTTCTCTATTTTTGCTGTATGGACTGCATGGAGAAAGCACAAATCAGGCCTCTGAGCAAGGGCAGACACTTTTTTCCCTCAGTCTTCCTTCCATGACCGATAGATACTTAAGTGCGACCATGAGCACCAGCCTAAGCAAGATGACTTTTGTTTGCCAAATGTATGCAGGGAAATGATTTGGCATAATACACCGTGGTTATAACCTCTACTGAAAGGTACTTGTTGTAGGAGGAGGAGTTCACAATCATTCCCAACAGCTGAAAGCAAACCTCGACAGGTGTCAGTTATCTTAGATAATGATGAAAGAAATCATGTAGGGGTAGACCCTCAGACTACCAAAGGTTATTTATAGTAATTTGATTAGCCAGGGAGGCTTCAGAGACACTACTTTACCACCCTCCAATAAACCTTCCAGTCATTCATTAAAATTAATGCACATTAAAAAATCCATTTAAATTGCAAGGCTGTATTTGAGATATTAAGAATGAATCTGATCATATATTTTAGAAGTAAAAGATATTAATGTAGCTTTCAGAGGCTCAAGCAAGATAGCAGCTACCTAATATTACCAAGAAAATTCTGGTTTTATTTGCAAACTTATTCATGTCTTACAAGCTTGCGGAATTTCAGAAGTGTCATTACTTGGCAGCTGAATATTTGACATTCACACAAAATATGCTCAGCTTGAAAATTTTTTTAGCTACTTGAAAACAGTGAAGTCCAGCCATACTCCTCTCCAGAAATATGTTGTTCTAATGCAAAAGCACACACAAACAGGATATCAAGTCTACTCATCACTAATGTAGCTGTTGATGAAACCATCTGTGATCACAGCACACTCTAGAAATCTTCTGACGCAGCCTAGTTGCAAGTAAAAAATCCTCTGAATTCTGCTTGGGAGCTTCAGCAGGTGCATCCTGCAGAGTGCACCATCACCAGCATTTTCAGATTCCCACAGTCAAGAGAGGATTTTCAAGGGAAAATCAGTATATCAGCTGCTGACCCCTGAAAAATCTGGTCATCAGTGTCACCAAGGGCCACGATTTAGATAAACTGAAAACAGAAGTTTAAATTTTTCAAGCTTTGTGACCCACAAATAGATACTGAAAGCTTAAAAATCTGGCCCTGAACTGTTTTGAATGTCAACAAAAAAGTTTTCCTTTGGACAGAGCTGAGTCAAGAACAAAAAATATTTTCACAGATATTTATCTGAATATCAAAGTACACAAAACTTCACTGTATCCTTTTGTGTCTCCCAAAGGCTTTAGAGTACCAGCATAACCCACAAGGATGCTCATAATCTGGAACTTTTTTTGTTTCAATCCACAGACTGTGTGATTGCACAATTACAACAAGCATTCCAGAAATTGTCAGTCAACCAGATACATAAAATAAAGTGCACATGATTTCATCTCTTAGAGTTATCTGGTCAATGTACACATCATTTGATTAAGGTCTTTGATCTGAGGATTTGAGGACTGGATGGAATTTCAGCCTCAATCATGTCACGGGCTGCCTCCAACATCCAACTTCCAACAGCATGTTGAGGACAGAATTCTTGCAGGCACACATGAAGGTAGCTATGACACTGACAATGACTTTGATCTCTTCTTTCCCTCTAGGGCACCCTAGTTGTTGCTGGTTTTTTTTTTTTTTTAATTTTGGTCTTCAATCCTTTAAGTGTTGGAACTGATATCAGATATCAGAAAATGCTTTGTGTCCAGTTTTGTATGGGGCTGATGTTTTGTGGACCATCATGCCCTGTCTAGCTGCTTGATACCTATCTGCTGATACAGAGTACTGAATTTAAAGACTTACTTCACAGTCTCCTATGATCTTCTGTTCCTACTAATTTTCATATTAATTTTATTACTGTTGATCAAATGTATTCTTAAATGTTTACATTTCTTCCAAGAACATCATAGCCTATGAAATATTATTCTGTTTTGGTAGTATTGGTTTGATTAGTATGTTTAAAAGGTGAAGGAAGTTTTTTTACATCAATTTGAAATAATTGTGCTTGTTAAGCAACCAGTTCGTATCAAATAAAACTTGACTAATTAGAAATTGAACACTATCTTTAGTTTCGGAGTAGATTTTGTGGATAATGTTGATAATTTTTAAAAGCGCATTTTGAAAGTAAATGTCTTGATCTGAAAAGTTGACTTTTTTCCTTCTTGCAAAACAGCTGTTTTCAACCTTTTATTCTACTTATTTGAAAAAAGACCACTATCTTTAAACCTAGTAGAATTAGAAAATAGTGGCTCTGGGAACATGATTACCAGTATCAACCTGCACAGATGTCACTGTAAGTATCTATTCCTGTCAGGGACATCTCCTTGGTGTGGATACTCTTACCTGTGACTCCTCAAAGACAGTGACTGGAATCCTTCAAAGAAACAAATCATCTCATGATGCTGTGTGCTGGCAACCATAGGAACTAGGAGCAAATATCACAGGCAATGTTCAAAATTTTGCAAAGGCCTAGATATTAGGAAAAGAAAAAAGCTCCACTAAAACCCCCACAAAATATCAGATCAAGAATAAATTCTAAGCAATCCACAGAGCAAAACAAAACAAAAAATCCTATAGGAAAGACACATGAATAAACCATAATCAATATAGAGTAATTGCAACCAGCATTTATTATCTTTTGTCTTAAGTTACTCTGTTGAGAAGAAAGCCACCAAATTTCTAACATATACATAAGAGAAGAACTCCCTTTAAAACTTATATTCAGGAAAAATATGCATGAATGAAAAGAACACTGAACATATTGGTACAACTATCTTATTCAGAACTACACTGAGGTTTCCAGTGGTAGCTAATGACATTAAAATATTTAAGAACTCTAATCCTGTGAGATTTGAAGCAATAGGTAAAATGCATTCATTAAACAAATCTCTGATGGTGGATGGATACCCTAGGGAAAAATAAACCTGATACAAATGAACTTGCTCCCCAGATTAAATAAGTACAAGATTTTGCCTCTGCCCAATGCCATTTTCAAAATGTGAATTATGCCCTGGAAAAGGTGGAACAGACACCATAAACACAAACTTTAAAACATTTCATCCAAAAAATGAATGAGCACTATTATATACTTAGATCTTTGATAATATGTACTGGTTTTTTTTTGAAAACTGTGTCATGCCATAGATGGAAGTGATAATAGATAAAATGTTCATATGTTCAAGTTGCCATTCACAGCTATCCTGGTCTAAATATTGTATATGCCAAAGAGAACCAACCCCTTATCTACATATCTGTGCAGACACAATCTGGTTTAGTGTACCAAGGACAAATCTGTCCTTCATCTTGTGTTGACACTTCACTGAAAGGACTTTTATTATAAAATGTAGAAAAAATGGAATACAGCATATTACAGATAAACCATGCAAAAGTGGGAATTGACCTGTCAGAAAAATAAGAAAACTTCCATTCTGTAAGCAATCATAATATTTTCTAAAGCCAAAATTTAATCAGAGCTCAATATATCTGGGAGGACTGACAAAAAGACAAGGAAAGTGGTGGTGCAGCAGGGATGCATACTGCACAGTACATCTACATAATGCCCTTAGTGCACTAGAACCATCCTGTTCACTTGGCTGGTGACAGAAATGCATTGCATTATATCTGTATTACAGTCATGTGGCATGAACTTCCCTGCATCTTGAAATTCACTTTAAATGCTTTCTCCTGAGGGAGAACCAAGGCTGAGGTAATACGGCAGGGCAGAGTCCCTACCACATGCTATGATGCCTTCTCAGGAGAAAAACACATTCCTCTCAAAGGTCTTCCAGCAGGGTACTCAATACATATGCATGAATTTCTATTAGTAACAGCACGTGCAGTGGGGATAGTCATCTGGGATGGCTGTACAAAAATGTATTTTGTGTCATCTGCTGGATGCAGATTCATTTTATGTACCTAAAACTATCAACTAGCATCATATTCATTGCCAGAAAAGAGAAAAAGCAGATATATCCAGCTAGAACATCATCAGAACACGAAAACTCAACATGTTGTCCTTTTTCATGCTGCACTAATCATTATTAGAGACACAACATGCAGACATTGGCATGATGGGATATAGGAGGTGAAGGCCTGCATCAACCATCATAAGAGACATTACATAATTTATGGCAATCATTTCCTAAAAGTAAGCATTACTTTCCTTAACTATTATTTTGATCACTAAATATAACTGCCCTGAGATCTGGTGCTGTGATGAATCAGATCTCGCGACAATGGTTTAATTATCACTAATCTTTCTGAGTGACAGGTGATCAATTTCATTAACTCCTCTTCATTTGCACTTGTACTCTTCTTCATTCAGGCATCCTTGAATGATTGCCTTTCTCATCTCATCACAAATCCCAATTTACCGACCTGATTTCTAGTTGATACGATTTTCTGTCTCACAATTCTCTTCATGAAACTGACCCAGCCAGTAGACTTTTCAATGGCCATACAGCTCTAAACAATTCTCTGTAAGACCTCTGTAGTTTCAACTGTCTTTTAAAAATATTAAATGAATTATTAAAAAAAAATAATAAAAATTTTGTACCCTGCCTCCAAAAGATAGATTTTCATATTAAAGTTGAACACTCGTTGATAAACTTGCCAGGGCTTTCTTTACATTCTTGGGTAATGAACTAACATATATACTAAAGTTGCAATTTAAATAAAACATTCTCCCTCTCCATCAGATTCCTGCTCCTCTTTTTTTACCTGCATTGTTTTGGCTATTAACTGCAAACCTATACTATGCTCCTATTATATCCATCCCTTTCATTAACTACAATCTTTCATTCATCATCTTATGAAGTAATGAATTTTTTATAACTCATGTACCTCAAATTACTGGAAAATCTACTGTTCATCTTGAAAGATTCTCTAAATCTTTCTACCAACTTTTTCATTTCTCTTTGTGTTGAATAAATGAGGTGGTATTGTGCACCTTCACTTTACTCTTACTGATGGCAACTCCTTTATTAATATAGCTTTCACATAGATATCTTAAACTAAGCTTACTCTGGCTCTTGAGGAACTCATTTTAAATCCTAAGTACTTTTATTAACCTGTAAAGAAAGAAATCTTTTGAATAAAATGCGGTTGGTTGTTTTGGGGTTTTTTTCAGAAAAATGTTATTTTTTTTCCTCATAACTATGGATTTCTCTTAGAATTTTAAACACATTGTTATTTTTGTTGTTAAAAATTCACATAGTCAACAAAGGGATGAGCAGAAGGAGAACAAGTATTTAGATTACCAGAAAAAAATGATTTAATTATTATGAATGAAGGACTCCATGACACAAGGTCATACAGGTGATGTAGCAGAAAATGCTGACTGTGCAACTGGTTATAATTCTGTAGGATACTGAGAGTTATAAACAATCAAGAAACCTTGTGTAGGCACTTTGAAGGGTTTAATCCTACTATCATATATATGGCTGATCATCACTGCCTTTCCAAAATTAGCTGAAGATGCAGAGCTTTCAAATGCATCTTTTCTTCAGGAGATCTCCCACTCTGCAGACTGAATATCTGTGGACAATAGTAAATTTATTCATCTTTCTTAGAGATAATTTAAATTAAAAAAAAAAAAAGCAACTCTCTGGAGAGCAGATGTAACTGTTATTATTGGAAAAGAAGGTTTTAAAACACATTTAGCACTTGTTAACATAGGTAGATTCAGGCACCTTACAGTTTGAACTTGCAGTGATACAGGAAAAAAAACCATCTGCTCAATTAAATACATGGATAAGATAGAGATTTTTTGGAGGTCATTAAAGATGTTTACAAAAACAGACAGAAACAGCAATTCACACAAATAAACCAATGCTTAACCCTTAGGGATACATGCTCTACTCTGAAACCCTTGACATATGATTACACTTGCTTTTCATTTCCTATTCAGCTGTAAACTTTGATTAGAACTTCCCCTGCTAATCCATCCAACTCTGGACACTACCATCCCTTCCAAAAAGCCTTTCTAAACAAAACAAACAACAGGATAAATTCTCAGCATTAACTCTTTTCCTCTGTACTTGAAAAGCGTATTTCTCTCAGGAGATTTTTCTTTAATAAGTGTTAAAGGTGGAAAATATATCAGGAATGGAATATACCAGCCATCCCCATGAGAAAGGCAGCCTGTAGACACTGGACTGTCATATTTGATCTGGGATGTGACACTACATGAGAACTATAGTCTGATTTCCTTGATTAATGATATTCTTCTTGAATAGAAAGCATGTGGTGGTTTTTAGCTGGAGTATATGCTGTCCTGTGTGGAAGAGATACACCAAAACCAGAATTTATTCTTAGCTTTAGCATCCATGACTATTTAACATAATGAGAGTGTATTAGATGAAACTGGTCAAATACTGAAGTTTGTGGGTAAATAAAATCTTAGTATTTTATAATATTAAAGAAAAGGACCCTGTGAAGGTAATGTCATCACTTATCTGCTGGAAAGCTGACCTGAAAGATCACATACTTCAGCACCCTTCTGACAGAGCAGCTACATTGATGTAACAAGACAGCTAGTGTTAGAAAAGGGAAAAGATCACCAACACAATTTTTCATAACTTTCCTTAAGTCTCCCACAGGAATCAATATCTTAGGGGGGAGGGGGAGAGTTGTTTGTTTAGAACAATTTGGCATTTTCATTATTTTTCCCACTGCTTTTTATCTAAGTCCTCTTTGAGTAGAACGCAAATAAAGCAACATTCAAGTTTAAACATAGTAGTGCTTTTCAATACAGAGTAGCTGAGATGTTTTAAAACTAGACCAATATCAGCAAGAATAGAAAGTGGTAAATGCTCTTATGCCAAGGAACTTCCCATGGCACGATTGTTTTGGCCTTTTTTTTTTTTTTTTTTTTTTTTTGCTATACAGCTTTAGAAAGTTTAATTCCTTCCAAAGTACATATACCATTTCCCAGCTTCAAATGTCTCTGAATTGCTACAAGAAGACATGGTTTCAAAAGGTAACAGAAAGCCTTTGCTAACAGAACTATAGCTCTCTTTCCTTTGTGGTATTATTCAGCTCTGAATGGTTTGCAGTTGGAGAGAGCTAAAGAGAACTGTATGACCCTGTGCATGTCTGCAGGTTTGGACCAGGACATGCTGCTGCTGTTAGAGCTCACTGTATGGGAGGTGAAGTTTTCTGTACGCAAGAAAAATGTTCGCTTCTTTCCGGTTTTCCTTTCTGAAGGTTGCATTGAAGCCACATTTTCCCAGTTTTAACTCAATTGCCATTCAGCAAATGCAACCCTTACTAGCTCTGCAGCATGTGGGAGTCAGCATGTGTATCTTATCTTGTCTTTCTATCGCATACAAGAAGAATATTTTTAGCCTTCAGCACCTAATTAAAAAAGGTGAGGCTGACATCTTCTTCCACGCCTGTGCTGGTGACATGGAGCATCGCAAACGACTCTCTGCTGGGCAGAGGGAAGGTGAGCTTTGTCTAGCTTTGTGCTTCAGTTACAGTCCCATGCTAGCAGACAATTTATTCCAGTTGCCAAAGCCCTTGTTTTCCTACAATCCAGTCCCTGGTTACAGAGACCATAAGATCTGCTGATCTATGGCAATGAGCAACAGAAAGGAGAATCTTGCCTTCACCGTAAGGAAAGAGGAATTAATGGTTGGACCCCGGGGGACGGAAGGGGACTTTAAATATCACCCTGGTGCCCATGAAGTTTAAGAGATGTTTTGAACTCTAACACTGCTGCATAATTCCGGCATTCAGTCACCTCGGAATTTTGGGATTAACCAACATTGCTTTTGTTCCATAAGGTTTATTTTATTTTTTTATTTACTTTAATTTCCATTCCCAATTGCACAAGTTGAGAACTTTTGCTTGATAATTTCTACAAACTGTACTCTGCAGCTTGACTGATCTTTGTCCCTGTATTTAATTGAGTTTTTTTTATTGTTTTGTTTTATCTCTCACTTTCTTAATATACCCATAGATTTTAGCTAATGGAAATAATAGATTAATAATAATTACTTATAATTATTTTGGAAATTATTTGAAATGGCTTAGATTTAAATTTAGGTATAGAAAATTGTAGTACATTGACTTTAAAAATGGGATTAGATTTGCACTGTTAAAAGCAGCAAAGCATACTAAAAAATGTAGATTTTATTAGGACAATATGTTGTAATCCGAAAGTGCTTTCTACAGAACTGTTTTAAAGGAGTTGCTCATCAGCACCAAGTTGCTACACAACCTGAAATATGTAATTTACTTGCTTTAGAAAAAGTGCCCTTGTTCTTCTAGGTCAAGGAGGTATAATACCAGTTAAGTACTAAGAGAAGGCAACAGAAAGCTGTGTATTAGACAGCCCCATTTATCTTTTAAAAGCAAGAAAAGAAAATACCTTAAAAGAACCACAGAATCAAGTGGTAAGGAAAAAAAACCACCTAAACAAAAAAAAGAAAGATATTCCAAATGGATTTTTTTTTTGTTACATTTATGTTTAAGACCCTTTAATATTACTGGGAATTCTATGCAAGTGAATTAAAAGAAGAAACACTGTGACCATGTTTTAAAAGAGATGGAAGAAAACAGGAAATGGAAAAGGTGAGTTGGGGAGAGAAACCTTTCCTTTTCACAAATAAGAGAGGTAAGTAATTAACAACTAAAAGTTAAAAAGTAATTTGAGTGATATGACAGATGGAGACTATAACTAAAAGAACAATTACATTTCTGCTGTTAGCAATAAAAATACAGGTAAGTGTGAAAGACACAGTATACAGGGAAGGATGGGGTTTTCCAAACAGTTGCATTAATGAGAGCTCAAATACAGGAGAGAAGCTTGATTCCTAAAAGCAGCTTCATTAATAAAAATAAACTGCCCATGGCTCCTATATGTCAGTATTTTACACTAGAAGTCAGATTTGTCAGGAAAGAGAGAATACTGAAGACAAATACCAAACTGATCTTAAATTCAGCTCTTCTAGAGAGCCATCTCTTCTGACCCAGACCTCTGAACTCCCTCTATAGCCAAAAGAAAGCAACAGCAACCTCTACGGGGAAATAAATTCAATCCAGAAAACTGACATCTGAAACATGGAATTGAATTTCCCTCTGGAATCTCCATTGTTCTTACAATCAGTTGCTGCCTAGAGGACTTGATTAAGATCAGGTGAGTGAATCCTATCTGGAAGGTTCTCAGGGAAGACCCAAGGCAGGGACTGTTGTTCCATTTAGGCCTATTTGCTGAATTACCTTGAAGGAACTTGACTCAAACATCAACAAAACAAAGCCAGGTACAGCAAGAAATATAAACCAATTGTTTTATTGGCATCAGAAGTTCAGTGATCACTTCTTCCACTGCCAAATACTTTTCACATAAAACCTTCCTGAAACTTGTATGGAAAATTATTGTCTCTCAAATAAACAAACAAGTCCTTTAGCTAAACTGAATAAGAAGAAATTATTGCTTTCTTAAAATAGGATTCCACAGTACTAGTTTTTCTGATGATTTTTTTCCCCTAGGTATTATACTTGGCAGAAGTATTTAAGTTGATTCTAGGTAAGATGTGTTAAGCTAAAACTAGAAGAAGATTCAAGTAGACGTCATATCAGAAAATAGCACAATCTGGCCAGCAATACCAAGGATTTTTCCAAAAACTAACTCATTAAATTCATTTTTGTACATGTCCATGGCTTCTGCTCAGCTTGTGCACTGAGCACTCTGACCTGGTAGTTGCAGAGATGGTGTTTGCTTGATCCTTAAAAAGTGCTGTGCGCTGAGACAGAAGGACTCCTAGAAAACATCCTACAAGTGTCATTACTTCCCAAGTCTAGAAAGGAGCACTTTGCTTCCCAGAGTGAAAGGGATATTGGAAGAGTACAGCTGCCACATCTGGGATTTCCCATGTTCAGCACCTCCCGGAGAACAGTCCAGCCATGAGCTGCCAAGCCATCTGTTTGGTGGGCACCTACCCCCAGCCTATCCAGTTTCCTCTTCATAGTTGGTACCACCTTCAGCAGAAGGGTGCAGCAGATAGTTAAGGAGTGCTACAGCACGAAATCAATACAAATAATAAAGTTGCTCCTCCACAGCAAACCATTTTGGATGGCAAGAATTCAGACATGGGCATCCCTGGTGCTAATTTCATTCACAAGATATAATGGGCATGAAATTAAGGAAAAAATCTTGCCTCCTTCACCAAAGAAAAAAAAACACACCAAACACTCAAAGCTCCTGCAGCTGCTTCATTTTGCAGTCACTACAGCAAAAAGGAACATAACTCTGCTTAGTTCACTGGAAGCAAAAAATAAGTTTTTACGTGAGTTTTTACAAACACTCCTTTGAAGTACTGAAGAGAAATTTTTACATTTTCTAAAATTTTTTGGGTTTGTTCTGTTTTTGTTTTGTTTTTGTGTGGGGTCATTTTTTGGTTTGTGGGGTTATTTGTTTGGTTTTTGTTTGTTTTGGTTTGGTTGTGGGGGGTGGTGGTGGTGTGTTTTTTTTTTACAAACTGACAGTTTAGATTGTTCCTAAATGGCTTTCTATACTACTTTAGAATGGGATAACCAAATATTTAGTTCCTTTTAATTTTATTTGTGACTACACTTCGAAACATTCACCTGCTTTCAATTTATGGTCCCAGAGACCATCTCCCACTCAGTCCTGAATATTTGCATTTAGGACCTATTAAGGTAAGTAAAATTCATGCAACTTTTCTTTATGCTATAAAATATGATACGTATTGAAGCATAATAGGGATCATGGTGAATATGGTTTTTTAAAAAAGAAGTTTAGGACTTTTCAGGGAATACCTGTGTTCTTTCTATTTATGTGATTCTCAACTACTTTTCTATGTTCACCTTTTAATCAGACAAGTCATATTCACTTCCACATGATGTATTCCTTTCCTGCCCAGAAAACAAGAGACGTGTAAAAGCAAAAGTTGTTTTATTCAGAGGTTTATCTTTCACTAGAAGTGCCTGCTTCACTGCTATTTGGAGAACACTGATACGCATTATATTTCTATTGCAGTTCTTCTGCTTATTTAAATAGTTATTTATGGAACTGTATTTCTTTCACAATAATCAGATATAAGACATATTAAATGTCATGAATATTCATAAGTTTTCAACCCCACTATAAATAGCAAGCCAGCAACCTGTCTTCATGAAGGAAAGGAGATCTTAAATATAGATTATTACAAGAATATATGCATGCCTTATTACTTATTTGGATTGTCACCTACAACCATTTACCACAACCCATACAAATACTAAGTTCAAAACCTAGTATCATCAAAAAAAAAAAAAAAAGGAATCTGTCAACCTGAGCTCTTAACTAGTGCAACAGGCCACAATATAAAAAGAAGAATATCTGCAAAAGTGGGTTTTTGTATCACATCCTTATTATGGTCCAATATGACCTATTAAGCAGAAAAATAATTTTACATAGCCTTGTTAAATAGAGTACTATGATCACTAGAGGGAAAAATTTCTTGCACTGTTGAAAAATTTAATCCTTTACTTAAATGAGTTAATTCCTCTTATGATTTTGTTAACATTAATAAAACTACTAAAAAACATTACACATCTTTCTCAGAGACTATTACAAATAAAACAAAACACATGGAGCTGGAGGAGGTACAGGTTTTATTCCAGTGATTTTCACCCTTAGCATCCATGTGCAGTCTCTCCACTACGGCAGTCTTAAAACTGATTTGCTCTACTGTTTTGCCTGTGACTTCTTTGTCCTCAGACTTTGTCATAAACAAGCAAAACAAATTAGGGACTGCCAGTTCTCTGAAATAGTCCAGTTATAAGAAAATTATTTCTTATTTCCCCACTATATTTTTTTTACATAAAACAACATCCTGGAATTGGAAATACCTTTGCTAGTGAGATACCAAGATTTTGATGATTTTTCCTTGATTCTATTTATTATGAATTTCAGCAACATACTAGGCCAGGGTCAGGTGAAAATTTAAATCTCAAATAATAGCAGTCCTGACAATGTATTTTTCATTCTTTGCTGTAATAAGCAACTGTGCTCTGCAAAAACATCTGTTTTGCTTGTTATCTGCTGAAACACAACATCCGTCTTAAAAATCATGCAGAAAATACACTGAAAGGTATTAAAATACCTTTGGTATATCACGCCTCAGAAATATTTTAACTTTCTTTTTGTGGTTTTTTTTTTTTTTTTTACCATCTTAGTAAAGCCATGCAGAACACACTCTGGTATCATTCAAAGCTCCGTCTTCCAAAAATTCTTCAACTGATTAGATGAAACCTCAGCAAGTTGTTCATCACATTCATGGTCTGTGGTGCAACATACTGATGTTCATTAACTTGAACCCTGAAGGTCCTGCATTATGTTTAGAGTACACCCATGTAATTTGTTTGCTTTTTATAATTTCCATTAGTACTAGTGAAAATAATAATATACTTTATGTAAACCTCAAAGCAACAGTTAGGCCACTTTTGTGTTTCTATGAAAATAGTAACAGGAATTTTCTAGAAGTGTGTCTGGGAACTCAGTGATTTTCCTAAGAGTATGCTGCAAATAAATTATATTAGTTTTTATTTCTAGAAAAGAGGAACAATGGTTTTGAAAATGTATACGTGGTTCAACACCGTGCACTGTTTTTAACTGTATAAAGTGCCTTTTATAAAATGTGGTGTAATTACTTCTGCAAAAGGACTCAGTGTTAGCCCCTAAAATGTCATAGTAACAATGAAGCAAATAGCATTTTAGGACATGGTGGTCTTGGGAAACATGCTGCACAACCTATCCAAAATTTCAATTAGCTAATGGATGAATTGAGGATTCCACAGAATCACAGAATAGAATCACAGAATCATAAAATCATAGAATCATAGAATTAGATGGGTTCCAAAGGACCTCTGAGATCATCAAGTTCAACCCTTGATCCACTACCACCACAATTACTAGACTATGGCACCAAATGCCACATCCAGTCTCTTCTTAAATACCTCCACGGACAGAGAATCCACCACCTTCCTGGGCAGTCCATTCCAGAAGAAAAGCTAAGAACCTTAATCCAGAAGAAAAACTAAGAACCTGAATTTAAATTAATGTTTGACTATGTCAAACATTTTAAACCCCTTTAAAAGATGTAAATTGGAGAAAAATTGATGCCAGTTGCCTTTTTAATTGATTTGTTGTGGTAGATTCAGGTAAAGTATTTAAGATTTTTCCCTTTCACAATCTACAGTGAATGAATTTTGAGGTTTTTACTAAACTGAATTCCAAAAGTGTAACTAAAGCAAAACACTAAGAATTCAGTTTCAACGAAAAGAGAATGTCAAACAGGTTTTTTGTAGGTAGCATGTTTACTGTAGAAGGCCATAATAATCTTTAGCTCAACTAAAAGAATAATTTTTTTATTATTATTATGATAGGAGGCGCAAACATATGCTGGTTTTAATTTCATTTTCTTGTTAGTGTTTTTCTTTAATATGTAGTAATTATATGGAGAATCTTGATCAGCTTTTGAGCAAAACTTCTGTTACTTAATAGGGAGAAAAACAAATTGTACAACTGATAATTTAAGCAGGTATGAGTAATTCAGCTACCTCAGAAAGGGCCAAACCTCAAATGCACTTCCATGCAAGTGACCATAATCAATGGGCATGGCTGCAAGACTTGTCCCCACTTCACTCACACTGTCACTAATAAGCCTGTGGCAGGTGATAATTACAAAGCAACATTTCTATGACCATACACAGTCTTGAATGGGATTATGGCACTAAACATAGATACAGGCAAAAGATAAAAGCTGGAAGAATTGAGGGCAGTCAGAACACCTATGGAAAAAACTATAATAATGCAGAATATCTTCAAGATGTCATAGTTATTTTAGAGATCAGGTTGGCATTTAGTATAAAAAAGAAGTCAAGTTTAGATATCAGGAAGGATGTGTAAAAAGACAACAGCAAGTGAGGCCTTATGAAATTAAAACCATGGTTTAAGCATTTCTGGAACAGCGAAAATACCTTCTCTGTTATAAGAATTACAGTAATATATTGAGATGTAGATAATCCTTGAGATGCCAAGCATCCAAAACAGATGGACATCAAAATCCAGACTGTGATTTAGCTTCAACTTTCCTGGTTGAAAGTGTCAACAAAATCTCTGACATGTCAAACACCTAAGTCTTCCATTCATTGATTGGTTTGTCCAGAATGAATAAGAACTAACCCTAAGTGAACATATATGTTCACAATAAATTCTCCCTGTAAATGTTCTAGTGAATGGAATGCTATATAACTACAACACTAACTAATTAATCCAGACAATACCCTTGTTGGAACAGTTAAGCATTTCCCCACTGCACAGGAAAAAAAAGAGAAAAAATATAGGCTCTTTGTTTATTTATAGTAATGGAAGTGTGGACAAAGTAGGTACAATTAACATCACCTATAAGTTAGTGATTCATATTCTTCTGTTATTTATTTTGATTTTGTACCTATCAAGCTACCTGGGAGTCTCTCGGGTACTGATAGCACTTGGACTAAGATGAGAGATCTAGAATATTTGAGTTACGCCAAGGTAAAAAAAAAAAAAAAAAAAGATATCTTTCTTCTAATCCTGTTTAAGTGCATGTTGATTTTTATTACTGTTCAAACAGACAAGGAGAAGGTACCAGCAAGACTATATGTAGAAACAAATTACAGAAATACTACTACAGGAACAGGAGCTCCAGAATAATTGCACAAGTGCAATATTTTTTTCTTATAGTTACTAGTCATTTTGATAAGGCAAATTATGAAATTAACTCTTTTAAGACTGAAAAAGTCTTTTGTACTTTGAACTTCCTCAGAACCTGAAATATTTTTGGAGAAGTTAGAGAAATTAGATTTAAATAAAATCTATAAACACTTAGGAAACAATATATGGCATATTTTTCAGTCTCTGAACCACACCCCTGAATGATAGAAGAAACATATAGAGTGAAAAAGGGTTTGTGTGGCAGAAATCATGTCTGACTCCCTCCTCCATCTGTATCACTTGCTCTAATAAAATATAGATTCCTTACAGGCATTTTTCTATTACATCATTAAACAATCACAGTTATACAGTCATTACTCACTCCATAAAAAAAAAATTAACATACACAAAATACACATTTTCCCTTTAAATGTTTGTCAGATGTCTAACTATTGTTTTCCTGGTTAACAATAACATTTCTTGGAAAGAAAATACTTTTTGACTTCTTAAGTTAAAATATAAAAAGAAAATATCTCCCAATGAACAAATTTTTTTTAGGAAAGATCTGGAGGAAGTATAATTTACACAGCTTGGTGTGAATTCTCTGATTTTAACTAGCTTCCTAAATTTAAAAACTGTTTCTTAATTTCTTTTTGGTTTTGGCTTTGACAAAATGACTGCTTTATATCTGTTAGCAGTTTCAGTATTTACGACTTATCATACTGTTAGATGCACATCTATAATTTATTTACAGTCCTATTTAAGTGTTATGAAGCTTCAGGAAATATCTAGATTGTCCAAAAAAACATGTAATAAAACCACCACACATAATTACACATGGTTGCTCAAAGCAAAATACAGATGAATTCTGTCATCAGGCTATGTCCTGCTATGTTAGCATTGGTGCAGAGATAGGAGTGGGAGCTTTGACTGTGCAAGGAAAGGGGTACTGTGCAAACACTAGGGAAACTCCACCAGCAACTGGGAAATAAAATGATTGCATCTGTATCAATCAAGCAGTGTCACAGAAATGAAATCATGGTAATGGGACTGTTATCACAGGATCAATGCTGCCTGTTTTGAAATGTCTTCTGATTCACCTTGTGGCCTCAGCATTTATGTGGCAGCAAAAAGCCATTATCTGTTCTATTTCAGTGACATTTACTCTTTCTCCTCATCTGTTCAGATGTCCATTCTTTGATGGCTCTAGTATATCATGCTTTTCATACTCTGGCAGTTATGTATGCTACCATTTTTGGCCACTTTGATTTTTTGAGTGAGAGAGGCTTTTTCTCCTTTTTCTCAAAACTTCATCACAGATAAAATTCTGCTGGTGTAATTACATGATTGTATTTTCTTTATCCAATTGGAGGCTCCATGAAATCGAGTGCAGTGCTACCTCTGGATCAGGTACAAAAGCTTTCTCATCACCAAAACGTTCCCCAAATAAACTGTGAACCATAATTTAAATAAGTGACAACGGCAGTAGTCTAGTTGTAAAATTAGTTGCTGAAAAGTACAAATGATTTCACTCAGAATTTCCAGTTTCTCCCAGATTTCACTGCACCTCTGTTACTTCAATAGGTTTGTGCTATGAAAGAAAACAAACAAAGTACAACTATCACAGGCAGGGAGCAACTCTACATAGAAATCAGGGAGTGTTCATGCATCACTTATGAAGGAGGTAGGACATCTGAGAAAAAATTGTGTAGGCCAGGTGAAAATTAGCCTTTTACTGTAATCTTCAAGGATAATGTAAAAATTAAGTATAAGCCTGGAGTTCCACAGATTTTCTTTTTTTCCTTGTTGAAACAGAAGGAGCATGGATTTTTCATTGAAGCTTGTCAAAATACAGTGATGTACTAATCTCTGAAGCC
>JAYRBT010000114.1:63080146-63092137 GCA_036023395.1 Myiotriccus ornatus
CGATATCACCTGGAGAGTCTTTCTGCTGTGCCTTCTGCAACCGGACTTGTCTATCTCGCATTGGCCTTTTTAGCCATAAGCGCGCTTGTAGCAAGCGTGGGTAGAGCCCTCCTAGAATCTTCGTTCGCGAAGCCTAGCCATGATGATGATGATGAGCAATTCTCAAAAAATCCTCAGGACACTACCATTTTATCAATCATTTGGGACCTTGCCTATCTATAATTTCGTCTTCAAGAGCCAAGTACATACTACTCCTTATAAGTTAAATGTCAGATTTGACCCTCTACCTAGCAATGTTCTTTGCAAGTCACTCAACATGACTTCTAGATTCTGAGGTACTGGCATTCCCCCTCAGAATAGTTCTTTCAAGGTCCTCTTTCCACAGCACCAGACAGCCTTGTCTTTTTTCTCTCACTCTGAAAGGCTTTCATCAGCATCTCCATAAAAAGTCCAGTTTCTTCTTTCCAGATTTCTCCTCATATGTGTTTGGACAATTAACTTTCATTTATTAATTTCTGCATTTATGGCCTGATTTAATTAACTGTAGTCATTAGTTTATTTACCTCATTCATAAAAGATATTACACCTTGAGACACTTTTCTCGTTGACAAAAAATCCTGCTGCTTCAGTTTCTGATATGACTTAAGTACACAGTGGTTTTTAAGGATACCACTTTCCTGCTTCCTTGTTCTCTATGTTCTGTTATTATTCTGATTTGTACCTATCAAATGTGTTAACACTGGGTTTCTGAAACTGTTTTTCATCTATGAATTAATACTATATTTTTGTAATTCCAACAGCAATAAACAAAACATAGTTGACAGAAAGAGAGGAACCACAGACAAGGTGTGAATGCACTTGTGAATAAAACTGTATTTATTGTTCCCATTCAGGACTCTTAACTAATAAATCCTGAGATGGTTCTTTTATTTCTTGTTCTGTTCTTGATAGCTTCCTGTAAAGTTCACTATCAGGGAAAGAGCCACAGATGAGACCTCAAGATATGCATCACTTTTCACAGATGGAGTTTAGGTTTCTCTTCCAAGTTACTCCCAGGCTTCCATGAGCTGGAACACTTACTCCCCTTCCTTTTTCACTGACCGAGGGGTCTTTCTCAGTGTACCTTTTTCAAATCCCACATTTGATTTGATGAGCTGAACTGATAATGTTTGGTCTATACTCCTGATGGGTAATTCCAATCCGTGAAGCAGTTTATTTATTTCTATAAATTGGGCCCAGTTTCCACAGTGATAAAGACATGCTTTTAGAGTGGCTATGCTACCTCTTTTGTTTCAGAAGCTGCATTAAAAGCATGCTTAAATCTTTTCAGTTTATCATTTCTAGGTAGCTCTAACCTATTATGACTCCTCTTCCTCTTGTCTAATACCATTTGCACTGGTAAAAACACACACAACTTGGTCTTTTAACCCCAAAAAGGGTGTCTTGCTTGCATATTTAATCAAATCCAACTCTGTTTGGTGCAATCTGTTCTTAAAACACTCAAACTCACTGGTCTGTCCTGAGCACTCATGCCTTGGCCTGAATGAAAGTCCTCCAGCTTCCACACAAAATATGTCTGGTCTGGTAACCATAGCAGCCTGACTTGGACACAATACAGGAGCTGGTAGAGAGGGGTAAGACCCCCAAAATACATTCTTTCCCCTGAATAATTTCCACTGATTTTAAAATCAGAGTCAAAATCACAAGACTGCACAGATTAACCTTCTTACAAGAGCACCACAAGCTGTCACCCTTTAACCTCTGGCAAAGGTTCTTAAAAAGATTAAGAAAAAAAAATTCAAAAGGAACCTTGCACATAATGCCTCAAGGGCATGGGGTGAGCGGAGGGAAAGCGGCACTAAACCTCATAAGTTAGGATGCTTGCCTCACAAGGAAGTGGGAAGATATTTTATGAGCTCCTGGAGTCATCTAAATTCTACCATAAAGGATCTCCTTCTTCCCACATGTACAGGAGAAATTGCCTGTCAAATGTCCTCACATATAAGATCTATATTCTTGAGTCAATGTGAAACAATGGCTCTGGGCTTCCACTAACTGACTTGCTTCAAGACAGGCAGAGGCTCCCAGAAGGGCAGAGAGCTTACTAGAGAGCTAGGGACCACCCTTAGCCCCACTGAGAAGGGTCTGTGTGATGCTGCAAGTCCCATCCTTTCATGAAACAGGAGTTGTTGCCTTCACAGAGACAAGGCAACACTAATCAGATAATCAATAACACAACAAACATTGGCTCCTATCTCCTGCTGTGCACTGGTTCCTGTTAAGGTAAAGTTATTAGGAGCCAGGAGGCATTGATCACACAGGAGCAGAGTAACTTCAACACCTGCCTGGAACACTCTTACCTTTGCGCCAGGTGATGGCATCTGAGCCAGCCTGTCCCTCAGCCACAGTATGTCACTGCTTACAGAATAGAAAAAGCAGTGGTACAGCATCTTCCCCAGTCTGGAAACTGGATAGGTACCACCCAGCACTAAAATAAAAGTATTACAGGCAGCGCAGTCTCAGGAGTTTCTGGATCAAACCCTGAACTCCACTAAAGCAGAGTTCCAGAAGAATTTGACAGAATTTGAATGAATATATTTAAAAGCGCCAAACCATTCTTACAAACACAAAGTGACACTTAAGAACACTATTTTGCCTTATACTGGACAAAGCCACTATCTGCTCTTAGCCTTATTGCTCTTTGGTGAGGAAACTAAAGGCACAGCAATGCAATCTGTGGTCTGAAGAAGATACAGATACAGAGGAGGAAATGCATAAAGCGGTTAACTTCAGAAGATAAGATATGTGGAATACAAATCTCCCTCCTCAGGAAAACTGCAATAATTATCTTAAGAACACATCCAGCCTTGAAACTCAGCAATACAAAGTCTTTGGTATTTCAGCCAGGGAAACAGAAAATCTATTTTTTTATTATTATTTTTAGAAAATTACTAAGACTTCTGTTCCTACAGTCAAAATTTTACCTCATTCCTTGCACCTTGCATTTCATATTGGCAGATTTAGGTTTTCATAAAAGTGACAGAAAATTTGAGGCTGTGTCAATGTTGCAAAAGTATCTATTTTTTTTCCTCGAGGACAAAATGAGAAAATATGAAACAATTAATTGATTATTAATGCAAAATGAAAATGCAGCAGAGTTAAATCTGAAGGAAGTGAGAGTGGCATTGCCACCCTAGTGAGTCTTCCTAAATTATACTTGCTTATTACCAGGACAAGATGTGTACCAAAATCTCCAGCTTCTCCGTAAGTTGTCAGACACGCCAGTGCACAGCCAGATCTCAGTACTGAATGGGGATAAATGGGGATAACATTCTTTTTCCTAAGCAAGGCAGCGATGGGGCACACAGACAATTCCAACTCCACTAAAATATTAATGCCAACACCAGTTAAAAATACCATTGTTCCCATTAAAAGGGAAGAAAATTTTCAGTGGAAAACAAGAACTGACAGAGTCTCACACTTCATTATACTCATAGGGATGTAACAGGAATATGAACAAAAGATTTTCTAAAGGTTTTCATTTGAAAATAAATTCAAATCATTTGAAAGCTCAGAAGATAATGTCCCAGTGGGAAAACAGATACAGTAGGCAGGAATTCAGTAGCAATTCTTTCTAGACCTCACAGAGATTAAGGTATACAAGGTGCAATAGGGATCTTACAAGATCTCTAAGGTCAAACACATATGAGAAACGCTTCTCCTAAATTGGTTAAGGTACACTATATAACATTACAGGAAGACTACTTTAACTGATAGTGTCAAAAATAATTGTGTTTTTAAAACAACAGTCACAGCTAGTTCTCTATAGAAATAATTCTCTATGGTTATCTTTGAATCAGGATAACAGCACAGAAGACATTACCATTAAAAAGCACTAGACAGACTATATTTGCTATTGTACACATGTGTCACCATCAGGAGAATGCTGACTGCTCCTTACAACATGCACACATTTTTCATTGATAGCCTCTCCACATCAGCTTTCTCCTGCAGCACTGCCAATCTTTCACTTACATGTCCACAGAAAATCCAAATTGTAAATTAACACATTTGTATTTATTTTTTTCTAAAATTTCTATATACTTTTTATGATGCAAAAATAACTAAATTTACACCTATATAAAGTGCAGACAGAATGGTGTGTCCAACTGAGCACTTGCATGCATGTATATTTCTTGCTGGCAATCTGAATGATTGTGAAAACAGTAGCATTGCTACTTTTTGCCCCATTCTTAGTCTGCCATCATACACAGATCTTATTGTTTCATCATATTGCTTTGCTTATTTAATCTGTGTACTTCAGGCTTCTTAATTCAGACAGTTATAAAATTATTTCAAGGTTGTTAGATGTTCCTATCTAGAAGCCATTTGTTTTCCAAGAGATATATTTCTTTCTACAAAACCCTGAAAAACTAATTCCCCACCAGTGCACAGCCTTACCAATTTTAATCCAAGACATCTACCAGAGTAGATATACTGAACAATTTGTCCTTCGGCATATTTTAAACATAAAATTTCTAGGTTTATTTCCTTTCAGCATTGCACAAATTATAGCTCTGAAACCTGAAAAGAAAAAAAAAAAAGGAAACAAGAAAGAAAGCTTCCTTAGAAGTGACTCATGGACAGAAAATGTATAGATTTTTCAATTCAAAGCCAGCATAAAAAAATTCCCCACGGTAATGCGATTGCAAATGCTAATTGCATTCCAGTAAATTGCTTTACATTCATCAAACAACAATCAATGGGAGACACTGCTATCTTCTTTTATTGTAGTGATGCTGTTCTCAGCTGTACAGATAAGGTAGTGTCAGACAGTTATAATCTTCCCCCTTGCTATTTTCAGTGGCTTATAACTTCAGAATAAAAATTTATGCTGAAATTCAGCAACTCAGCCCAAGAGTCTTTCTTTTTAATTGAAAAATGTGCTAGCATATATCTTGGAGAGATAAAGAAAGACCAAGACAAATATTCCAATTCAAATACCTAAACTAAACTAATTCAAATCTATCACTAGAAAAGCATAAGTTATTCCACTCTCTAAATTTCAGAGGTATTGTTCATCCAAAGCTCCTGTGAAAACACTAGGCTTTTATTCTAAATGTGCTTTTTTTTCTTTAACTTGAAGAACAAGATGAGAAAGTAAGCAACTGTGACTTGGAGGTAATAGAGCTGCTGACTATGTTGGGTCATTAAGGTCTATTACAATTTAGCAACATTTAGAGTGTTCATGCCCACAATTTTTAAAAAACTGTGTATATGTATACACATACATGTACATGTACACAGGCATGTATTTATATATAAACATAAATAAAATAAAATAACAAACTTCATTTTCATTTCTGAACATCATCTCAGTTTCAAGGGTCTCTGCCAATATTTCATTCCCCAAATATCAAAACATCTTCTGCTACAATGTCTCCAAGATGGAACAATGGACATGATTGATCAGAATGGTCACACTTTCAAGAAAGAAAAATATTAACAGTGGGATACCACAAACCACATAAAACTTGGCTAAGTGGATGAGTTTAAAGCAACAGATGCTCATCATAATTTTGTTTTTTTTTTTAAAGAAAAAAGAGAGAGTTAAGTGGAATGGAAAATGAGCACACAAACATTCTCAGCTGTTTCCTCACACTTTTACTAAAATAAGTCTTCATAGCGACTGAGATATTCAGATTAGATAATAGTACAAGAGAATGTCTTTTTACTATTTAAAGTACAAGTTCTACACAGAGAGCATTGCAAAGACAGGACATGTGAGGTATGAATAAGAAGACTGGAGAGTATCTGCAAACTGACAATAATATTATTATGAATGCCTCAGAGTGGTAAACATACGGGAAAGATTTAATTTGCTGACTTTTTTTTTTTTTTGCTATTTCTTGGATCTTTGCCTCCTGCTACAGTCAGAATTCCAGTTTGCAAAATGTTGCTTTGGAGATGCAAGAGCACTGGACCATCTCTTCAGCTGTAGTGTCTGCTGAAGTTGAGCTAATGGCTGTATATCACTGTGCCTTGTTTTCATCTGCCTTTTTTGTCCCCATTCCTCCTTATATCCTTATGCCTCAACAAATTTTGTTGTTTACTGAGACTTTTTTTTAAAATTATTTTTTAATAAAGTGCTTGAACTCTATGTATCCATTTCCTCTCAAAATTTGCCATGTTTCCTCTGGTAAATTTCTGCTGCTTTTCCTTTGGGACCTGCACAGCCCACTGGATAGGACAGCTCAGACAAGAGTGGGAAGAGAGATTTCTTCCTTCTGTTGGCAGCCAGTCATTCAGTCAGCTGAGAGATGTGGGAGCTAGTGCCAGATCAGTGACTCATGAAACCATTCCATGAGAAAGGGTATTACACCGAGCTTCTGTTCCTCAGGACCGACTCTAAAACTCAGAGATGTTCTTTCATGCTATTTATGCTCAACAGACTATACCACAGCAGCTCAAGGGATAGCATAGCAATAGTAGGGCAAGAAAGTCTACAGAAAGAATATAGGTTGGCATCTCAAATTCAGAGATGCTTCAGAAGAACCAGGGAGTTGTACAGCAGAGAGCAGAACTTACTGTTAGACACTTACACAGTAGTAGCAAAGAAAGGGTAGATGAATGAAAAATGCTAGAGGTAACAAGGAAACACAAACCACAACAGATTCTAAAATTACAGAATTTCATAGAATAACGGAATGGTTTGGGTTGGAAGAAAACTTTAAAGATCATCTGGTAATAATAGTGATCTGGAAAACTGAAAAAAGTCAGTGAGCTGAATTGGACCCAGGAAAGTCAATGACAAGTTCCAGAGCAAAGGGGGAAAGTCCACAAGGTGTACGACTGAGGCAGTGGAACAGAGAAGCCTCACATGCCCCTAAATAGTTTTGAATTGTTAGAACAAATCAGTTTTAATGGGTAATATTAATTCTGGAAGAGATTTGTTGGGTTTAACTGCTCACATAAGCAAAATGGTAAATTAAAAGTCCTCATTTAAAAAAAACCTTTAAATTTAAAAACCTAAAAAAAACACCTAAAATTTCAAAACCTTTAAAGAGCATGATTAAAATAACACCTTTAAGTGCAGTTTCTTTCTAATAATTTCTTCTAAAACTTGGATAGTTTTGAATGGTGAAAATTTACTATTTGCATTTATCTATGATCAGTTTTTGGAAACTGAATGTAGAACTGATAAGAAACTAGTATTAATGAGCAACACATGTAAGACACTGTATTACAATAAAATTATAAACAATTTTATTTCCCTTCATATTCATTTTTTTTTCAGAATTTACTGTTCAGTGTTTTAAAATTGAAACTTCTGTTCGCTGTCAATTAGCTTTCTGCTTTGAATTTTATGACTTTTAAAAATGTTATAATTTGCTTTCTCTTAACTTAGAAAATTAAGGATTTCTGTTATTGCACTTCTGTACAATGGATGTTTCCAGTAAATTACTTATAAACCACAATATATGCACATTCGTCATCATATCTGATTTTTACATATTATATAAAACTATAGGGAGTCCTTTTTGTTTACAATGCAAAGGGCCATTCCAGCTTTGGTCCTGAGCTTCCTGCCAGGGAGCATCACTACATACTTATAAGGCCAATTGTCCATTGGTATAAATAAGTTCCAGATCTAGATGAACTAGCTAAAATGAGAACTACTATAGTAACTTTTAAAGCCCATTCAGTGCATGACTAACATCCTGCACTTCCACTGTCTCTAATGGTGACTGTGTCTGATATTTTTTTCCATTCAGACTACCATTTAAAAGAAAGAAAGTAGTAATAATTAGAGTACTGTTCTCTAACAGCATTTATGAGATGACCAGCAACAGAAATTTAGTCCAAAATAAGATGCTGCAGAACTACAGTCTAATACTCCCTCTAATGCACACTTCTCTACAGAAATTCTAATCTTGTCAGCTGAGAATTAGCTGCTTTCTAACTACACATTCGCTCCATAAACTCTCACTGACTCCCCCCATCACTTTACTCATTCCAAATTTTTTTACTCATTTCCAAATGAGTCCTTTTGCACCTCAGCAACCATGTTATTAAAAAAACCCACACAATTCTCAAAATACCATGTGAAAGCTACTTCTTGTTCATATCCTCACAAAGAAATAGTTTGGAACTCAAAATACTCAAACCAAACAAAAGTATTTGTATAATCTTAATGATGCAATATTTCAAATTACTAGATGCTGAGTATACTACACTTTTACTCTTGCAAAACATTTAAGAGTATTCTGCACTTACAGTATGAAAGTGCTCTCACTGAGGTCAACAGCATTCTAAAAATACCACTAGTTTCAGGCTGCAGTATTTAAGCCTCATGCAAAACCCTGTTGTCCACTGCAGGTCATTCATTTACTATTACAACACGACAGGGACCCATCTAGAAAAGCATGGTGCAATGTTTAAGCTGCAAAGCTCCCTTTCTGCATTAGATATCTAGGCTTAAAACTCCCACAGAATCCACTGCTCCATGTTCCAGAGCATTATTTACATATTTTGCTTTTTCTGATGGGAAGTGTTATTAAAGTGCAGCTGCAAAGGAGGCTCTTGTAATGTAAATATCACAGAAATTAATTTTGATAGTAGTGATTCAGTGAAAGTGGTACCAGTAAGTCTAAGTAAGTGTCGAGATGATCCTCATTTTACACTGCTTTTCCCAAAGGCTCCCACACGTGTTCTAGGCAGTACAAAAAGGACCAGTTTCAGAACCACATGACACAAATATATAGCATCCCTCAGTTATGCAACAAGGAGAATTCCCTGCTTGTCAAGAGCCACACCTGAGTGCGTGTGGACTGAAAAGGGAGAAGGTGTTCATGCATATTTGTCTTCTGTCTAGAGGTCTTTTATGCAGCTCAGAACTCTGCAGGGAGAAATCTCACCGGCACACCTCATTTACTTCATCAGCAGACACAAATGAACCAGCTCAGCTAATTTTAAACTGTAGAGCTCTTAGGAGGTTAAAAGTTAAGCACTCAGTATCAACCAGCAGTTGGGTGGTACTGTCTGGAGTGAACACAGCTGAATTTGGAAGACTGCACCTGTCCCTGTATTAATTTCTAAGGCTCTTTAGATACGAAATGTTGCAAATCCAAGTAATTCAAAAGTTAGCTTTAACTGCTACAGAGCATGGCCCTGGCCGTCCCTCACCATCACCCACATGAAAGGCTGGGACAGAAAAGATTCATGTAAGATAAGATTTGAAAAACTGAATAAATGTTGACTGCCTGGCTTCAGGTGTTTTGCTGCTGAACAGATTCCCCCGAAGAAAATACAATACTTAAAACTTGTTTTGGCATAGACCTAGAGGTAGGAAGAAGGAACAAGGGTGTCACAGTGATTGCCAGCATGAGTAACACCAGAGCTGTTATCATGAATTTTTATGTTTTAAGGTTGCAATCTGACTACATAGCATGGGCTCACGCAGGCATGTGGGGCTGGCAGACATCTCTATACCACCAAATGCTATCAGAACCGAGATGCAGTCTAAGAAAGCTTCCAAAAGGGCACAAGTTCCTGGCATTTTCTTGAAAGCGTCATACAAGTCTTGAATCTTTTGCACAAGCCCACATAACTATCTAGATATAAGCATACTGCATATTGCAAGGCTGATGAACATTCATGCTGTATTTTCCCTGAAGTTCTTTGGGCTTTGTGTAAAGCACAGGTGGAAAACAGCTGTCCACTTCAATCCACCTATGCTCCTTGCACATGTAGGCTATATACTCTTATTTTTTTTCTGTATATTACAGGACTGTGGTGGGTTTACCCTGGCTATTTGCCAGGTGTACACCAAGGCTGCTCTATCACTGCCCTACTCAGCTGGACAGGAGAGACAAAAATATAAAGAAAGGTTTGTGGGACAAGAAGGACAGGGAGGGATCCTCAGCAGTTACCATCATGGACAAAACAAATTTGACTTGGGGAAATAAATTTATTACCAATAAAACCTGAGCAGGAAAATGAGAAATAAAAATGAAATCTATAAAACACCTTCTCCCCACCTCTTCCTTCTTCCTAGGTTCAAGTTCACTGCTGATTCAATACCTCCTTCCCACCAGCAGTGCAGGGGGGTGCAAATGAGGGTTTCAGTCAATTCATCACATATTGTCCCTGGGAATCCTATCTCCTCTGGGGGAGAACTCGTCACACTCTTCTTTAATTCCAGTATGGGGTCCCTAAGAGATGAGACAGCCCTCTACTAACTTCTCCAGTGTGAGTCCTTCCTGGGGCCTGCAGTTTTTCACAAACTGCTCCAGCGTAGGTTCCCTAAAGGGTCACAAGTTCTGCCTCAACATGGTCTGCACCACAGGTTGTAGGGTAACATCTGTTCTGGGGCCTGGAGTGCCTGCTCCCCCTCCTTCTTCATTGACCTTAAAGAACTTCAGCCAATGCTGACAGGCTTGGCTTTGACCAGCAGTGGGCATATCTTGGAGCCAGCTGCCATTGGTTCTGTCAAACAGAGGCAGCCTCTCACGGAATCCAACCCTGTAGCCCTCCCACTACTAAAACCATGCCACACAAACTCAATACAAGGAAATTTGCCCACTTGTAATTTTGAAGAATTTTGTTCACCTACCACTAACAAGTATTTCTGGTAACCATTCCTACTCCTGTGCTCCTTGGTTCACATCTTGACAAGAGCCTTGGTAGTACTCATATGTTCTCCCTTCATATGTTGTTTACACATTGCTTATCTCAGAGAATTACTCATCCATCAGTCTTCCATAATTTTATGGCATATAGTCTAAGAACATGGACTGAGATAATTTGTTTCCTCCACCCTCCAGTTCCACTGAGCAATCCCTCTGGCAGTCTTAATGTACAAAATATTCCAGTGTCTGTTCCCTGGCCAGCAGTTCCCAGACTACCACTCCAAAAGCGACAGTGAGGTGGTTCTCTGACCTAGGCAAAACACACCAACAGTCAAAACCCAGTCCCCTAGCAAGCAAAAAGCTTCAGTGTGAGAACTAGAAGGGCTATTGATTTTTCCAGCAGCAAAGCCACAAACTCTGCAGGGTCAGAGAAAGGCAGATCTCACCTCTCAGGTGGTCCCTGCAGAACAAGGCTGATGTAGGAGATTGGAATAGTTGGCACTACTTCTGACTAAACAGGTCTTTTGTTTTCTGGCTAAGCTGAGTGGATGGAGGCCAGAGCTCTCCATACTCCACCTTTAATGAATAGTAAATTTAAAATGATTTATAAATCAATGTGCTCCCTCCCTCCTCCTTTCACGCTGTAAATAATTGCAGCTTTCGATTTATCTGTGTGAGAGATGAATTAAAGCTAGAGAGAGTTTGATGCTAGAGGAAAATAAGCTAAGTGGATGATGATAAAAGCGAAAAGGGGAGAATATAACATCAGCTCTGTTGATTAGCATAAGAAAGGCAAACCTCTGAAGGATAATTCTTCATGCAGTGAAAGGATGTCATCTGGGGGGAGGTGGGTGCTGAGGTGTACAAACGCAGCAGAGATGTGCCTGTGCTCTGTTCCTCCACCTCACAGACATGGCTCCCCAGCACCACTGATACCCCCTCCCTCTGACTGGCTTGGGGGACCCAGGGCCATCCAGGAGGAGCAGGGGCACAATAAGGAAAGCAGGTGCTACAAATGGGCTCCGAAACCCCATGCGCAGAAAGTGCCTAGTGCCTCATCTGTCACACTTCCTCAAGACATTGCTGGAACAAGGTGCCAGCATTTATTAATAAAAATAATACAAATAACTTTTGGAGAAAGGAGCACATAGGTTATGCTTCTCTCACTTCTGACCCACTAAATGTCCAACCCAATACAAAAACGAAGAAATATACACCCTATTGTTGAAATATACTTGTGGTATATAAAGGTATGTTGAACTTGTTAAAGTAACCATGCTTCTAAGATGGTGTTTGTGACTCCTCGTGTAACCCTTCTCTTTCCCAAGATCCTTTTTACCCCTCACTGTACCTTGGAATG
>JAYRBT010000114.1:63092237-63114251 GCA_036023395.1 Myiotriccus ornatus
TGTTAACAGAACAATAAATCGCTCTCTGCCTGATCACCCTGCCAGCTGCTGCGTCTCCTGTGCTCTCTGCCAGGGCCCTGGGACCCACATGGTGGAGGCCAAGGGGAGGGCACTCTCCCCCCAGGAGCCAGAGGTAAAGGGAAAGCCTCTGGCCTGGGGTTCCCTCTCCCTGTCCAACTTCAAGTTCGTCACCCTATTGTATTCATTTGTTTATGCATAAATAAATGCCAAGAAACATTTAATTATTTTCTGTGCTAAAATTCTAAGTTTTGCAACTATAATTACAATAACCAAGTCACGTAGAATCTCTAAGAAACACCTAGAGCTTTTATCCATGAGTGACCTGTATATTGTTACTTCTGAAGTAAAATTTTACAACTAGCTTGTCAATGTGTTATATCAAATTGTTATAACATAACAGTACTTTTAGAGAAACAGTACTAAAATAATTGCAGAATGGGTAAGGTTGGAAAAGACCACAGTTGGTCATCTGGTCCAACCTCACTGCTCAAGTAGGGTCATTCTAGAGTACATGGCTCGTATCCAGATGGTTCTTTAGTATCTTGAGTGAGGGAAACTCTGCAATCTCTCTGGGCAACCTGTTCCAGTGCACAGTCACCCACACAGTAAAGAAGTTCTTTCTCATGTTCAGGTGAAACTTCCTGTGCATCAGTCTATGCCCCTTGGCTCTTGTCCTAGTGGTTTGCACCACCAAGAAGAGCCTGGCTCCACCTTCTTGGCATCCTCCCTTCAGATACTTGTAGACATTGAGTAGGTCTCCTCTCAGTCATCTCTACTTAAGGACTGAACAGGACCAGCTCTCTGTCTTTCCTCGTAAGAGAGATGCTCCAGATCCTGAATCATTTTTTTGCCCTCCACTGGATCCATGTCTCTCTTGTACTAGGGAATCCAGAAATGGACACAGTACTCTAGATGCAGCTTCACCATGGCCGAGGGGCAGGATCACCTCCCTCGACCTGCTGGTGTTGCTCTTCCTAATGCACTCCAGAATTCCATTGGCCTTCTTGGCCACAAGGACACACTGCTGGCTCATGAATAGCCTGCTGTTCACCAGGACCCCCATGTCCTTCTGTACAGAACTATTTTCCAGCAGGTCAGCCTCCAGCTTGTAATGGTGCATGGGGTTACTCCTTCTGAGATGCAAGGCTCTCCATTTGCTTTTATTGAATTTCAAACAGTTCTTCTCTGTCCATCTCTTCAACCTGCCAAGGTCCTTCTGAAGGGCTGCATAGCCCTCTGGGGGACTGGTCACTCTTTCCAGCTTTGTGATAATGATAATAATTCAGAATGTGAAAATGTATCTGAGATTATATAACCAAGACCTAATCACCTTCATTCCTAGCAAAGCTGTGTTATTGCAGAGAAATTAAAATGCAAGCCTCCACTTAGCTGTAAGTCCACAAAAGCACAATGCATTTGGGCTCTCACCCACAGTGAAGCAATAGTTAACTAAAAATAGTCCTCAAAGCTGCAGAGAGCAATGCTGATAACAAACAAAATGCAGAAAAAAGAGGTAAGGGGGAGAAAAAAAAAAAAGGGCACATTTTTGGAGACAGATGTGGGGCTTTTTTGGTAAAAATTAAATAATTAAAACCAAAACAAACCCCACAATTTGAAACCTAATATGCCCCACTGTTTCCATCTGTGATTTAATTATACAAAGAGGGGCTGGCCAGTTCATAAGATGTAAGTTGGAGACATATTAACAGATTAAAACATGTAAAAGGCTGCTTCAATCAGGAGAAGCAGCAGTAGCAAGAAGGCCTTTAAATGCTGTGAAAGAGTTTTAAGTTGCTTGGATGTATGATCATACCCATATATACAGATACACGTGTGTATGTCCTACTGACAAATACACTGAAGTACCATAAGGGATTGCCTGCACATGTTGTAGAGTCTCCATCAGCAGAGGCTTTTAAGATCTTGCAAGTAAGACAGATGAAGATTTGATGCTTTCTAGGGACAGAATGATTGACCAGATGAGTGTTACTTTACACATCTAAAAAACTTTTTCCATTTGTATGGTACATTTTTACTTATTGCAGTGATGCAACAGATGACAAAGGAAACAATGCAGAATCAAGACCTAATATCAAGCATAAAAGGAAGCAAATATACCAAGCAGTTTGCAATTCTCTACTCACTGCATCTGTCAATCAGCAGAAACAGTTAACGACGTAAAACTTTAGCTTAGATGACAAGGGAAGCCCTAGCTTTATTTCTGGAGCAGCACAAGTGTGAGGAGGCAGGCTCACTAACCTCTGTGCATAAAGGAAAGGTTGGAGAAAGGGAAAGAAGGAGTGGGAATGAATCAACACAACAGTCATTCATAAAATTATCATAAGCAGATGGAAAAGCTAATATGGAAATTACTTAATGTCACTTGGATAATACATGATCAAGCGAGAGGCTGCTGCTTCTGAGCAAGCACATGAATGATTAAAACCCTAGAAACACATTCAGACAAAAGCTCTTTTATACAGTTAATATGAAGAAAAAGTACGTGGAGAAAAATTCTTTGTAAGACCTTTAATTCCAATCTCCAAACTCACCTCACTATTTTAAATGGGAATAGAGTTTTTGATAATTTAAGCATCACATAATCAACAGAAAAGAAAGCATCACAAAAAATTACCATGACTTTATCACTTGGGTGTGTCTAACGTTTGACTGAAAAGGATTCCCAGTAGATTAGCACTAAAGACTGACATACCTCAGGCCATACCAAGAGCTTGACCATGATTTTTTTTGATAAGACTACATTCTTCACTTGACTAATAAAAACAGTTTCTTCAATGTACTGTCAGCAGAGCCAGAGTCTCTTCACAATAAAAAAAGAAAAATGCCAGAGGATTTTCTTCCCTCCTTTAGTAGGGTTTGAAACTGATATAAAAAAAACCCAATAAACAAACTACTTTTAATAACATACTACGCTGGAGAATTGGAAGGCAATAAGCTTTAGCTCCTATTGCAATTACCACTGCAAACTATACACATAAAAACTGTCTATTCCATGAAACAAAGTACCGAGATGCACCTTGGAACATTACTGCTAAATAGAACCTTAGTATGAACTTTGTTGAAAGACTTTCTTTGGTTCAAACAGAATCTCTACTACTTTTACCATACATTACAGATTTAGTCTTCTCTGTTGTAATACAGAGACCCGTAGTTTATAACTGTGCAATTCTTTAACAGAGCAAAGGCTATTAATGAAAATGCTGTTTTGATGGGCTGTGCAAATAAATAGCAGTACAGCTACACTTAGTATGGCTGTGGTGCATGAAAACCTGCTCCCAGAACAGCTGGAATGAGGCATGATTCATTCATAGTTTCTAATCACATTCAGCATCTAGAATGAAAATCTGATGTTTGTTAATTGCTTTGAGTATCTTATTTCATTTTTCAAAACCCTGTAACACATTCATAGAATTCATTCTTTCAAAGTGAAATTTTTATTACTCCTTGCTCTGTACAGGAAAAATATACCTTAGAAAAGTATACAAGGATGATTTCAAAATATGCTCAGTAACAAGTTTTCATCTTTTCTAAAAAGTAAAAAGGCAAACCCTATGGGTAAAATTCGCCCTATTTCTCATGCATAAAACCTAACAGGCAAGAGAAACAGTGTGATTCCCCTATGCAGGAAGGGAGGATTAGTCTCCTGGGGCTCCTGCAGATCAACATCTACAATGATTTGGGGGTAAACTCAGGTCTGGATCACCAGGTCTCAACAGGGATGTTGAAAGGATAAATTCATCTATGTGTCTGAGGTCTCAGATGTAAATGTGAGAAAATAATTACCCTAAGAGGTGAATTGCAGAAGTCTGAGTCCTGGTGGGAATAGCTGGGGCATTCTCTTTTGTTAACTAAGAAGACAAGCTTAATACCTCCAAAGGAAAAATTTGATTTCTAAGTTCTTTCAAGAATACAAATATTATGCATGTAAATCAAACACTGTTTATTTTAACATCTGTGGACAACAGCTGCAAAAACTAGACCTGATCTCCCTCAGAGGAAGTTATGTATTTGTGTTTACAACTTTAAGTACAGAATTGTTTTACTTCTACTCTCCTTGCCAGAAATTATTGCTGTGAGTATTGATCATACTCACTTCATAATTTTTTTTTAGTGTACCTTGGATAAATATACTTGCTTTAAATTCATCTGAACAGGGCAAGTTTTATACATCATAGTTCCATTAGCCAAGAACTTAACTCTCCTCTTATTAAAATGATGTTTTGGCTTGGTCTTTTTCCCTAACACTTTCAGAAATACTGAAGTTTAGAATAAGCCAATTCCTAGATTAATGTTAATGTATTTTAAAAATTTTAAAATTATATGTGCAACATGTAGCACCTTCTGACCGTTTAAGTAAGGCAGAAAACTGCCATTAGGGGCTGATTTTTATAGCACCCTACTTTCTTCATTCCTTGTGATCAATTTCTTTTGACAAAGTGGTGAATCATCACTAGTAAGCTACAACCTTGGCTACTTCAAAATATAATGATCAAGGACACTGCAGAGCTGTTAACCAGCACTTCCCCTTGCCCTCCTGCTTCTAATGTGCTTAATGAAATACATGGTTTTTGCCTGTGCATTTATGACCTCTTCTGTTCCATTTGTCTGCTGAGCATCATCATTTGTCCTGTGACTTTTTCTTAGAATGAGCTAACCATTCTGCACCAGTTTGGACTGATTTGAAAATAACCTCTACTGCTTAAATGGTAATGAAATTACGTCTACAAAACTTCTCCAACCATGTAATTTTAACATCTACTACAAAGTTAGCCAGGGCTTGTCTACATGACAAAGTTGTATTAGCAAAGTGTGAATTTGAGGTTCTGTAGCACATCTATGCAAGGTTTTTTTTTTTGTGAACATTTGCATTTTGTGATTTTCTATATGGTCTGAAAAGAGACTTACTATGTAAAAAGTGGGCCATGGCTGTCCAGTGTCTGCTGACATTCCTCACTTTGAGTAAAGTATTGCAATTACCATCATCTCAAAGGAAATCAACATCAGATTCCAAGTTCATAGAACAATCTATTTTTTCAATGAAAGTATTTCTCCAACACATTAAAATTTTCCATTTCCGAGAAATAAATTTGAAAAAAAAGAAACAATCAATGAAGATGGTTGCAGTTCTATTTTTTCTTAATATACCATGATATTATCTGAAACAGATCTGAATATTATTGATAACAAAGTATGCTCTTTTTTGCATTTTTAATATTAAAAGGCTCTCTCTTGACCATTTACAGTCTTGATACCACATTGGATTCCCAGTGAATATCACGTCTAATCTTCTAGTTTAGAAATATATTAACCATGCAGCAGTAGATAGATGTTGTTTAAGGATCATTCACAACACACTTTTAAGGTATCCTTTAAAGTAACTATACAAAGATCAAACTAAAATAAAAACAGCAGGTGAATCCATATTTTAATATGTGATCTTTTTTTTTCTAGAATTTCTCGCTATAGCATCCACTGAAAATTTCTACTTCATTCTGAAGACAAATGATCAAGATGTGGTCACGTCTGCCTCCCAAAGTGCAGAACTCTCTCCCTAAAGAAAGAACTTTTCTGGGCTTAGTTCTTTAAACTTATCCCAATTTACCAAACAAGTTAAGCATGTTAATGAACTTAAGCACCCAAGTGATTTCATACCTAAAATGTGAAGTGAGGGGGCTGCTAGGCATTTAAAGCTGCATACATAAGTGCCTTAGTGGACTGTGGCCAGTCAGCTTATCTTCTGCACAATTTGAAGGATCTGTGTTCTGCTTGGAAATCTGCTTTTTACATATTTACTTGGTGAAGTTTATCAGCCATATTAATCAATTATGAAATATTTGAAGCACTTGGGAAAAAACAAACAAACAAACAAAAAATCCCCACAGCATACTATTACAGTACCTGGATACACCAAGCTATTCCAGTCTATCCTAGTAAGTATTCCTTTGGAAAGCATGTGATGCATATTAAAAATCTTTACTATAATCTTGCAGAAACGAGCCTTGATTACTCAAACTAGTGCATTTCTCCCTTCAGAGAACCCTTACACAAACACTATGTTTTTACATATCATCCCTAGGCAGCAGTGAAGAACTTTTGCCTTTTTAGCACTATTTTTTTAAATTATCTTGAATTAAAAAAAAAAAAAACCAACCCCAAAACAAAGCACTAAATATTATTTTCTTTGTGGCAACATATATCTAGTGCTATCAATTTTACATCTCAGCAGTAGATGAATGCAAGTTTAGTCAGACTCTTGAGTAGTGGATATAAAACATCATGAGTAAAATTTCATCAAGTGACATAAACCCTTTAATATCTTGGCAACCAAAGCCAATTCAGAGTAACTCAGGAAAAAATTCTTGTCATTACTTGATGGCCTATGGTCTGAAGTGAACTATAAATAGTGAGAGAATTGAACTGTTAAACACTTTGCTTAAAAGAGGTTGCTCATATTAAGTAGATTGATCTTATAGAAATTGCTTTTAGCCAAATTCTTCTTCTTTCACCAAGTCATATTCTAAGCCTTTATAAAAGGTAGTCCACACTCCAGGAAAGTATATTCTGTATCTTCTGCATGGCTTCAGAGTTATTTCAGCTGACAATTGCATCTTAAAATCCTTTTCCTTTGAACAAGATTTTCAATAAAATTTACCTAATTCAGCTTTAGTGTTCTACATTGGCAAGAGTCCCATCAACATTTACTTTCTAGCTTTCATTTTATGAGAAATTACACATTATATAAAATTTATACAAGCAAATTCAGTAAATTACATCCCCCTATTTGACACCGAAACACCATAGGACATGAATACTTGGAAACTCTAAACCTATTGCTTGAAAAAACACATCCTTCCACAGCAGTCTTATTGAGCTTAATTGCCTTTTGTCCATCTACAGTAATCATGCACTTTGTGTTATTAGCAACTTTTACCCAGGGAGATATTACTAAAACAACAGCAATGAATGTTAAAATCCTCTGTGGGTACAGATACATTACAATGTATGTGAGACAATGTAGTGAAGTGGTATGTGTACGTCAACATTATCAAACAGCCGTACCAAAATAAGTGTGATCCTACTGCAAAGGATTTTGTATTGATGACTTCTAAAGGAACTGTGCTGAAATTCAGACTGAATGAACTACACTGTGGTCCAGGACTGTGCAGCAGTTTTATATACATAGTTGCTGCTGAGACAAAAAGGCAGAGAGACTAGTGCATAAGTAGCAAATAATACAAGTTAAAACCACAATCATACAACCAGATGGGAGGAAGAAAGCCAAAAATGCAGGGAAGGAGAACTTTTCATAAATCAGATGTTTAATGACATATTCGTGACTAATAAATGTGCTGTGCTGCTGTGATTTTGTTATTTGTGAAGGTTTTTTGTTTGTGTGTTTGTTTTTGGTGTCTGTAGATCATTAGCTAAGCATTAAATTGAATGGAGTTGTGACAATTTATACTAGCTGAGTATGTGGCCACGCAATATCAAGACAGTAATAGCAGGACAGCACCAGATCAGACAATCTTTCCTTTAAGATGTACCAATTCCAACAGCTGAGGCCAGGACCTGTCAGACACATGACGTTAGTGAGCCTGGGCTCATTTCTGAATTATCATTATACTGATGACGACTTGTAGTACAAAGAATAATCCTGATCAGTGTAGCTAACACTGAACACAATAATTTTAAAGAAAGATTAATCTAGAAGTCTTCCCAGGTTATACATCTGCCTCTCTAATTCACACTTACTTAGAAAGTAAAGGCTTCTCTCTATGGCATATTTGTGGGTGAGCTCAGAGCAGCTTGCTAAAAAATACTAGTTAAGACGAAGACTGCATTTTACATACTGTATATACAACTATAATTGGAAACACACTGATTCATCTGCATAAAATGTCATCTACCAATTGTTTAACTTTGGACAGCTAGAAATTGTTTTGATTTAGAGAGAAACACCCAGGAAGATATTTTTTCCTTGGCTTTCTTTCTTTCTCATCTTGTTTTCCCTTTGTCACATGAGTTCTGAAGCCTTTTAAGCTTTTCTTTCACAACAGATTTCTCTCCTTTCTAAAAAGTAAGGAAGTTCTTCCTCTGTGGAATTTTACTGTACTTTAGAATGGCTAATGGCAATGATACGGTGCTTAGGCTATTCATACAACATTATTCTAGTCAGCCAGCCAGGTTCCCAAGACTTGAAGTATGACTCCTTCTCTAGCTTTTCTAACACTAGGCATTTTCTCAGAAATAGTCTGAGAAAGATGACTGTACTGTTTTGAATCATCTTCATTGTTCAAGGCTTTTAGGCACTGACAAATTGGCACCTTGGAGCTGATTTCCTCAGTTGTTCTCTGTGTGTGGCTGTGTGGTAGCAGACGAATCAATGTTTCTGTCTAGTTGGCTTCTTAGTTTTTTTGATATGCCATCTGTGTCCTGATAAACTGAACTCACATGTTTTACACATGGAAATAGCACATAAACCAGTTTAAGGAGATGAATAATACCCAGATTCAATCTCTTCATAATGATGTAAATGGAAATGCTGTAGACACAAAAGCCCCATAACAGGGACTGAAATGTTCTGAAAAAAAACCCAAACCAAAACCAAACCAAACAACAAACAAGCAAAAACCCAACTCTCCTCCCCTCCCAAACAAACAAACAAAAAAATCCCCCAACCAACCGCTCTTCCCAGCAAACAAAACCCCACAACCTCTCACATTATCACATCAACTGCCAAGATGACTATCCAGTTTGGACATAATGTGATACTCCCATTCCCACATTCTTTGAAAATCCCTGTGCAAGTACAGTGGAAAACCACCTAAGAGGAAGAAATACAGCTAGGAGAAGGTAAATTATCATAATATGGTAAGAAACCACTCAAGCTTCAAGTACCAGCTCCATGTGTTCTCTGAGGGATCTCTACATTTAATGGAAATATAACACATCCTGAAACGACTCAGTACTACAGATTTTGGTCAGACTAAAATGTATTACTTCTTTGCTACAAAAAGATTTTTTTACGCACTATAAGTTATGAGCATAGCAGACTTTAGATTGGATAGTATGATTTTACAGCACACTATGTTGCTACGTTCTGGCACTTCAAAAGGATTGATTTTTTTTTTTCTTTTTTCAAATCTCCTGTTTAGCTGGAGGGCATGCAGATATATTTTGCTAGCAAAAGGGTTAATAGATTCAACCCTTTGAAAAATGTACTTCTTTACACGCATATAATATGATGGATAGTTAACTGCATGCACATTGGTAAACAGAGGTGAAAAACAAATTAATTGGAAGGTATAGAGTTTATTGTTTGTTCTCTGTTTGATAGATGGATCTCATTATTTTCATTGGACAGACAAAGCCATAACAGTTTCCAGAGAAAGGAGAAGTGGCAGCTCCAGGAAACTGCTTACAGATGGACACCCAGCAGGCTAAAAATATTACTTCTGTCCACCTCATCAATAAACTGCCTCTATGCAGAATGGCAATTATTCTTTTCCTGCTCGTGCTGCCCTTTGTGAGGCCTGAGGACTGTTATTGATAACAGGGTATGGAGTGTAAAATATATACAGTAACTCAAACTCATTTACTATGGTAAATCCATACTGGCTAGCAATGATGCCTTTTATGCCATTATTTAAAGTGGCAGTGTGCACTCATCAATGTCTAAAAGGATTAAGTTGATCCTGTGTTTTGCTACTAGCCTATTAATGATTAATGATACACAGTTATTATTTGCCTATTTTAGATGTAGCACATTCTGAGCTGAAATAAAAAGAAAACTCTGTGTTATGGTTTTAATAGATAAAAATTCGGCAAGCAGCAGGATCCTTCTGATCTTTCTTTTACCCCAGCGCACACACAGAGACAGATCCTAACTGTAACAGTGCATAACCTGGAGAAGACAGGTTCCCCCGGGTGAAGGCAAGGGGACTACAAATGTGCTTTGCTGGGGTGTCAGCAGTGCTGTCAGCCAGTCCTGACCATGGGGTGGAACAAGCCTCACATAATGCAACAACCCAAGAGACCCTTGGAGCCAAAGCTGTCTCAGAAAGTGACCACAAATGTCTTCTGTATGAATTGCTGACATGCACAAATGGCTTATTTTACATTTACAGTCCTCTGCCTTTTCACCCAAATACACTTTCTGAATGCACAGCAAACTGAACTTATTCTATATGAAGAAGTACGATCAGTGTTCTTTATAAGAATCCATATGGATCTGCTGACTACACAGTTGAACTTCATATGAAAGAGGCTGTTTAAGGTTTTTGATATTTAAATGTCAATTTCTATGTGGCACATACATCTGTAAATGGAGAAATACTAAAGGCACGTTGTTTAAATATACCACAGTCACACAAAGGGAAATATTGTAAGAGCTAGAATGTGCCTGACAATAGGTGCATGACAATAGGTGATTTCTGCCCATAAAGTAGGTTATATGGACACTTGATCTTATTCATCCTAAAGGATTTTTTCCTTTTTCAGCAAGCAAGCTATGTCACAGGAAATGTGAATTTGATCCATAACAAAACTATTACTTCATGAGATCCAAGGTGAACTGCCCTTCTGAAATGAAGAAAGTTAAGATAATTAGAAAAATTGGAAATGCAGAGCTTAAGGCAGATGTAGAGGGCTACACTCAGAAACCACTAAAGCCAGTGGAAATACTGCCATATACTCAGGCACAGTCAAATATTAGCTTGCTTTTTCAGGGTGCCTACAGGCACAGAGTTACACACCTGTGTTGCTGGTGTTGCTATTACTAGTGATATCTACACCTTACAAAGATTCTTTCAGCTGTGCAGTTTATAAAAATTTGCAAGTGTAATTAAATATTCTGTATCGCGTATTTTAAAAAAATCCATGAAATTATCTGTTCCTATTTCTGATCACAGAAGCCCTGTTGCTTCATACAGAACACTCAGTCCTACACCTTCACTAGATTAGTTTTATTAAATTTGTTTATCTATGTTAGTACCTGAGAAGCCCACCTCAGCAGCTGTTTTGTATATGCACACAAACCTAACATCCTCAAAATTAGTAAATTCACAAATACATACCCAGTACTATGGAATAATTAAACATGTATTAACAAAAAGCTCAAAGCCCACCAAAACCCTAAAAGTGTGCATGTTTCCCAGCTATTTACCAGAACTTGTTTTGGACTCAGTGTTCTGCAGGACCTGGAAAGTAAGGACGCTGGTTCACTCATCAAAACTTTATAGTTGGTCTTCATTCAAATGTATTTTTAATGCCCAGAGTGACAATCAATACATAGTGAAGTTACATGTCTAATTTATATTAAAGAATCACAGGATACTAATTTCTAGTAAAAAAAAAAAAAAACCACCAAAAACCCTATAATTTTTAGAGGGCTTTAGATTTGTTTGTTTGTGGTTTTGGTGGGGTGTTTTTTGTTTGTCACTGTTTTACTTTTAAGGACACAAAGGCTGCCTAATAAGCATCATCTGTTTTCCTTTACTACTATCTGGTCTATCATCAAACAAGCAAAATGAGGATAAGATCAGTAAAATCTAAAGTTACTGGAAAATTTACTAGACTTGTATAATAACTAGAAGATAAATTTTGAGTCCCTCTCTTTTAGAACTACTGTTACATCACTGCATCCATCCTGTAGTAATTTATATTACCATGGTCAGTGTTGGATTATTTTACCAAAATATTGTTTCATCAAGATTTCACAGTCTTGCTCTAGTAAGAGAAAAAAACCAAGTAGATTCTTAAGAGTTTGCACTCTCCATAAATGAAACATCACGGTGCTTTAGGCTGAGTATTTCTCTTGTCCATGCACTTATGCTCTGCTAGCTTTTATGACACTACTTGTCTCACAAGTAAAAACAGGTTACTGGTCTTAGCATTCTTACTGTTCTCCTCACACAGTTATCTCTGTTATGACCTAGATGAATTACTTTTGCTTCCTGTCTTTCATATGTTAGCAAACATCTTTGTTTAATTTTATTCACAGTCCCAGCAGCTTCTATTATTAATTCAAGCCTAAAAAAAGCAAGTAATTTACCTATAAGGAGAGACTTTTTCCAGTAAGTTAATGAGCACACATATAAATTAGAATTATTATTTTCACCAGGCAATAAAGTTTCCTTAGACTTCTCTAATCACTTTTAGAATTACACTGTAATGAAAATCTACTAGTCTTATAGTGGTTTACATACTACAAAAGCAGCCTTTCTAATGTAACTGAGATATCAGGACAGGAGGGAGAGGTGAAATAACCTTTCAGCATTTCTAAATAAGATAGATAATGCATGAGTGGCCAAAATGTGCCTTAAACAAAATTATTTTCTTAAATTTATGAAATGATTCTTCGATTTATTTGTGTCCTGGTTCCAGCCCAGGACAGGGTTAATTTTGCAGTATCCAGGAGGTGGCATGGCCAGGAGGTTATTCTATACCACCTCACATCATGGGGGAGGGGAGCTGTTGGATATGGTCAATTGTCATGGGTGTTCCACATGAACTTTTCTTGTACCCTCTGTCATTAGTATTGTTGCTGTTACTGTTCATCTTTTAATCCCATTGCTGTTTCCAGTAAATTGTTCTTATCTCAACCCATGATCTTTACCTTTTGTGCTTTCAATTTTCTTCTTCATTCCATGGCAGGGAGAGGGAGAGGGTGAAGCAGAGGAGCTAGCAAGGGTGTATAGTTTGGAGAGTCTCAGTGGGAGTGCCATTCCAAACAATGTTAGGAAGTACCACATGACCTCTACTTGTAGGTCACCAACCATAAACAAAACAGGTATGAAATCCAAAGCACAAATGAGCTGTTATACTTTAATAGATTAATCCTTCTATTTTTTACTATTAATTCATCACTAGGTGATGCTCATTTATTAATGTGAATAAGAAAAAAAAATAATCCTTATTTAATCTTTAAAAAAGTTGTTGTCTTTAAAAAAGACGTCTAAAAGAATTGATGTCTAACAAGCAGTGGGCAAAGTGAAAAAAATGCCCAAACTCTATTCAGTTTCAAATGAGCTTTTTTATTCTCATGCTCCCTTCACATATCTCCAACAGTTCTTCCAACATGACACAAAATAGTTAGGGGTAGCTGACCGGTGGAACATTTTAATCTCTTTTCCTAGAAATGGATGTTTTATCAGTAAAGTATGTTAATATGTATTTTTTTCTAAACGTAAGATTTGCATTACTGTAGTACTCCATCTTCAGAAGAAAATTTTTAATAGACAAGGAACAGTCAGAAATTGTAGTTTAAGCTTTTGTACCGAAAATTTTGTTAACAATAAAAGCTAGATGCTGCCTCCAAAATGTAATACTGATGAAAGATTGTGTAGCTATTGAAATCCATTAAAGTCATCCCGTTGTCTTGAATGAGATTTGGCTAAGACTCAAACCTCCACAAAAAAAACCCCAAAACAACACCTCAGAAAACTCATTCATTACTTACACAAATAAAAGAATTAAATATCTGAGGAAGTAGCAACAATATTATTCCGTGTTCTCTGCATCTAGACATCTACAGATAGAAGAGCACTCACTGTCTAAATATTGTCTTCTATTGCATTTGCATATGCAAATATGTAGGCACACACTGGATTTTCATGGCAATGCTAATATGTTTTATATAGTACTTACATACTGGGTGGGGAAAAGTAGGCAAGAAGAGGAAGGATTTAGTGTAGTAACCCTGATCTTGGTCTAGCTATTTTCAAAACCGCACTCTATCAATTCTTATTTTTTAAAAGTGAGTTAAATGTAATTTTAAAAGAATCAGCTAAAACACTATAATCATTACTACCATAAAAGAGCCATTTAGCCTCATTTTTAAGCCTCTGGATGAGACAAAAGTTACTAGGTTACCATCCCTGTTTTCTATCAGTAAAGAATTAAACCTCTTGTGCCTGAGGTTTCCAGCAGTTTTTCAGACAACAACACGTATGATAAGAAAAAGTAGAAACTGATTCGTCTCGTAAGTGTCCAAATGAACACAATCCAAAGTATGAATTTTCTTGCCAATATTATTTAAACTTTCTGACAAGATGGCAATAAACCGTTAGCACTGTAGGATATTTCCTGTGAGTCTGTATCTCATTGTGCAATCACGAACCAAGTCCAGCTTTCCGTTGAACAAAGCAAACCCACAGGCCAATGCCGTGCCATTTAAGGTGCGTCTCCATGGAATCTGGCCCTAACCTCCGGAAGAGCATTTATATTTTGTACGGCATGGCAAAACAAGTGTGTTACTTTTTTACTCCACTCTGTCATTATTTAGTTAATTATGGATATAAGAAGCTTCCTGAAGGGGCAAGTATATAGGAAAAGGCAGATAAAGAGGAAAACCACATCCTGCAGAGGTGTTCTCAGATATCCTGAGGCTGTCCCTCTGAGATGCTAAAGAGGCTGGCTGTATGCACTAGAGCCAAATCGAAAGCCAACTGAAGCTTTTCTAAAGACAGAAGAATGCAAATATGAATGTCATGCCCTAGGGGAAAAAGAAAATAAACAAAAAAAGCAAAAACAACAACAAAAAACCCTGCCCTTAACTATTTGCATTTAAAGGCAAATAAAAATGTTCAGTAGGATATATCCTCAGTTTCTGAAGGTTGCTGAGCTCTCTCAGAACTTCCAAGAGAAAATTAAAAAAAAATATAAAAATAAATAAATAAACCAAAACAAAAGGAAATACATAAAGCACCAGAAATTAAGTCACTTAAGTCAAAAGTAAAAATCCTTTTTCTTACTGGAGGTCTAAAAGTTTTCTCAAAGGCCTTACCAAATACACTATAGTGTTTTATATACAAGAAGGTGAGAAAAACCCCAAAGTGGAAAAGAGCCAACAAATTAAGATACAGGTCACAGCCCAAAAATTTACTATTGGCATTGGCATATATTGCAGCTAAGGAATTCTAGTAGACAAAGAAAAACTTTCAAAGTTTGACAGATGGAAGGAACATGTCACTGTCATAGGTGTCTGAATTGAAAATTACCAGAGCACAATTTTATTCACTTATTTATCCTCTAACAAAGTAAAACAAATGATGGCAAAAATCCTGGTCCCTTCAACCCTCCAAAATAGTTCCACGAAGAGCAGCAGTCATTCAGTGAGTGCCAAGAATCAAATAGTACACGGACTGCAAACAGCACAGGGACTGCAAACTGGGATGTCTACTAACAGCACAAAAATAGCTGCAAGAATAGTAGCATAACATGTTATCAATATGATGTAATATGTAATTTGGAAAGATTATAAAATGAAGAAACAGCCTCCTCAACTACCCATATTAATGATAAATGGCCATTTTGCCATAATGCCACTTGCTTGCATAAAACTGAAATAAGTGAATATTGTCACTTTGCTAATTAGTCATAAGAAAAAGATATTAAACGTGCCAAGCTTGAATATTTTACTATGCTAGGCAGACAAAAATTAATTACCGAAGATGATATAAATATGTAATTATTGAGTTTAATCTATAAATATGGAAATTATAACTCATAAAACTGGTAAAACTCCTATTTCACTATTTTGCCTAAGCACTATGAAACAGAAATAAAAGTATTTCCAGCAGTTTTACAAGCACAAAAAAAGCTCTTGGGAGCCTTTTTTGCAGTACGCACACACAGATCAAGGCACCAATGGTCTCTCTAATCCAAATATTTGCCAGGCACCATTGCTTTACCTTGAAATCTTCCAGCTGTTGATGACTCAGCTTTTGAGCTATGAACTAATAGCACCGTTTCCTTTTTCAGTATTAGAAAAGTGACACTGTCCATTCTTAAAAATTTTGTTGGACTGTAAGCACTTTTAACTCTTTATTAAATGCTGGTACAGAAAGCCTTTATTTCTGTTGTTACCTGTCTTCATCTGTGCAACTTCTTGGTCTTTGCCACCCAAAATTCAGATGTAGTATTTCATCTCTGTGCTTCATGCAAAGCATTCTTGTGCTAATTACATGATTTTCAGGCAGACTTTGAAAGACCTCCAATCATCAATTTGTACTTTACAGTCTCTTCTCTTTGTTTTGCAGCAAATGTCTAGACTGAAACAAATGTGAAAATTCTTCCAGAAGTATCATCCAGCAAGGTCTAATAATGCATATATAATTATTTTTTTAATTAGTATTTAAAGATTTTCTTTATGTAAGGATTGTTTTTTTTTATTAGCAATGACTCTTGAGTAGTTGCTTTGAATTGACACCACAAAAACCTTTTTGCAAGGGGATAAAAACCACCATTGATGGACAATAAGCCACTTTATATTTTTTGACAGAAAATATCACTGTTTTTGGATGTACATCCCATCCAGTCAAAACCACCAAGAGGTTCACAAAGACATGCTCAGAAACATTAGCAATTGACACAAGAGCACTAATACTTGATGGCATACAAGTGAAACATAGTAATGGTATTAAGTTGCCTAAAGAACTCTGAAGTTCCTGATCTTTAGTAGGTGTTTATCCGCTTTGAAAAATACTAATTCTTATGAGATACTGACTTCTGCACTTTCTAATGAGCTGCAGTCTTTAGTAACAGAGATTAAGCATTAGAAACAAAATATGAAGGACACTGAAATCATGCAAGTCATTTGTTTAAATAGAACAAAAGCATTTTACCAGTTAGTCCTACTGGAGGCAAGCTGAAGTATCAAATCATATTGTGGGAGTATTAAAATAACTCATTGTTATTGTACACAGTTACACTAAATTACCTCTCGAGTTACACTAGGTGCTGAGGAATACCTCTGCAGAGCATGGAAAACTTGAGGGAGTAGACAATCATGATGATTTCAGAAAAACATCAGAAGTTGGTGACTCCACTGTTCTCACATACATATACAGTCTAGCTCCTCTTTATTCCACACATTTTGTTGCAGAGGTCACCAGAGTTATGGGCTGGTATGAATGGTATGTGCTATATTTCAGTGATAGTACTACTTAGAAAAAGAATATTCAAATTTCATTTGATAATCTGATCTTCATTTACCATAACAGGTCTCATTAAAATTCACTAATAAACCTATTTGCATTTTTCTTTGAATCCCTATTGTGTGCAAGGATTTTGTAGCTTCCTCTAAGTATATATGATATTAAAGCAGTTCTTCAGCTGTGAAAGCTCTAGTGCCCCCAGTTTAAGTGATCACTAGAGAATAACAAATTGAAGCTTTTGACTAGATAGCAAGAGGGAAAACAATCAACCTACAGGGAAATAATACTTTAAACATGATAGGAAGAGAAAACAGATAATCACCTACAAGAAGAAACTGAGTAATTTCATCCACAGTTTTGTAGCTTGATATTTTCAAGCTATCCATGAAATGTCAGCAGATCAGTATTCTCACTTCAATACCATATTCTAGGGCAAGAACGAGACTTTGATAATTTGAATGCACTTTGATAGTGCATCAAATTAATTTAGTCCTGAAGAGCAAAATGGTTGTGTTTCTGAACCATAACCGGGTGGCACAGAGAATATGTGACGAAAAAAATGAAAGCTTTATTCCACTCCTTCAGAAGCCAATCTTTGTAATGCTTTCATTAGCAGTTAAAAAACACTACTCTGAAATAGAGAAAAAATGGATTTTATGATCCTGAATACTATGGGGTATAGTTTTACTTCCCCATTTTACTAAGAGGCAAACTAAGAGTTTGTTTTATTGCTGTTAGACTTGTAAAAGGTTTGTTTGTAAAAGAGCCAAAGATAAATATAAGCAAAAGGAGCTGTAGGATATTTTTTTTGTCTTCCAACTAATGTAAAAGGAATCTTGTTCCTACATTTAAGAAAGAAAAGTGATAAAGTACACTTTTTTCTAGAAGACAATTCTAGTAGTCTACACAAGAAAGTGAAATTTTTCTCTTGTGAATGTGGGTAAATTAAGTTTGTTTATAATGCAAACAAAAAACCAAAGAACCCAGATGAAGCTGTATCCAATAATGTACATATCATAATACGTACCAAAGGAAATTTCTGTTATGCAAAATACTAGATTGCTACCTGGAATATGAATTTTACTCAAGACTCCTAACCCACACGGAAATCCTTTAGGATCAGAGAAATTCAGACAGAGAAATGTTTTATTTTCCTATCCCAACACAAACTATAACTTTACCTACGCTTTGTCAGTTTGGTGCATTTCATTTTCCGAATATAAACACTTCAGTTATCTGAGCTGATAGAAGGAAACGTGCATTTCCATGAAGTCAGCAGACTCGCACCAAAAGCAGGTATCTGCATTGTTGGATGGAGCAAACTGCTTCCTCCTGCTTGTTTCTCTCCAGTAAGTAAAAAGTGGGTCTAGACAACTAGGCGAGTGAAATAAGGCAAGCTGTTCTGAATTGTTAAGGCAGCATTACGAGCAAGGAATACCACAGAATTGTGCTGATAGCAAGCTCTACCACTTCAAGCACTGTAAAAGAAGGGAGCATGTAAAGGGGTGAGAAAAGAGAAGTGACTTGGAATAGTCAAACCAGTAATGTATTATTTTCTCTATTGCACATTTGAATGGTAAAGAACAGCACTAAGAACATACTTTCCCCACGTATTTTTATCTATCCACCCTGAGAATATCAGACTGGTACAACACTTTATAAAAGAATACGGAAGAGAAAAAGTACTTTCATAATTTTTCTACCTGCAATGACGACAATTCAGGAAAACCTGACTTTAGATAACATAAGGATGTACCATGTAACTGTAACACGGTTTAATCTGAATTCCTGAAGACAGCTAATACTTTAAAGCCCTATCTTTGATATTTCCCTGGTCAAAGACTATTGCATGCCTTTTGATTCCAGACTTCTCATCAGATGTTATTCTTGCAAATTGTCCCAGGAAATTTAGACTATTGCGAGACTTGAGATTATACCTGTCTTCTCCATAAATGTTCAGTAGCATGATTGCTCTTATTTAGCATAAAGTTTCAAGAGATCACTTGCCAAATAACAGATCCTTTAATATTTGGTGAATACTGATTTCTAGTCACTGATGGACATATACTGTCATACTCTCTATGAATCTAAGCACAGGTTTAATGAATGATCCTACAGTAAATCAGGTACCCTTAGTTCTACAGTTCAGTGACTGAAAAATCTTTGCTTATTTTTGCTGACCAGCACTAGCATACACACTAAGAACCAGGAAACAAACAAATGAAGAGTGACCAATTATTCTAGCAGAAAAAATCTTGAAATAAAAATATACTTGTTGTAACAGTTGTTTTACCCCTCTTCCAGCAGGATGCTTTCCAGATGAGCAAATGCTCAGGAGAACAGGCAAGCCTTATGGACTAGCAATCATTCTAATTAGCTTGTCACAGGGAATTTTAAGAGTTTCAGAGCCACAGACTCCACTTCACAGCTTACTACAGCCTAAGTGCTAACGCAGACTGGAAAGTCCTTCTGCTGACCCCAACCCTATCTCTCCAAAATCATAGACTGAATCTTACTTTAAGTCCCAGTCAAACACAGCTTTTTCTCCTGCCTATGATTTTCAACTTGCCTTTCCAGGTGGCTGTTTTATGATCCAAAACAAAGGGAAACTGCCTCAGCCATTGCAAGTACCCATTACTGGTCCTGAAGGGCATATGGCTGGCAAAGGAGCCAGACAAATAAAATGCTAAGCAGAAATGGCGACACCTGAACCACTTGAAATTCTGGCTCAACATACTCGGGAAACTACAGTGAACTTCATAACACTATTAATTTGCTTGCAAATTGTCAAGATATCAAGAAATCTTCATCCCTGGTTTTAATGAATGGTTAGAATAGGAAAAAAGGTGAGAGAGGGGAAGAATGAACAAAACCTATGGAGTTTCTCATGAATCAAAACATAAACACATAGATCAAGATGCTAAATTATACAAAACCTAAATTGTTTAAGGCTGCCCAGAGTGGTTGTGGATATTCTCCTTCTCTGGAGATATTCAAAACTCGCCTGGCTGTGAATGTGTGCAAGCTGCTCTAGGTGAACCTTCTTTAGCAGGAGCTCGGACTACATGTTCTCCTGAGGTTCCTTCCAACCCCAACCATTCTGTGATTCTTCAAATTGCCTGTACTGAATTAAAAACATGACTGTGTTTTCCATTTCAGCAACCATTTGCAAATCCAGCTCAGCTATAAGCCACCAAAAATACATAAAAAGGTTCCATCTTCCAATCTAGGCAGTTGGTGAAGTTATTCCTGTTTCCCTGACAACCTGTCAGCATTCATGACCAAGTGAAATTCCCAATTGAGTTGTTGATAAGGCAGTTAATAATTTAGATGTTTCTTTCTTTTGTGAGCTTGTGTTTGCCGTTATTGATAGAGCAGCAAACAGCTCTTCATCTAGTTCATAAATGGGACAACACCAGTTGTTACATTAGCCAAATCCCTTCACATGTCTTTGCATGGAACCAGGCCTGTTTACTCCATAGTAAAAACAAAGGAGAAGAGCTCTGCTCTCAACAAGACTATGCCTTGAACATACCTGGAGTTATCATTATTATCTTCATCATTTTCAAGTGCTGTTTTATTTAAAACTAGGATGTGAAAATACTTAGTATAGAGGTATCAGCTAATTGCCACTGTTATCAGCCTTTTTCCAACATAGAAATGTCACTTCACTGACAAAAACTTTATTACATACAGCATAAGCCTTCTCTTTTTTTGTGTAATGTATCCACTGAGCAGAGCAGATAAAACAACATGTAAGGCTAGACAGCACTCTTAAACAAAACCTTGAGCAGGGTAGGCACTGTGCATCCAACCCTTCAAGGAATCTTTTCCTACTTATTTTCCTTGTACTCCTAAGATACACTGGGTTCTTCCCTTTTCCTTTTTAACCATGCTTGGCAAAGATGAGATATTTGCCACAGTGATGCTTATTCCTGCACATCCAAATCCAAATACCAGTGCAGCTGTACGTGGGAGTCAAGGCTATGAAATAGTTGAAATAATGATGTCTTTGGCTCATGAAAAAAAAAAAAAAATTACCCAATAGGACCAAATGTGTTTTGCCGCAATATGAATAAGTGGCAATTTCCTGGGTGCTCTGAGTTCTGCAGCTTCTTCATAATTGAGTCCTTCATTAGCATTTTTTAAGCATCTCTTCTCGTTTTCATTGCTTCACTGAAAGAAAATTATGCTTCAGCCTTACTTTATTTCCAACATTATTACAAGTCAATATTCATCCTCCCACCCCTCTCCCTTCAAGATTAGGATCCTCTGTTAGGAAAAAAAAGGCATCCTCCGAAAGCCTGGTTTCTACAAAAACTACATTCACAATTTCAAGAAAATGAAACTTGAAATTTCAGAGTGGCTATATTCTGGTACTATCAGGAAATTAAAATAGTACGGCAGTACAAAGGCCAGAAAATTAAATTCTCTAAGACTGGTTCAGTGCTATCTAACTCCTCAGGCTGAAGGGAGCTTAAAGAGAAGTAAGGCTTAAAGTCTATGTGTGTGTATATTTTAGTAAAAATTCTTTACCTCCTTCCAGTGCAGGAGCACAGCATATTCAGAAAGAACTGCTGCCATTTAAAGTTTTTCTTACATGTTTACTAGAACAAATGGGGTCTTTTCTGACGTTCTATGCCTTAATTTCTTTTGTCATATCTCAAATATTTCTTGTGATTTTTCGAAGACCTAACCACATGCAAATACATTTTGGCAACTTTATACATTGCAATTAGAAAAGGCATTGCAACTATGACCACAATATATATAAATATATAAATAACAGAATAATAAAAGAAACAAACAAGTGTGTATTTCGGACTGAGTTTTTCTGAGGATTCTTTTGGTTTTTTTTAACTGCAGCAACACTTTAAGACCAGACCGCTGAGATCATCAAGCCCAACCCTTGATCCAACCACACTGTGATTACCAGATCATGGCACTCAGTGCCACATCCAGACTCATCTTAAAAACCTCCAGGGACGGTGAATCCACCACCTCTCTGGGCAGGCCATTCCAATGCCTGATCACT
>JAYRBT010000114.1:63114351-63125569 GCA_036023395.1 Myiotriccus ornatus
GTCCTATTGCTGATTGCCTGGGAGAAGAGACCAACCCCCACCTGGCTACAACCTCCTCTCAGGTAGTTGTAGAGAGTATGTTGTGTATTCCTCTGAAGCTCCTGTTTACGCACCTCGGTTGCTCCTTTTCAGTTTAATTTGCCTGTATAAAATAAGACAGGCATCAAGGTCTGCCTCTCCATAAATCTAAAAGGAGGTTTCAAGAGTCACTGATCAGCCTAAGAAATGTGAAGAGGTGGCCAAAATTGGTTTCAGTAATTTGGTACATTAGGAAAGTAGGGGATTTGTTCAGGAAGGCATTACACTGTGCGAGTGATGAATGGGGATCAACCTCCGTCACTGAACCAGAATACACAGTCCAAGTAGAAATGAAGTGCTGAAGCACCTCAGGTGGTGTGCTACCATTAGGAGAGGAGTTAATGAGAAAAATCGTGATATAGAGAAACATCAGGAAAAATTAAAGTTAAAAAAATTATGAGAAATGAGGTCTGGCTATAGTCTCTCAGAAACTGACTTTGAGCCTAAGGAAATGCACTTTATCTCCCAGGCAGGTGGCCTGGTCTGAGCTCTAGCAGAAAAATGCTTAAGTGCAGATAGGCTATTTTAAGAGCATATGAAAAGGCAGAATAACCCCAGGAACAGCTTTAAGTTTTTTGTATTGACAGTGAACTATGAGATGAAGTTTAATGAATCAGGATTGCACCATAAAAACCTACTTTTCTTTTAACATTCAAAGTAGTAATATAATTAGATGAATTAAAGTGGAAGGAGCACACTGTATAATAAAAATAGGACAAGGTAGCAATTCTTGGAGGGATATTTTCTACGTTGTTTACTCCAAGGAAAGTATGCTAATGCCTGTTTAATGCTGAAGTAAAAAAAAAAAAACAAAAAAACCCACAAAACAACCAACCAAGCAAGCTCAGAAAGGCTTAAATAAGAAAATTCAGCTTTTAAAAAATATTTTTTCTTTTTTAAAAATAAAAGGATGTGTTTGACTGCTTCTATAGATCTTTTTTCCAAGTTTATTCACTATGAGCCTGATCCAGCACACACTGAAGCGGGGAATTGCATAAGACACTTTCAGTCTGTGAAGAGTTGTCGTGACAAGATGTTTCATCCTCAGTAACAAAATCCACGTATTTCAATACAGCATTTAAAGATAAACAAACACAAAATCTCTGAATCTACCTATACTTTTGAATCAGTGGTGGTGTTGTTTCTGGATACTTTAAAAACATATTTTCATATTTAATTTTAAAAAAATCGAGTTCATTATCTGCAACAGTAGGAAGAAGCAAAAAATGATCCAAGAATGTTTCAGAAACAGCATATTACTCTTATTTCTAAACTATTTGACCATTATAAGCATTGTAACTATTCATGGCTGCCAATTACTTACAGAATCTCTATTTGTCATGTTTTCTCCTCTAAGCAATAAAAGTTATGGCAGTTCACTATTTTATTTTTCTGGTATGACATTCTGGTTGGATGCTGGCTTCCTTCTGATTTATCTTTCAGATCTTGCTGCTGTCCCTGCTAGACTGGGTCTCATACATTGTAAAGACTTGTTTAGTCTTAAAAACATTACAGAATCTAAATGGACACTTCTCTATCCAGCCTGAACACACTCAGTGAAGCTTTGTTTCACACAATCTTTCCATAACACTGTAAAAATTGACAAAAAAATATGGTTGAAGTTACCCTACTGCTTATACAACTCTCCTATAGCTATCTATTATGCTTCAGTCTCATGCCTACTTTTACAACCAACCATTTAGGAGATGCATCAACGTATCTCAACTCCTGCCTTAAGTCAATTTTTAATCCCTGAAGAAACTGTTCATTCACTGTCACTCTATTTTCCCCAGAAAATCTGATAAACTATTCAGAGATTCCCCTGTTCTATAGCATATTGCTCAATATTCCCCTGAAAAAAAAGAAGATAAATTACTGTGATAAATTATATCTGTTGTTTCCTTCCTTATTTCCAGCTTTCTAATGGACTGGATTTCAAAATCTACTATCCATAAATAGCAGGACAGTTGTGTCAATCTCACTATTTTACCTCTAGGAAAGTTTGCAGAGTAGAAATTATTAAGCAAACCAACACTAAGAGGGCAAAAGCAAAGAAATTGAATGGGGGTTTTTGGCTCCTAATCATTATTGCTTGTACAGATATGACTCAAAGACAAGTGAAGCACTATTGTACTTGTTCTTAAAACACACCCAGCCCCTATTGCATTAAATCTCCCTGGTACCTGCTGTCTTAGGAGGGTAACTCATTTCTACGGACAGTCATACATTGATGGTGAGAGTTTGTATTTCTAATACAGATGTTTCCATACTCTCTCAAAAGCAAAAATGGAGTAAAAAAAAAAAAAAACACACACAACCCCCTCCACCAAAAACAGAAAACCAACCAACCAACCAACAACAAAAAAACAATGAAACACAAAAAAAAAACAAACAAAAAAACCCAAACAAAGCAACAACAGAAAATATTAGGAAATAAGACTTCAAGTGTGTCTGCTTCTTTCTTCTATTCCTTTTAAACCTCATAACGAATATCTTAACTTCTATCTGTTGAGTAAATTTTTGTTTGGTTAGTAGGTTGTTTTTTTCTGGTGATGTTTTTTTTGTTTGGTTGTTTTTTTGGGAGTTTTTGTGGGGGGCACGGTGGATGTGGGGGTAGGAAGGCAGAGAAATTGCTGCTACATTTTCTGTCATTATGTTCTAACCTAGTGGCACTGTTTTCTTTAGTTCATGTACACCTGCTTCCATCAAACTTCATTTAGTGTAAAAGGGAAAAGTTCAGAAAGGATGGTAACCCTACAATACAACAAATTACTTCTCTAAGAATGTATAAAAAAGCTCAAAACCTCACTGGACTCAGAGTCATATTATCATTTGTGTGCCTTGCAAAACCTCCAGGGATGGTCAATGGCTTCTTCTTGAAAACAGGCACAGAGATCCTTCATATTTACAAAAGGAGTTTCTAAAACCTTCAAGTCCCTGAGATTAGCTCAGTTGGTTAGAGCATGGTGCTAATAACATCAAGGTTGTGGGTTCAATCCCTGAATGGGCCATTCACCCAAGAGCTGGACTCAATGATCCTTGTGGGTCCCTTCCAAATTAGAATATTCTGTGAAATTTCTGCAACTAAAGTGAAACATCATTTACTACAGTCAAAGTCCCCAGAAAACACTATAACCATGCTCCTGGCCCATCTTATCCAGTGCAAAATGGAGAAGCAGAATTGCTAAAAACAGAACCAAAAAAGAACCCTTTGGTATTTAATGCTATAATTTTATACCAGCAACACTTGTTTTTAGGATCTCTGAAAGCCATTTTAGAAGGCTTTTTTGCAAGGAAGACAACAAAATTATTCTTATTAAAAAACAAAGCTAAAAGGCCTACTTCAGACTGCTACTTGAGTTTTAAGGTTTCTGCATTGACTGCTTTTAGTTAACATCATAAAGACAACATTTCACCTACACTATTTGAGTTTAACCCTAAACAATTCCAGGAAAACAGAAATAACAATGAATTCTAAAGGGATTAACCAAGGAAGGGATGATTTAAAAAAAAAAAAAAAAAGACTAAACATAGCTTTAACACTAAATCACTTCATTAATTAGGTTTTTTATTATCAAAATCTATTTAAAATGAAATCTTATTGTATTTGCAAAAAATAAAGAGGATTTGAAGTCTGATGGATTTGAAGTGTTGATGGATTACGGTAGGAAACTCGAAGGTATCTCTATTTTGAGCTACAAAATATTATCATCAGTTTTTGAAATGTGTGGTAAATTGCTATGTTAATCAAGGTAAATCAAGCCTTCCATAGGAATTCCTTTTGGAAATAATAAATCAGTTTTATTTTCCGTCTCAGTTTTGAGGACATAATTGTTTGAAGACAGAGCATCAGAACTTTTCGTTAAGAGATGAATTAAATCCATTGCTTTTTCTTTTTTAGGGAATAGTTTAAAATAGTGTTAAATAATATGCATAAGAAAAAGCAGTTCAAGCCAAGGAACAGGGATGCAAGATGAATGAGACTTACAAATCACGGTGCTGTCACAGTTAACAATTTTACTGCTTACTAGAGGCATGGCCAGTTAGGCTAGAATTACATAGTAGCATAGTCTCTGCAACCCAGTGGTATTTTCATTTGCAACTCAGCTGCTGGAGGAAAATGCAAGTCTTTTAATGAACTATGAAATCAACCAGTAAAACACTTTAGCTTATGAGATAGGCTGACTAGTATCAAGGTGATATATCATACACGCAGGGTGCTGTTCAGTCTACTATGGTACAGTGAACTCAGTCTGCAAAACTACAGTATCTGCCTGCAGATACTTACCAATAATAGCTTTGCAAGGCAAATGAGAGTGTCTGAGGACAGCTTTAAGATATTTTATTGCTCTTAACTTCACAGAAAGCACAGCAAGGGGTTGAGAGAGGGAAGGGGTTTTCATTACTCCTCTTCATTGACTCCACACAAAATTTGGTTCCCAACATAAATCAGATCCTCCTTCTACCTACCAGCCATTTCTGGCTGAGACATATAAGGAACATCTGGCTGGGCTTTCTAGCAGAAGCATCCATATTACTTAAAAATACAAAGAACATTCCTATTACTTAAAAATACAACAAACAATCCTGAACACATCCTTAGCACTTTGATCAGGCGTTTCTGTTATAGTCTCAGATAACTCAATGATTACAATATACTAACATTACAGGTTAAAAATACCCCAACTTTTTTTTTTTTTTTTTTAATAACTACAGTTGGGTTAACTGTACATTAATATAATTGTCAATAAAATTATCCTCTGATACTAGATCACAAGGAAGAGCTAGTGAACAGATTGGATCACTTAGCTTTTTCCTCATTCAGGAATTTTCTCAGATAAAATACAAAGCAGTCAAAGGATGTTAAATCCCTCAGTCTTTACAAACTCAAACTATGTAAAAGATTCAAGGAAGAAATACATTCCTGAGCTAGTCATAGTAATAACAGGAAACTTAACTGGTTATGAGGCAAAGACAGAGGTCAGATGATGAAAATTAACAATAAACAGTATAAAATTGATAAATTATAGAAATTGCTTTCTTAAAAGGAAATATCACTTTAAGCAACTTATATGTTTAAAGATAAGCATGCTCAGGAGTAGATAAGGATAGGAAAACTTAAAAGTTGATATCAACAGGTACTTTAGGAGGGTTTCATCTTCCTGCTGAAGCTTTTACACTTTTCCTAAGCTAAAGAAAGGAGGGTAAACAACATCCTGGTCGGCATGTTTGGGTCAATGACTGGAGAGAATGGAAAAAAAAAACCCAAACAAAAACCAGATTAAATCTCTTTTATCAAAGGTTGTTGATGATGCCTTGACTACCCGATAGGTAACAACACTGTCAAATCATACAACATTACCACCGGAAACAGCACAGTGTTACTACGTATTTTTCTCTGTTGACCAACAGCTTAACCTTTCTCTGTATCTCCATTTTCCATCTTTAAAAGAAAGAAAACCAGACAGAACGGAATCTATAACCTAAGAGAAAAATGCACGAGCCTTGAGCATACTAGATTTACTTGGCTGAGGCCTTGACTGTGTGGAAAAATGTGAGCAGAGATGGAAAACAAAGCACAGAAACTTCTTCAAAGTTATGTCTTTCAATTTTAAATAGAGATACCTGGAACCACTAAAATGTAACTAAGTATAAAGTTTATAAAGCTTAAAGTTTTACTAAGTAAAACTATAGCACCTACCTAAGAAATAGGCATCTACACACGTAACAAACAACACGATAGATTCTAAGCAGAGTCATAGCATCTGTAAGCTAGCCTTAAATTCTATTTCTGATGCAGCGTATCTAAACAAGTTACTCCATACTTATAGTTTTGGTTTTTATCTGTTTTACAGACTCCTTCTGGAAGATTCTCTGCAGATGTGATCAGAGATTGCTTGTTTGAAAAGGCCAACAGTGCTAGACTAAATCGTTACTTCATTTGTACACAAAAGAGGAAAGGCATTCAGAGGCAAGAAAATTACAGCAAATGCAAAATATTCTTCAGAAGTCACCCACTGAGAAGACAAAATACTACAAGTAGTCAGAGCAATTAAATTTTGCACCATCCAGTATTTGAATAATATGGAAAGTGAACTATGAGTCCCAGGATCCCAGTAAGAAGCCTTACTACTAGAACTGTTAACTCTTGATCCCACCTTGGGCATCCACCTCCTTTCAAATATCTTGCTGTGCTACCAAAGAAAGGCCCCCATATTAGGAAGACTTTTTCCTAGGAGGAGAGAAGGTTTTCTAAAGCTAAGCAAACATTTTTACAGAGAAAATATGTGTCATTATGATTAGCTAGCTATTGGAATGTAGCTATACGGATTAAATACTTGTTTTGAGTGACAACTGAGAGTTCTTTGCAAACTAGACAACAGAAATTCCTTGATGCCCCATGCAATGAGTTATTGCAACAACTGAAAAAAAAACGAAAAAAAACAACAAGCTTAAAGAGTCAGTCCTCCCAAAGAACTGTTACTATTTTTGTTCAGTGGAATAAGATTCTTGGGTCCTTCATTAAAAACTACACATGTGACATTATGGAATTTCATTCAGCAGCTAACATCTATTTTGAGCATTAGAACAAAGAGATCAAATAGTTGAAGTGTACTTGCACTTTGAAATGTGGCCATAAAAGTGGTATCATTGTTGTCTACGCTTGCTGTATCTCAATGACCAAATGTGCTTGATTTACATATAAAATTTTTTTTGTCTAACTTCCAAAGTAAACTCAACAAGGGAGGCTGTTATGTAAATGTGCACTATACTCAGCAGTGGCACAATGGCATTAGAACAGTCACACTGAAAAATGAGTATGTAAAAGAAAATGTTTATTAATTTGAGAAACTAATCACAAGAAACATTCTCTCAAGCTGATAATGCCTTCTGTACAGACCGGTAGAATATTTTGCCACAACAGTATGTTTTTGTTTTCAGTGTTTTGCAATAAGAAAACTGAAGACCATATTCTTCCTTTATCATGAGAGAGTTGATAGTGCCCCAGAACGTTTCATCAACTGCAATGACTGCAGTTGCCTTAAAAAATTCACAGCACTGGCATCTGTTATGAACAAGACAGGCAGAGAGACAGGCACCAGAACAGAGACTGATAAACACCCAGAAAGAATGGAGATCTGACATCTTGGAAAAAACCCAATACAAACGGTGCCTGGATGCTTGGGAAACAGCAAGAAAACTGCTCAGAACACAGGAAGAGGTGAAAGAACAGAGATGATTATTGCTAGGTTTTTGTTTGGTCTTAGTTTTGCAATATTTTGTAATGTGTCATGTTAGTTTGTTCCTAACATGTCTAATAATTGGAATCATATAGTGATGTGAGATTTTATGACCCAGAGAACTGCAAATTTTGTAGTTTGATTTTGACAAACAAAGAGGAACCTATGAACATCAAAGAATTTATAATAGTGCCAATAGCAATCCAATAAAAGAAAATTCCTTTCCAATTACAATGCTGGTTTTATCGCTATCACATCTTTCAGGCACTTGCTGCAAAAGTTACTATGAACCAAAGAACAACAAAAAGAAATCTGGTGGATGTGGGTCTAGCTTTGTGACCAACCCAAAGATTTCTGCTGAAGTGGCAGCCATGAACATGATCATAGTTCCTTGATTAGGGACACAAAACAGGGACCCTAAGAATTCTTTCTGCCCTGCTAAATCCTGGCTGTGCCTAAATATTCTATCCAGTCTGGAGAGTGCCAAGCAACCTTGTAACTTATAAGCACCACCACATGCACCACTGGCTTTGAAGGGCCAGGGCCTGATTAACTTTCTAGCAATGAGATACACCCAACTCAAGAGAAGATGATAAATGGCAGTCACTTGCCATAAAAAATACAGGCCATCCAAAGGCTGGCAGGCTCAGTCCTAGAATGTCTTAGCAAGTAGAGTTGCAAGTGAAAGTTGCCAAGACAACCTCTTCATGGAGCTCTTAAAAACTGGAAATAATAAAAAAAAGCCAACAAACTCAAAAGCCAACAGGAATGCAGCACTGTGATTGAGAATTCCACCAAAAAGTACAAATATAACTGCAAAACTTAAGGTTTTTGTAGCAAATTAAATAGTTTATGTAGTTAGTCTATGATGGAAACCCAGAGCAGCACAGAAGCTATAAAAAGGATCATGTCAAGGGGCAAATAGCTCTCATGGCCTGGGTTACACAGTATGTAGGTTCTTAGGAGGAACAGCACTAGTCTCATTTCTACAGATTAAACACATGCCTGTCTTTACTTTATGCCTAAGTGACTGCATCAGCATTGCAGAAAGACCAGAGTTTATCAGGCAGTGTTTAGTGAGGAATACACCAGCTCACCTACTATCTAAAAGTCCTCCACAGTAGCTGAAGGACCTAGGCTGGCCACCAGATGTGCACAAACTGATCCTTTCTCTGTTTCACTGGCAAACTATCTGCAATATCAAACTGTATATCGTGTCCATTTTCTCTCTTCACTGTGCAAAGACAAATCCCACTGTGTAAGCACTCATATATTGCTGTTGGGGAAACCCATCATACTGTGTAGAAAATAAACTGTGCAAAGGGGTATGCTGAAGACCTCTGCACTCCATGTAAAGGCAATGATTGCATTGTCTTTAATCCTTCTGTCCCCTTTAAGAATAGCTTATGGTTAGATAGAGTCCAAAACTGGTGACAGCTCAGAGACCAACATGCTACTGATGCAAGCTGAAGACTCAGCTCTCCACTGGTTTATTATTGCCATCTGTCTCCTGATGCAATATCAAATTACTTGGAGAATCAACAGGTCTGTGCTCTGATCTTGTTTAGCAGCTAAACACACATAGTACGTCAGGCTGTTTCAATCATATTCTGAAAAGGACCACCAGAATTCAATACTTCCCACGTTTGAAATGTGTATTAGAAGAACAACCTGTTCTTTCAGTCACTAAAATATATACTTTGAAAGAGGTTGAAGAAATCTTCTTCTGCCTCAGGTGATAATCAGGGGAGATCTACAAAGAATTATTATTTAATACATAAAGAATAACATGCTTGTTGTTATACACCCTTTAGTTTGACACACTCCTGCTCTACCCAGGACAGGGCTACACTGTGCAATAGTCTACTCCATAGACACTCTAAAACAGTGACCCTGATAACCCTTGGATACAAGTCATCCTAGTCACCCTCTAAAAGACAAAGCTTTTTAATTCAGGCTGGGCAGCACATAGCACTGTAATTACTGCTGTCATCTCAGCAAATACTGTATTGACTGGTGTGTTCAGATGAGTGCTCTGCTGACAAAAGCAAAAATGTAGGTCTTGCAATTCCACCTCCCTTAGACTGCAAGAAAGAACAGCACCTGGCTTCTTCTGGATCACACTGGGATTGCAGCATCTGAGTGTAAGAAAGGACAGAATGAAGAAAAGGGCTCAGGAACGGTATACATTTTCAGTGGTACCAAACACATTTCTCTAGGAAAAAGGATGTGTTTCCTGAGAATAAAAACTTTTTTAATATACTTCTTCACTGTTTTAAGGGGAAAGAAAAAAAAAGCCACGACACTACATGGATTTCTTTTTCTTCCACAGGTGTCAAGACTCCAAATAAAACTCCTGTCATTTTCTCTTTATTACAAACATTAGAGTTCTCACTGGAGCTGCATATCTTTGAGACTTTTCTGGAAACTCAGAATAAAATGGATGCATTTCAAAGCTAACTACATTCTATTTATAAAGCAACCAAATGCACCTTCTCATCTGCAGTGGGCTTGCGAAATCATATTCAGTATAAAACTGCAGGGGCTGTCAACCCTTTCCAAGAGATCCTTACTGTTATTCCTCTATTCCCTCCCAACTACTGTGCTTCCTGAAAAAACAAAACCCAAAGCAATAATGAAAGTTTTAACACTACATGTCCAACTCATCACATCCAAATACACTTTATATTGTGGAAGTGTCCATAGTTACTCATCTCTTCCTATTTGGAACAGGAAATTTAAGCAGAGATTCTTTATTGGTTGGAGTATGATGCTGCTTTGTGATGATGGTATGTGATTACATGTATGTCTACAGTTACTTTGAGAGCACCAAAGGCAAGAGAGAAATAGACTTTCTACCTAAAATCCTCTTAACAGAACCTGAATAAAATATATATAAAAGATATTTTTAAACCTCTCATGATGTTGAAAATCATGATTCATTAATATTTTAACCTTCCAGCCTCAAGTATTTTATGTTCTCCTTTTCCTTTAGTACCTGATTAACCACTCCAGACATTTGGGTGAATGTACAGGTATCCACACATGTTTAGGTGTCACTGATTCCACATTTTTAAAATAAGTATGCAATTTCCTGGAAAAGAAAGCTGTTATTGTAATAGATCAAAAGCACTTTTATATTTTGTCTTTCAGGCAAGTTTAAATTTTCCTTATCTTACAAGTTCTAGTAAAAAAAAGCTTTAAAAGAAAGGTAAGCACTCTCATCCCACTGTTTTTCAAACAGACCAAGCTAAAGACCAAAAGCAAAAAAATCCCAGTATCATACAAAACCTTTAAGAGATTACGTTTCCCTTTATCAGAATTGGATGTCATGTCTCTTACCTTTATGAAAATAAGAACATTATTAAACCAAATGCTATACACAGAGAATATTCTCACTTGCAAAGAATTTTTCTATGTACTTAAGATTAACTTTATTTTGGAAAAAGTTTACTTGTAAGCAAAAACTTTTAATTGGGCAGTAGAGATATTTTTGCTGCTTACTGAAGATTCCATTTCATTAGTTTCCAAAGAACATTCATCTCGCTTGGTAATTTTCTCACGTGTAGAATTCACAAGTCAGTTTGCAGTCCAAAACCAGGCCAAGATTCTCAGATATGTTCAGCTCCATTTCAGCACCAAATATTAACATGATTATCACACTGGGTTTTGACTGCTTCTAAAAATCTGACCTAACACCGTAACTGAAATCTTTGGCAACAAAGATCTCTTCCCTCTTCAGAGGGACCTGGACAAGCTGGAGAGATGAACTGATTCCAATGGGATGAGGTTCAACAAGGCCAAGTGCCGGGTCCTGCACTCTGGCCACAACAAGCCCCTGCAGCGCTACAGGCTGGGCACAGAGTGGCTGGAGAGCAGCCAGGCAGAAAGGGACCTGG
>JAYRBT010000114.1:63125669-63155810 GCA_036023395.1 Myiotriccus ornatus
CTATGAGAAGAGGCTGAGGGAGCTGGGGTTGTTTAGCCTGGAGAAGAGGAGGCTCAGGGGTGACCTCATCACTCTCTACAACTATCTGAAAGGGGGTTGTAGCCATGTGGGCATCAGTCTCTTCCCCCAGGCAACCAGCAGTAGGACAAGAGGGCATGATCTTAAACTGTGCCAGGAGAGGTTTAAGTTGAATATGAGGAAGAAATTTCTTACAAAGAGAGTAATCACATATTGGAATGGGCTGCCTGGGGAAGTGGTGGATTCACCATCCCTGGAGGTTTTTAAGATGAGACTGGATGTGGCACCTAGTGCCATGGTCTAGTTGTCAGGGTGGTGTTGGATCAAGGATTGGACTTCATGATCTTTGAGGTCTTTTCCAACCTGGTCGATTCTGTGCTTCTATGATTCTATGAACACTGGTTAATTTCTGTGAAAGAGCTCATCACATCTTAGCTGCTCTAGGGAACTCTTCTTTCCTAGACAATTTTGAGGCAGACAGCAATTACTAACCATTACAGGGAAAGTATTGTGTGAACATACTGAAAGTACTGATAATTAAAAGTCAAATCCTGATACTACTGAAATCTTTACAAATTTCTGTTTACCTCAGCAGGGTCAAAATTTGTCATACTAATATAAATACATTTGGACATTGCTATTTTCTCATTTCTAAAGATGTATAGAGACTGGAAAAAAAGGGTTGCACTTAGGCCCTGACCCTGCCCCATCACTGTGAAGTCTACTAAAATAACATGATGTTAATGATAAAGGCATTCATCAAAAATAAACATACACAGCTGCAAACTGCATCATGAAAGACTTTATTTTCAACTCAAGACTCATGCAGAGTTATCTGCATATGTTTTGAAGTTCTCAGTTTGGACTCCCTCCATTACCTGCAACATGTTAAAAAGGTCTGAACAACCTTCTCATTCTGCTCAGTGGCTTCTCTCCAAACAGAAATTGTCCTCTTAAACAAAATATCATAATAGTTTTACAAACTATTTTCAAGGAGTCACAAATACTGGTTAGAATGTGATGAATACAAATGAGGCAGAGTAAAATGCATGCATTTGTCCTTTCAGCTAATGTCTTGCTGGAGTTTAGAAGTACTAGGTGACCCTCAAAAACTGTTGCAGCTACTGTGTTCAGAGGACACGTTATTGTAAATTTCTTACACCACCTCAATTCACCCTTTTTTGTGGGTCTGTCCTTAATGACTTGTAGAAACTGTCTATTCCACTATTTTTCCCCAATTTACACTTCTTGATTTTTCAGGGTATGTATTATTGAATTTTATTATATTTGGAGAGGACAACAAATGCCAGCATCAATTTTATTGTTATTTTCTAGGAAGTCTTTGTTGGTTTTGGTTTTTTAAACATACTGAATTACATTTCATATATTACCCACTAATAGACAAAAGAATAAAAAAAAAACTAGCAAGCTGCTACCTTCTAAATAAATGTAAAGGAAATCCAGATATAGTAGTATTTTCCTTAGGAATTCCATTAGCATCAGGAAGAGGTTGCTGTTTCGGTTTGCACGCTTTCAGACTTTAGGCCTACAAGTTTTTTCACACTCTTTAAACTGGATTTCTGCATGATGCAGATTTTTAATCTGGTTAACTGTTATGGATTCAGACTAACAGTTAACAATTTCTATGAACATTTCACCCTCAAGTTACTTCAGCATTGGCTTTCCACTTCTTTGAAGTCTTGCCTCATTTGCTATGTTGAAAAAAAAAAAAAAAGAGACCGAAATAAGACCTAGCATCTTCAACACTCTCCTTTGGTTTAGGTTAATAACTCCTGTGAGGTGACAAATCCTACACTAACTCTGATGGCTAGAAAATTTTTTTAACATGTCAAAATAAATGCTCAAACTCCATCCTTTATTTCTTGAGGGAACCAACCTCTGTACAGACTGCCCTGGAGATGTAGAATCAGATGATATATAAAAATTAATTTATGAGAGAATTGAAAATAAAAACCTCATGTGAAGCCTCATTATTAAGTATCTGCATTTTTAATGATGTGGTTGTTAAACCTATTTAAATATAGCGGGTGTGAAAACACTAACATTATTTACATCTCACAAACTGAAATGCTTTCAGGTCTTAAAAGTGACTAAACTCTCAATCCTCAGCAGTAAAATACAAACAAGAAACCCATCTTACTATGCAGATTTTAAGATATGATGCAAATATATAACTATAAATTAAGTCTATTTTTCCCTGTAAAGAAAAAGGTTTAATAACCATACTGTTAAGCATTTTTTAAATAGCAGTTTGTGGAGACCACTCATGAAAACAAAGTTCTCTTTACTTCTCTATCTTTACTGCACTGTACTAAGAACACACACTGTGAGCAAAGCTATAAAAATCAACAGAAACCTGTTCAGAGAAATATTTAAAATTATTTTAAACTTGCAATGCAGTCAGGTGCCATGCTACATATGTTGGCACAGAAACAATGGATGCTCTTGGTTTTACCTAAAGGGTCAAAAGAACATCCCACAGGGTTGACCATATGCTATATTTCGTTTCATGGTTTGCTTGAAATGTTTTAAGTAACTGTTTTCCTTCTCAGGAAATTCTTCATCTACCAGTTAATGCATTAATTCATATTCATTATAGCAAAGTGTTCTTTATGCTCCTGCATGCTGTACACTGACTACTGGATACAGTACAAGTAGGACCTACAACCCTCCAAATCAGGCTACTCAGTAGGTGTTATAGTGACACAGTTTTTTTTTTTAACTTAACTGGGCTTCTTGCCTATTTACCTTCAAAGCTGCTGCTTTGCGGTGGGAATGTATGACGCTAATGCTAGCAAGGTAAGAAAGGTAGCTCCAGGGCATCATGAAGAAAGAACTTGTTTCTAAAGGAAAGGTCTTTCTTACCGATTGTCTGCCAGCTGCCCTGTCTGAAAATCCTCTAAGAGTTTTGATGCCCAAGCAGCAGCATTGGAAGCTGTCCATGTTAATGCAGTTACCAGTTATCTTCTTGTTTGGTTTTGGTGTGTTACCTAATAAAGACTTTCCAGAGAGATGGAAGATATTAATTACAGAAGGCCACCTTTTGCCTACTAATATATATCACAACAGTCAAACAGGCAATCTAGAGAGATTCAACTCAATAGGATAAATTTACTCTTTGTCTTCATCCCCCTGAGCACATCCAGCACAATCTTTCCTGATATTCGAATAACAGTAGATTGTCTTCTTCTAGGCTGTATTTTACTTATAACCAGGATAACAGTCACATGCATCCTGTAAGGCTCACTTTGACTGGACGTGGTGCTTTCGTATGTTTCTTCAAAGGAAACAGCACAACTGTTATCTCCACAAGTGCAAACTCTACTAGCACTGTGTATGGCAGGATGAAATTGTGAGTTTAGACAGCTAAGTGCAGTTTGATATTCTCCATAAACCATTACTTGATTCTAAACAGTCTCTCCACACTCACCTATGTCCTTCTTTCAAGGTTCTCTTTTGACAGAGCATTATTAGTTTCTAGAATCTTGTGCATATTTTTATGGCTGGGGTATCTATTCCAGGCAGACTCTTAGTCTTTGTGTATCTTCACCTTTCTCTTGTCATGATTTGAGGTTTTGTTGCCAAGTGGAATTGATTTTCTATGAACAGACGTACGTACCCTAGGATCACCATTATTCTGTTCATGTCTACCACTGAAACTAAAGAGGTCAACTCATAAGCAGAAGAATCTAACAGAATGTACCACATAAAAAACACACACAAATTATACACAGATATCTGTGAATCACATACCAACTTAAAACTTCCAGTAAAGTGGTTTCATATAGAAACATAGAATCATTAGGGTTGGAAAATACCTCCAAGATCAAGTACAACTTTTGACCGAACACCACCATGTCAATTAAACCATAACACTAGGTGCTACATCCAGTAGTTTCTTTAACACTTTCAGGGATGGTGACTCCACCACTTCCAATGCCCGTTCCAACGCTCAATAATCTTTTCAGTGAAGAAATTCTTCCCAATGTCTAATCTGAACCTCCCCTGGCACAGCTTGAGGCCACTTCTTCTTGTCCTGTTGCTGGTTGCCTGGGAGAAGAGGCTGACCCCCACCTGGCTACAATCTCCTTTCAGGTAGTTGTAGACAGTGATAAGGTCACCCCTGATCCTCCTTTCCTCCAGGCTAAACAACCCAAGCTCCCTCAGCTGCTCAAGAGACATACTCTCTAAACCATTCACCAGCTTCGTTGCCCTTCTCTGGACCAGCTCCAGCATCTCAATGTCCTTCCTGAAATTGAGGATCCCAGAACTAGACACAGGACTCAAGTTGCGGCCTCACCAGTGCTGAATAAAGGGGGACAATCACTTCCCTGGTCCTGCTGGCCACACTATTTTTGATACAGGTCAGAATGCCATATGCAATATTACATGGAAGCTATTCCTTGAAGCTAGTAAATCAGGTTAGGGGCTCTGCTATACATTTTATATTATTTGCACATGCATGCTTTTCCATAAACTTGCCTATTACAGAGAAGTCCCTGTACTGCGAGTTCTCTGTAACAAGTGGAAGTATTTTTCCAATGATCTGACTGCTTAAGAATACTTCAGCACAGTAATTAAAGTGCAGTCACAGATCATGCAGACATGCCAACTCTTATACAGCCAAGCAGACGCTGACAATGATGCAAAGACAGCAATTAAGACGAGTGCCTTGGGCTGGCCATGAGGTTTAACCAAGGTCTTCAGTAAGAACTGTAATACCTACCGAATCTTGCTGCATCATTACTGCTATCCTAGCTATGCCTGTGAAGAAGACTGAAACACAAATGTACTTTAGCAGAAGGCACACAGCATGTAGGAAGGACAACATTATCAATGCTACACTGAGCCATGTATTTTAAACCAATGCTTTAAAATTCCTTTCAACTGTATGTCCTTCCTGTGCACATAGTTAAAACCACTTACAGATCTAGTCTTGACTGACAAATGACTAAGTAATCAAATAAAAGTTCTCACTGATTCTAAAGAACTGAGAAATATCAGTCTCCTGTCTGTTCATAAGTTTAAAGCTTCTCCTTTTAACAGATGGAATTCATCTATCAGCTTAAAGGGAGGAGCAATAAAGCTTTCCTCTAACTAAGCTGAAAAAGAGGCTCTTATTCCTGAGGAAAAATATTCCTCAGATGATGATAGGAGTGGTAAAAAAGCCATTGTAAATCATTCTAGTAGGCTTTTTAGTTTCTACATACCAATCTCTTCATTCTTCTCAGAACTAAGCCTTACTCAGCATTATGCCTTATGCAACAAAAGGCAAACTATCTGAAAGAAAAGGAACAAATGGGAGTACTATATTGTTGAGGCAAAACAGCTTCACGATATGCAAAATTACAAAGCATTTTTCCACGCTTGTATTTCTGTTCTTTCCAAAAACTAATTTGACAGTATAGTGTGTACATGAATTTTTATTTATGAATCAAGCACACAACAGCCTTGGAAAACAAAATAAAACAAATAATGCAAACTCATTGAGTTTCCGTATTAGTTTCCTCAGATTATGGGAGAAGTTAGGTTTGTGGTAACACTTCACATTACCTACTACTCAGAAAGAGAGGTGATTTGATGAAAACAAATAACTAAAGTGTTCAGTACTGCTTTACATGTATATTCACTAAGGATAATTTAGCTTTTACTCAAGATAAATTAATAATTACTTTCCGTCACTAGAAGAAGTTATCTGAAAAATCTACTTTGTAACCTCATGGTAACACAGAAGCTGACAAGTGTCTGAAGATTTCAAGGTTCTGCAGAACCAGGTAGTCTGTTGCTGGAGACTAACAAAGGTGCTTTAATAGGTAAATGTAGACAGTCTGCTGTCACCTCTCATCCTGGTTACAAATATTCACGGAATTTTAAGCAGACTCAAAAGCAAAGTGGGCATTTTGTTGTTCAGGTATTAAAAGGAGTCCCTAGTTGGTATGCTATCTGCCTGACACCAACCAAAATTTAAAAACTGATATTAGGACTTTTGTTTCAAGGGCATAAATGAACATACATAGGCTACAAAAGAGGTATTTCCTCCATGTAGGTTCTACTATGCTTCCCCCATTATTTCCTGAAGAAAATGTATTTTTTCCAAAATGATGTGGAAATGCTTCCTTTTCTAGCACAAACAGAGGAAACAAACAAACCTCAGCACTTTTTTCCTTGATCTTCGACAAGACCACCAAGTTTTGGTTTCATCATTACCAATCTCAAGTGAATGAGCTATTAATTAATATGAGGATATTCTTATTGGTTATATCCATATTAGTAAATGCAAAATGCCACTCATTTCTGGACACTGATGCTTATTGGCACGAGGAACATATCCATAACACTCCTGGCTTATGTGAACAGGGTGACTGCACGCAAACTCCACATTGGGAATGTTCACCCAAGCATCTCATCCGAACTCTGCACACACATATACACAAATACTTGAGCATGCTAGCTGTTACAGGCAAAAGCAGCACCCAAAAATATGTTTCTAATGGGATACATATAATATTTATATATGAGATACATATGAGATAAATATGTATCTAATGAGATACATATTTGCATTCCAAAGACTGGGAAATTATTTTGAATATAGATACAATCATAGCATGCATCCTAAAAAGGAGCAAAACCAACCTGTACAAACAAGTTTGGTACAGCTTAGAGATTCGTACCAAGTTAGTGTTTTCTGTCCTTGGAGCATCAGTGAGTCATACTAAGCCACAAATTCCCCAGCGCTTCAGTCCACTACTGTGTTTTAGCAAGATGGTTCCAGCAGACACAGGAGAACATGTGCCAGAGAATGACATATGAACTCCTGAGTACAGGACAGGGAAGGTCACCAGCACTTCCAGTCTCTTGTTCATGAGTTATGGGTTTCCTCCTATATATACACACTCAACCCTTTGTCAGCAAACATTTAATAAAGCTAAACAAATGAATTTACTTTAATGTGCCAGAATTTGAAGGCTGCTTTTGCAGATTCCATGTTTTTTATGTAATTAACTACTACAAAAGCATCCAATTCTTTTTTACTTTACGCTAATGTTCAGAAAATGTAGATTTTAAAGTGTCAACATGAACAAAATGGTTCTTAATAATACTCCATCAGGTTAAAAGCTCAAGACTGAAAATGCTGCCACATCCATTACAAAATCTAAAATCGCTATATCAGAAGAAAATAACCAAATTTTTATTAGAAGAAAGGATCTGATCACGTGTAATTGTAAAAGCACAAGAACTTTCAGAGAGAAAATGGGCTATAAACATCTTGAAATTGAGAAATACTTCTTTGAAAAAAGGTCCTTAAGAGAATGTCTTACACATGCACAGACCACCATCTGTGCTAGTCAGAGAAAGGACAAACTCCACACAGTTGATTTTTTAAGAACTGAAATAAATAAAAAAAAAAAGACTTCTGACTTGCACAGTGGATGTCATAGCTGATAAAAGAGCAAGTAAAGGATAACATCAGTTAACAGTATATACAGCAGTGACAAATCATATCTAGTGCCAAAGAGCATTGAATGGAAGGCATTAAGCTGCATAATCAGAACCTGAATTGGCATTTTCATACTTTTTCCTAGAAATCAGGGTATAACCACCTCACTGTAAACAGAAAGATTTAATTGTGTGTGGAAGAAGATACTTATGCTATCAAACATAGCAAAACACTATATAGAGGAAAAGGATACCATGTAAAGGGAAATCAACAAATGTTTATCTCTTTTGTGACTAATCTAAGGAAATTTGGTGATGTGGAATTGCAATTTCATCATGTCTTTACATTAAAAAACAGTTAATAAATTGTAACTGACATTATTCTACAGAAATCATGGAAGTGAAAATGTAAACTGTGAGTTAAAAAATTAAACAAATATTCTAGCAACACGAGAATGAGATAATGCTTGTATCTCTTTCAATTTCAATTTTCTGTCTCTAATAGAGTAACTTTATTTGGAAGAACAGCTTTACCCCTGCAGTCAAATAACTTTCCTGGACACCTGCAAGACCAAAAGGCTCTTTGCATTCGTACTATATCTGCTACCTTACAGATTCCAGTTTCAAACACAAAGTTGAACGAAGATGCTCTGTTAACAAAATCGCATGGGTTTGCCTCTTCATTGGTTAAACACACCCACAATCAGAGATGTCAACAGTGTAACCCCTCAGGCATCCCCAGCCATTACAATACCACTAGAGGGCAAGCGAAGCACCAAGATCTTCCCATGGTGATGTCTCCAGCAGCAGCCTTGGTACCACATTTGCATCAAGGCTGTTCTGGACATGTTGGAGGGATAAGAATAACAAGATGGATGCAAAGGTAGTTCAGCATACTTTGACGTTGCTTGTGTAGGAAATACTATTACGTCTTTTGTTTACAGAATTATTATTATTACTTTTGTACTGTAATGAAGTACAACTCGTACAGTGCAGACAATTACAGACATAAGAGGAAATCCAAACAGGTAACTAAGCTTTGAATCCAGTGGATCATAGTCCACTAGAATAAGTGCCTCTGTATTATTGATAATAGCTGCACTGAAGACAGAGGACATGCGGGTACAGTTACATTTTAAATTATCACATTCCTTAATCACTTATATTACACAGGTACAAGATTGACACTTATGCTAACACCCACTCAAGTTCCGAGTTTTGATTTCTGGGACAGGTCTAATCTGGCTTGTAGCACCTCAGGTGCCCTGAGGGATGTTCTTAGGCAGTCTGTAAAATGCTGCTTTTGCTCCTATCTGTCTTGCCACAATACAAGGCTACAGATATTTAACAATGACATTTTGGCACCTCTCTTGCAAAGCTGAGAATCAGACTAAGTTTGACATGCTATTGAATAGCATGCCCTGATTTAATCACCATACCCCTATTAAATACAATGCAAGTAAAGGCAAAACAAAAAGTTTTACTATTTCTAATTTTCAGTCTTGTCCTTCATTAACGTTTAAACCAGGCTACTCTTGCATAAGATATCATGAAGAAGAGGCTTACAATTATTTCTTTTTTTCTTCATGATGAAAAGCATTTATACTGGAAAGCTTCAAGTTTTGCACTCTGACAGTGAGATATAAAGTTTCCCTTTCCAAAAGTTAACCTATGGTTATCCTTGCTGGTATGGCTTTTCTCGTTCTCTTATTCAGTATCAAAAATCAATTAGGGAGAGAGAGACTTGGGTAGTGTTAGTGTACGTCGTTCTCACTCTCCTTTGGTGAAGATATTTGTCACATCACAAACAGAAAGGAGGTGACAGATGTTAAAACACTGTTTGCTTTTCAACATAATCAGAGTTGCCACATGCTATAGCTGCCCTTGCACTATGATAGTAGAGTATTCAATGATCGTGTACCTCTTGGCCATCCAAAAAGGAGTATTTGTTGTCAGCTTCTTTATCAGTTCTGCCTTGAAAAAGTAGTACTGAGGTTCCTTTCTTATTAAAAAGTCTATGTTAATCTCTCTGTAATTAGTGGCTGCACAGCTATTTCCCCATCCTTCTTGGGAAAGATGAAAAGAGATGAAAAATAATTTGTACAAAGAATATACATCTTCATTAGAGCTGCAAACTGCTCAGGTAAGAAAGGAATTTCAAAATGGAGGAGAATCATCTTGGCTGTGTATCCAAACATATTTGAGAATACCTTTAAATGGCAGTGGACAACAGTTCACACCAGCAAAAATGTACTGGCCTTCCTCCATGATATCATAGTCATTTAGGGACAAGGTGCTGTACTCCTGGCCTGCCCAACTTACCTTTCTGAAACAGCTCTACCTCTGAAAAGCATTCTTATTCTCCACTGCCTTTGCACAGGCAGATGTGCTGACTGATGCTTTTCTTTTCATTATTTCTTTAAAAAGGGATGCTGAATGCAACTTCAGTGATTTTTAGATGCACACCTCACTTCAGCACAGTAGCTCCCACAGGTAAAGACAGTATAATTTTTATGTATCCTAATAAGCTCTTAGCGTTCACACATACATTCCTTCTATGCAGTTGCACTGACCCTGTTCTAAACTTGTTTTTTTTCAGCTATCTGGACATTCATCTCATTTTCTGTACCACCAAACTGGAATCTATAAGCTGGGTTTCAAGAGCTGAGTTAAAAATAGCCAACTTTCATGGCAGTTGAAGAAAGGGCTTAGGTAGGGGAGCGGAATGAACCTTAAGATTTGAAAAAAAAAAAAAGGAGAAGAAATCCTTCAGTTTTCATTAAAGTGAATCAAACTGGACAAAACATCACCAACATAAATGTAAAGGAAAAAAAGAAAGTAAAACCTTTCACAGACAATGACAACAACCAACATAGCAAGTTTGCCACATAATTTCTGAAAGCAATCATTTACCACATTAGCCTTTACCAACCTTTCCCGAAGTCACGGAACGGAATCTTGACCTCAGTCCAATAAAAAGGCTTATAGTAGTAACAATGAGCTAAATATATTTCCACTTCATTTTTCTGTCCTTTTTTATTACCCAGTATCTATATAGGTACAATAGACACGATACACCTATCCTCCCTTTCCACTCAAGCTGTGATAAAGGACTTTCTACACAGTCTAGCATCACTGCAGGTCAACAGCACTGAGACAGCAACACTACTGTTTTCTGCTAGGAGAGGGATTCCTATCAAACCTGACAGAGGTCCTGCTGCTCTGGCTAGAGAAGTTTGCAAGAAGATCGAATGTCAGCACTGGTGAAACGTCTATCGGGATACATTTCACCAAACACTTTCAGGATCAATGAACGGTGGTGGGGGTTTTCCTCCACTTTAGTTATTTCCATTTGGGGGATAATATGTTTTGTCAGCTCCTGATGAACATATCCTTTTTTTTTTTTTTTTTTTCTGGTCTGCACATATATAATAAAATTACAATCATAGAAAATTCCAAAATATGACCACAAAAACGATATTATCTTGGATTACCCCACATGCAGCCTTCTGTTATTGCAAGATCCCATTACGAAATACCATTTAAAACACGTTGGTGAGTTTGGGGGTTTTTTTTGTGTAAATTTTTACCATTTCCTTGATAGGACTAATGTCTCACAGTCACTAGATAAGAACAAAAATAAATTGACACTACTTTCAGCAATACTGTGGCTGGTCAGGATGCTCAGGAGTCAGGAAACCATATGATAAATACCAGTCTGAGAAAAACTACAATATCCTGTTCTTGAAAAGTCCTTCAGATTGCCTAAGAAATCACAGGTTGGAGCAACAACGACCCAAATCAGGGAAATTCAAACCCAGTGCATGACTTAGATGACACAAATCAAACAGACCATAGAGCAATAAGAGTAAGAAATCGGATCCATTTTCTGACGTTCAGGAGGATGGAATTTCTCCAGATAACTGCTATTTAGTGAAAAGGAAAACTTGCTCAACAGGTCCTCAATCTGCACTCCACTGAAAACTGTAAACTTGTTTGATGCAGAGTTGGATCATATAGTACAAAAGTGTGTCAAGAAGGTTTAACGTATTTGGAGAAACCAGTGTTTTGTACCAAATAATGACAGATCTGGAACTATTTGCTCATACTTGCAGTACTTTTTTTTTTTTTTTTTTTTGGAGTGACTAATATTTGCTAGCCCTAATACAGCTTACACATCCACCAAAATGGTGAATGTAACAGGGGAAAAAAAAGAGGAGTAAAGTCTGTATTTACACTGTCTTTGGAATACTCCCTCCGAACAGGTGCCTATCTAACACTCTGAATCACCAAACAAATACAAAGCACCTAGGAGAGCCTGAACACCAACAGAAAACTGTTGTCTACAGAAAGTTCCCAAATTAATTGAGTCTCAACCTTACTGAATCACAACCCTTTCATTTTCTTTTCAGTATATCTAAGAAATATGACTATATCACTTGAACCTTAGAGATGATGAAGATGCCATAGCATTCAAATCCAAGGTGGATCTAGCTTTGCTTCACTGATTCCTAAGCTATTTCCTGTGCTATAAATTTAACACTTGCATGACTCAAGGGTTTCCAGTGACACATATAAGCTGGTTGTATTTAAGCAGAATTTGATAGCAATGCCAATAAATCAAAAGGGAAATTTCAGCAGAGCTGAATGCAGAAACATCCACATCTCCAGACATGTCTTAACTATTACTAATGTTCATTGAAATCTTAATTCCCCCAGACTGAAGTAGAGTCAAGCAAACAAGGGAAACAATAATGCTATCTGACATGCATGACCTTTCTGATTAAAGCAACTTGTCTTTCTTAGAGAAGGCAGCCACTACAGCTCATTAACAGCTTTGCACTCTATTCTTCAAAATACTGTATCAAACAATTCGTATTCTTCATTTCTGGTGGCATTTGGAAATGTTTCAATTTCCTCTGGAAGTTAAGAGGAGACAATGGATATTCAATTTTAGGTCAGCAATGGTGGAGGTTGCCATGTAAGTAACACACCCATTTCGTTCTACAGAACATTTTGGGCCTGTTCCACTCCCATTCCCCTGCCTCCTTCCACTCTTGAAAAACAAAAAGAAACAATCACCTTACTGTCATAGGTGCTATCAGAAACCCCAGGACAGAATCAGAAACCCAGGAAAGAGATGATAAACAGTTCTTCTTTCACAAATTCAGCTTCATATCTCAGTTTCAAAAACACATCATTGATCACAGACCACGAATCCCAGACACAGTCCATTAACTACACTTGTACAAGACTAATTTTGAAACTCTAACTTCTTTTATAACATGGATTTTTAAGTACATAAATAATACATTTTTTATCAATGCACTGCATTAAAAAAAAAACACACCAGCTTTCAGAATATCAGCTTGTATCTTCTAATAACACTATATTCATTCCAACAAATGACTAACCTTTCCACTACAATTCCCTTGATACCAAAGGAGCTAAAAGTTTAAGATCATTACCACAAGGATTGAATTCACATCAATTGCATGAAGGGAATTTCTACAACCTTGTTGCCATCAGCTGAAAAAGCCAACTTCATCCTGGGCTGTATCAAAAGAACCATGTCAAGCAAGTCAAGGGAGTTGATTCTTCCCCCCTACTCTGCTCTGGTCAGACCCACCTGGGGTACTGTATCCAGGTCTGGGGTCCCCAGCACAAGAAGGACATGGATCTGTTGGAGTGAGTCCTGAGGAGGGCCACCAAGATGACAAGAGAGACTGAACAAGCTCCTGTGAGAAAAGGCTGAGAGAGTTGGGGCTGTTCAGCCTGGAAAAGAGAAGGCTTTGAGGTGACCTAATTGTGGCCTTCCAGTACTTGAAGGGAACCTACAAGAGAGATGGAGAGAGACTATTTACAAGAGCATGTAGTGACAGCACAAGGGGCAAAGAATTCAAACTAAAAGTAGCTTTAGATTAGGTAAGAAATTCTTTACTGTGAGGGTGGTGATGCACTGGAACAGTTTGCCCAGAGAAGTTGTGGATGTCCCATCTCTAGAAGTGCTCAAGGCCAGACTGGATGGCACTCTGATCAGCTTGGGTCTAGTGAAAGGTATCCCTGCCTGTGTCAGGGGTGTTGGAACTGGATGACTTCTAAGATCCCTCGACTCAAGCCATTCTATGATTCAGAGATGCTGTGAAAGACTGCAGTTTTTTTCCAGGGAAAAATCTAAAAAAAAAATTTGCATTTGAAGTCTACAAAAATTAAATAAAGTTTGTTTTCTAGCACATAAAGAGCTACATACATGCAAACTCACGTGAAAATTAGATATGTTGTCATTAGTTTCCCCTCTTGTACAAAGTTGAGTTGCCTGATTACATTAAAAATTAATATGGAACTGCTACATACTGAAAATACAGTGATGTATTTAACACTGATAAAATAAGAACTATGGAAGTGCTGTAAGCAAACAGCTATTGCTCAGTATTTGTGTGTGCTACTTGGGATATAAAACTGACAGCTTTCCCATTGCAAAGTCCTAGGTTAATATCCACAGTTATTTGACCATATTTAGTGATAAACATCACATTAAAATGGTTATTTAAAATACACAAAAACTGCATGTGTATATTTTTGCAATTTCCTCCTCATTTTCTCAAACTAAAAGCAGTTTTTGCCAGAACACTGAAATCTGCTTTTCCGCAGTAGAGGCTATTACAGCTTTCTATCTCCCACCTCACTGGCTAGAGGAACACTCTAAGCACAGATCCAAAGAGTCACTGAAGAGGAAAGGTTTTTTTCCTCAGCTTTCATACACTTAAAAATGGTAGAACTGTTATTGTTGCTAAAAGTCCACAGTAATACACCACTGGAACCACATTCAGTCAGGAAAGATGACTGGAAAAAGCCAGAACAACGAGGAAAATGTTACAGACATTTATGAGCAACAAACCAGAAGTCTGGAATAGAATCCTAGTTCACACAAACTTAATTTCAACTAGTAAATAGGCAGGCTATTCAAATTGCCATAGCACTTTACTAAGCTTTCTCAAATACTTTTAGGAAGAATTATAAGTTATGCAATCACTTTGTTTCTTATAACTTCTAGGATGTGGAATGTATTTTAGAGATTAACATCAGGCCTTGGCCCTATCCCAAAAGCTTGCAAGAGTCAAGTAATGTAGTACTATTGCTTCTGAGGATTTAACACTACATGTTGAAACAGTTCTTCAGTTTCTTTGTAAATATTGATTCATTTCCTGCTACAGTAAAACACTTGTACCCAATATTCTGTGAAGGAGAAGTGATTTGATAATCAATTTAAATTAGTATTTCCAGCATACAAAAACCTGCTTGAGAAACATGTGACCATGATATTGCGAGGCCAGCAAAAACATTATAGCATGTTTCTCGGAATTAAACGGGATCAAGAAATATAACAGCACATTCTGTAAATGGAAACATTTATGGAAATTCAGCTCAAATAAGTTGGGAAGTAAGCCTTAAGAAGGGTTTTGCTGACCAACCAGAGTAAAACATCTATTAAATCCCAAAAACGTAAAATACCAAGCTGGGTGTGCATTCATAGGACTGCTGTCTTACACTGCAAGTACTTCACCGGGCACAGTTTTTGAATTCCAACCATGCTGGACCTTCAATGCCTGTCCTTGTGGTGCCCAAATTGAAAATTTATGTTCCTCAAAACATACTTTGGAACATCTGTCTTTTACTGTGCATCAATAAGGAATGAAGCTGACTTTAATCTCAGAAACACATCAATTTAACAAACCTATTTTGTTGGTTATTGTAGCTGACAATATTTAAGATGCTTACTCTAGGTTTTGGGTTTGTTGTTTTGGGCATCTAAAATACATCAAATTGCATTCCCATGAATTAATTTATTATCATTGTCTAAATTTTCAATTAATCAGCTGTTGCAGACAAATCTTCACATTGTAGATGGCTAGATTTAGTTGAGATTAATCCTATTTTGAGTCCTCTGGGCACTGACTTGGGTGCTCCCTATAAGTCATCTAGAAATTTCTCTGCCCAGATCTGATTCAGTTGATGATGTCATAATGATAAGCCAATTCACCAACAAAGTCTCCTTTGCATGTCTTCCAAGTTATAAGAAAGCTCATTAATTTCTGTGTAGGCAATCTCATCCCAGTTTTGGGCATGCTTTCCTTTTGCTAAGTGCAAAGGACACTCCATGCTGACTTAAAGCAGGACAGTTTCTCCTCCTGGGAGAAACCATAAAACAGAAAGGGGGAGAAAAGGTGATTGAGTTTCCCAGTCTCTGACCCCTTGGGGCTAATATCTGCCTCGTATTTCAGTAATCGTGCATTATACAATTGGGCTGAAAGAAAGAAAATAGCACGTTTTAGATATTCTTGTATTATTATATTGAACATTTTTGTTTTCCCTTTGGCATATCAATTTTCCCATGGACCTTGACTTTCTAGAGCTACAGAAACCAGACCACTGAGGGCAGGGTTAACATTTCCCTGTCAAGGCCACTGCTATGTCCTACCTCCAGAAAAATACCAAGTGCGGAGTTACTGGTAGGGAGAGATCTAATACACTGTCAATTGAATTCTTACCTTTTAAATTTATTTTTAAGTCATAACACCAGAAGAGCAATGCTTTTAGTAAAAATCAGTGGATTTTGCTGTGTGGTTATTATTTTGTTGTTTCTTGGGTTTTTTTTTCAGTGCCACATTATTGACATTTCAGAGTTTTCCTTCAAGGATCTCTAAATATATCTACATGTCTTGTCTCAAGGGGAAAGAATCAGACCCCTTTTTACTATTAGTTTTTCTCCTTTCTTAGTTTCCTTCCTTCTCTGCTGCCCATGCCTCATGCCACTCTCCCCACCCTTCTTCCTTTGCCAACTGCATCTCTGAAACTTTTATGACTATTCGACTACAGTATCAAAGAAATCCTTCGGGAACAATCTGTCATGAGTTTCTTCTTTAAAGTCCAGTGGGTCAAGTGCCAATACCTCAGCCTCCAAAAAAGGAAAAAGTCTTTGAGGAGGAAGAGGACTAGACAAGTTCTTAAGCCTTAATGTGTTTCTTAATTTTTTCTCTTTTTTTTTTTCCTTTTCCTTCCCATGAATTAATTTCTTTTCTATTCCTAAATCTGGAGATAAAAGGCTATCCTCTTGCATTAATCACTTTTTCAGGGTCACTGTGTAAAATCTGATACAGATTCCACATTGCTAGTGCTTTTTACTTAAAAAAAAAAAAATCTTAAGTGAAGCTGTACTAGAAAGTAACCCTATGTTTTGCAAGGTTACAATGATAGGCCTCAATATTTTTTGGTGGAAACAATTCAAAAGCTACCTGTGTGTTTGCTAACTGTAAGGCATGTGCTGAGCAAGAAAGGACAGCGAAGCTTCTTGTGTACAAATTTTGCAATTTTCACATTCCCTACCCAGCTTGAAGAACTAGGGAGGATGTTGAAAAGCACTGACCCACATTTTGTGCTCTCACCCATCACAGTATTTTTGTTCAGTCTCAGTCCTGTACTCTTTTCTCTGTACCAGCCTTGTTTGCAGAAGGCACAAAGCTGATAATCTGGAGACAGATCCAGACTGTGCTCTACAAACTAAGGGCTTCCTTTGTGTCATTTTGGCCTCCTGTGTGCTGTCCATCTGCTCAACTGCAAATTTTGCAAAAGCTCAAAATTCTCCTGTTGAGTCAAAGGGCTGGCAAACAGTCCTGCTGTTGATGAGAGACAATACCCTCTTTTTCTCAGCCAGCAAGAGGCTTACAGGCAACAAATATGCGAAATTAAAGTGGATGTCAGAGATGTCGAGGAAATTTCAAAGTTTTTTCCACAGTTTTTTGAAACCAATTTATCTGATGTTGTTGGTGCCCACGACTGGCAATAATTTCCCCCAAACTGTGACTAAAAATTCCTACATATGCAAGCAACAGGCTGACTATAGTGTAACAACAGGAAAAGACGAAGGAAGGTTTGTGTTTTTAACTATTAAGTAGGAGCCAGGGCAAAAATTTTCTACAAGTTCTGCAAAGCATTTATATACATAAGAGATAAATGTATGACATGGATAACCTTCATAGACTGACAGTCGTACAATAAGCTTGGCTGGATCAAGGCAAAGCACGACCAATTTTCTGTTGACTTCTCAGTTACTGTCCTGCTACTGAATTTTGTCTCAGTGGTAGTACTCTCATTGAGGTCAAGGCTGACAGAATTGGAAGATGGTCAGTTATTCTGGGTTTTATCCAAATAACTCACTAAAAAACCCATATACAGTAGATAATTCAACTAGCAGCATTCAAATACATGGTGTGATTTTGTTTTTTCAGAATGAAGATCACATTTCCAGCAGCTGCAAGCTTCTGAACCCCATTCCCCAAAAAACACTTTCAAGACTAGATGCCTCAAATTAGGGTCAAGATTTTGGCTGGTTTTGTGGTGCACTAGCACTATTCTACATTCCTGTGGCATTTCAGACTTCCCTCAACCTCTTGACTACCCTCATGACCACCAAACACATTGGCACAGACAGTGTTCAGCTAATCTGAGCCTAGGAATATAACACATCAGACCCCTGGATCCTTCAATGCCTGATCTAGGGTCCTCCAGTGGAAATCTCTGTCCTGGCTTCAGAACTGGATTACAAGGGACCTCATTCAGGCACTCTTTTGCAAGCATCTCTCCAAGTAGAAACAATAAGAGCATCAAAGATTTAATTGTTTGGTAAACATAAATGGTCAAATTAAATGCAAACACTATGGCTGAAAGTAAGTCTAGTTCCCCAAAATCTTAATCCTACAAATGCTCATGTTCCCATTTATCGTCTTGATTGCCTGTTCTTCTCACAACTCTCTCTGAAGAGGCAGCTAAGGTAGGAATTCTAGAAACAGTATGGAGCTTTTAGATAACTTGGGAAACAGAGCAGCACTGAAACCTTCAGAATCTTCTCTTTTGTTTTGCATTTTTTCATTGATCTGAACGAAACAATCTACACTGGTCTAAATTTTTCAGCCTGAGAGCTAATTCCTTTTAGGGTGTCTCTCACCCTCAGCAATTAACTAGAGGAGGGCGAGATGATGCATAGTATTCCAGCTGATGCAGGAATTCAAGAATCCAACACCAAGCATTAGAGCCTGTAGTTTTGTCTCCTGCCACCTGCCACCTCCCTAATGCTACAACCATCTGTTGATGGATGGCCTCTTCAGTTCACCATGTTGTTGTCAGAGACCCCCGTTCTGCCAATTCCCCTGTTCTTCTCAAGGAGGATGCTTCCATCATACACACACGGTGTTTGTGAGAGGAGAAAGAACGTGTCTCAAACCACAAAGCTAAGATTTTTCACAAAGGGCTTAAATACTTGTAATTATATCTACTAGGTGTTGGCTTCCTAAATATGTTTGAGTATCAGTTCTCTGGTATTTATGGCACAAGGGTTGTCTCTTTTCAGACAACAGCAAGGGCATCAGCCCAGCCTGCACCAAAGCGCTACAACAGTCATTCAACTGATCTTAATTGGGAAGAAAAGAGTAAAAAACATACTAAAAAAAAGCATAAGAATATGTTATCTGTTTTCCTCTATGTGTGCACAATCACTTTATCAGTATGGAAAAGTACAATAATTGGACCAAAGAGCATGATGAAGCAATCAGACGGAGAACAGAAAGCCACAACACTCACAGCATTAGGGAAACCGCCCACACTGCTATCAAGCATAGTCCAGTACAGAAGAGTAGATGATTTTACCTTCATTTGAATGGAGTCACAACTAAAATGAATGGTTCTCAGTTACAGCTAATCTTTCATTATTGTCAGATTATAAATAATAATGTATATGATTATGGGCTGAATAATACTCAAAAGTGCCTGTATCCTAAGGCTGATTAAAGACTACGGACACTCAAAGAAGTGCAGCTCTGTTAATCATCCTCATTTTCCAAGAACTTTATTCTTCCTGTCTCTTATAGTTCTTTAGCTACAGTATTAATTCAGAGTCAGGCAGCTCCCACTCTGAGAATTTAGCTATAAAAATACAATTTTATCTGGGAATATGTATTGCTATAAAGCCTCCTGAAGCTTTGGTCTACAAAAGCACAAAAAGCCCCAAAGATTCTTCTTTTATATTGTAAACACTGTTGCAGATTTTAATGGCACTATAGTAATTTACTTGCCCCAAATAAAGCCTTTTAATTTTAAATGCTTCCTATGTGTAATACATCTTTTAAATTGAACACTAACTCCAGAGTCCTGCAAAATGCTCTACAGCTGTAACTAGAACATTTTCAAAAATACTGCAATATATGTAAAGCAAAGGAAAGAAGCAGTCATCTCCCAATTCAACAAGTTAACAGGAGACTGATTTTCGTTAGTTGATTTCAGCTGAGCTATACTAGAGTAACTGATCAGCAAATAAGCCACCTTACACTGAAGACTTTTAGCATTTTGTCTTCCAGCACCAAAAAAAAAGTTCTCAAAGTGCAGCACTCTCCATTTTACCACAGATCATACCGTAAATTTCTATTTTGCAGCCTGTTTCTATTTTGTAAAGCTAAGCAAGACAAACTGAACAAAGTTCTTAACCAAGACCATCTTTCCAACCACATTTGTTCCCATTTTCTTTGTTCCACAGCTATCCTTCAGTGGCTAACTGCTATTTTTTCTAATACTATCTTGCACTTTAGAGAGCTCATCATGTTTCCTTTATCAATGAGCTAATTTATGGAAAAAAATGATCCACTTTTTTGATTGAGAGCATTAACTCTGGGACTATGTGTACAGGATGAAAAATTTCGATTGATCTTTTCTGATGTCAAAGAAAGAAATTCCATTGTTTACAAAACTCTGATCAGAAGCATTTCTTTATGCTTCCAAACATGTCTAGTTTTGTCATAAACCTGGAACTTTTTACTTTATCTAGCTTTCCATCTGAATATTTCTTTAGATCATCTTCTAGACCACCAGCAATGCAGCTATTAGGTAAATAGAATTCAATAACACATAGTGAAGTGCTTCCATTTCTCTGTAAAAACTATCATAGCTTCAATAAATCTCTACACAAGTGTTCACTTGCTATATCCTCAGCAAGGATACTTTTACTAGCTTGGACCCAAGGAAAAAAAAGATTGTCTCTGGCTTTGCAGGCCCTAAGTGAGATTAAGTAGAGTTACCTGCTCCAGAACACTGGCCAAGAAATTTTACCCAGTGATTCCTTATTAAAAGAAGACCTGCTATGACACTAGCCTTTGGGCAATTCCTTAAAAATGAAAAATCTTATCATCTTACATCAAATAACTGACATCATGGTCACATCCTTCCAAGATTAGAATTCCCTTACTGGATGTACATACAAACTGGGGAAAAAAAGGCCCGAGAGCAGAACCTGGAAAGGGACTTGGGGATCCTGGCTGACAGCAAGTTGAATAAGAGTCAGCAATGCCCTGGCAGCCAGGAGGGCCAACTGTGTCTGGGGGAGGAGGGCATCAAGCAAAGCATCGTCAGCCAGTCAAGGGATGTGACTGTACTGCTCTACTCTGTGCTAATGTGGGCTCACCTAGAGTGCTACGTGCAGTTTTGGGTGTGAAGCTATTGTAGATGTAAAACTATTGGAGATCATCCAAAGGAGGGCTACAAACATGGTGAAGAGTCTAGGGGGGAACCACACAAGGAGAAGCTGAGGTCACTTGATCTGTTCAGCCTGGACAAGAGGAGGAGTGACAGGAGATCTTACAGTTGCCTACAACTTCCTCATGAGGGCAAGCAGAGGGACAGGCATTGATGTCTTCTCTCTGCTGTCCAGTGACAGGACCCAAGGGAACAGCATGATGCTGTGTCACGGCAGGTTGAAGTTGCATATTAGGAAAAGATTCTTCACCCAGATGCTGATTGTGCACTAGAACAGGCTCCCCAGGGAAGTGGTCAGAGCACAAAGCCTGACAGAGTTCAAGAAGCATTTGGACAACGCTCTCAGGCACATGGTGTGACTCTTGGGGTTGTCCTTAGAAGAGCCAAGAGTTGGACTTTGATGATCCTAGTGGGTACCTTCCACCTCAGGATATAGTCTGATTCTCCAATTCTAAAGTATTTTTCCATATGCGGAAACTGTTTGGGTCACCAAACAAATCTGGTCTATGCTTACTCAAAGACCAGTCTGCCTTCTCACAATATGTAAATTCTAACCATGAATAGTCAAGCTGTTTGCAAAAACAAGTTGACAACTTAATTAATTGATGTAGTATAATTTTAAATACACAATAAAATATTTGAAAGCAAACCTTCCAATCAAAATTTGTCAGCTCTATATTAAAAATCACACAGAAACCTTTATGCAAAAGTGCTTAAGTATTTGAATGTGCACAGACCATGCAATACAAATCTGCAAAAAACACAGGTTTAATTCTATTAGTCAGGGAAGCTTCTTCCCTTGGCTTCAGGGGAGACAGTTTTTAAGCCTGTATAAGCAGACAAGCCACCCTTATGCTATGTATATATACAGAAAGAGAGACACAAAAAAAGACTGTGTTTCAAGAGGAAAAGATCATCAATCTTGTGCATTTGCATAAATTATTTGTAATTTGCTTCAGGAAATTATTACTTCATTTATACTTCTTCTTGCCATATATTCATCTGTTTCCTACCACTATACTGAAGATCAAAGTTCTTGCAATTGAAACTCTGAGAACCACTACATCTATGTCTCCATGACTCAAGAGATCAGAGTACTAGTTCAATTGCAGCCTTTATCACTAAGAAGCAATGCAAACAAAACAGCAATGTCCATGACAAGCTAAAACCTAAATAGCCATTATTATTCAAGCTCTTCACTGACATCCTGGTTTTCTTACCCCAAGATATTTATTTTCACCAGTCTCCCTCTGGCAAATCAGCCCTACAAGATTATAGGTGAGATAGCACTGAAGAACACCTACTGAAGTCCTTAATCCTCTCTTTACCTTAAGATTCAACAGATTTCTCTTTGTTCCCATGCATCAGCCTTCTACCACAAAAAAAGATGCATAAAATAACCACATCCAGTGGTAAACCTCCTACACCCAGATAAAAAAAGCAATCTTACTCCAGCCATCTTCCCACACGCTCTGAGTAACAGACATGAGATGATAAGAGAGATCTGCAGAAGGGAGATAGAACAATAACTCACAATGGAATTTAATTTAATCCATCCACCCACACAAACTACTCAGCCTTACCAAAGGTGAATAAGTACCTGCACTTTGGCCACTGAGACATCTTTATAAAGTTATGACATTATAACTATTGCTAAGCTAGCCTTACATACATGCAGAATCTCACTGTCTCATTCCCCCCTAGAAAATCAGTAACCCGAATTCACTGAAGCTTTCAGTCATGTCCATCTGGAAGCATCACTAGCCTTTAGATTGTGTTTTCATTCAGCCAGGTAACCAGTCTAGTGTCTGCAATGATGAACCTGAAGGACTGAAAGCATTTGACCACAACACTTCCTTTTTTCTTTTCTCTCCAATCACAGTAGAATGAACTAGCTCTTCTATAACCTGTCAGGTGGTTTTACTCAAAACACCTGAGCTAACAGCTGTACAAAATAACCCAAGCAACAACCCTCCACACAAATAGCTTACCTACCACACAGCAAAGCCACAGTAATTCCCTTATAACCTCCACTGGCACTGAGCAAAGGTCAGTTAAAATCTTCACAACTGACTACAAATTACTTAGGCTAATATGGGGTGAAGACACACCAAAAGTAATTAAGGAAAATTAATCCTAAATCAAAGTAGGAGAAAAGCTTCCAATCACTTATTTGCTTCACCTATCGTAATCAGATGCTTTTCCTGCTATACTGAAAGAGAGCCAAAAATTTACAGTTTATATTTACAGGCTTACTGACTCAATGTCTCTCAAAAAAGGATTTGTGCTCCTGACTAATCCTACACTGCTTCTGGTTCCTGCTCCTGATCACTGTCATTCAGCCACATCTCCTTCTGAAGTGTATGGAAAGCCCCAGCACATGCAGAACAGGTGTTTACTCAACCATATCATTTACCTGAGTTGTTTCTGTAATTTTAAAAAACTTACAGTCTTAACTTGCAAAATGCAACATTCCAAGCCAAGTAGGGCCAAAGTGCTCAAAATATTCAACCTTTCATATTATGAAAATTTGAGCTAAGCTGGTCTAGGAGACTCCCTGTTCCTCTGCAAGCCTGGCAAGGCCCTGTTAGTTCTGGTCCAGAATAGTGTTGTTGCTAGGCTACCAAAAATTCTGGCATTTTGTCCCATCGCAGTACAGATATCTTTTGGGTGACCATCCAAGTATGCATACACATTTGTTTGCACAATGTGGGCTTTGTTACAGCAGAAATTGAACATGTTTTTGCACTAAACTGAAGCCCAGTTGAAATACCTGCCTACATAAAATTACTGGGGTTCTTTGGTTTCTCTCATTGCTATCCTATTTGCAGTATTTTCCATAGATGAAGTACTGCTTATGAACATGTAAGATATACTATGGAAACATCATACAAGTCCTACAGTGCTGATTAATAGCAATAATAATGCATAAGCCATTGTGCTTTTATTTTTTCACATTTATTCTACGGCAATTTTCTCCACAAGTTTGATTATTGCAAGAAAATGTTCAATGAATCAGGAATAATAGCAATATACAGCAGGAGAGCTTTATGTAAAGTTTTAAGACTTATTTCCTTTTGTTGCTGAAAATAGGACATTGAAGGCAAGTCTGTGCATTTATGGCACTATGTCTTTGCTAGAATATCACATATGGATTTACAATTAATAACATGCATTTTCTATTTCTGAAAATGATAGCTGCAATCAAAGACAATAGAATGGAAAGTGGAGATGTGCATACATCTGGATTTACATTTCTTAAGACATCAGATCCATGCCTTTAACAGACCTGCACTGCCTCAAAGATTTTCAATCAGGTTACCTCCACACAGCCTTTTTTCCCCCCTTGTTTTTGAAATATTTATGGCTCTTGACAGTTGATGTATGTCTGTCTCTGTTCCAAATGATCTTAACATCCCTGTACTTATCCTACTAGGTATTTTATCCCACTTGTCTTGGATGGTCAGTTCCAAAATAACAGTTGCTGAATATGATACAAAGCTGCATCATCTTTCCCTCCTAAGGAAAATATTGAAAAAAACTGGAGTTCCTGATTAGCTGTGTTCACACTTAGAAGAGTTTTCTGCCTCCAGTGACCTCTCTAACTTGCCTTACCTGGTATGCCTATAAGTTATAAAATGCATCAGAATAAGATAGGAAAATGATGACATGAAGCAGGAATGTGATGGTTTATGGAGGCGTAACTTTTAATTATCTTTTTTAATTGTCTGAATGTTTTTCCAGAGTGATACTTAATCTGCATTGAGTAAATTACCTAACAGTTTAAAATCAGTAATATGTTTGGCTCTATTTATTACATGATTTTTATGCTGAAATTCAATGCAACAGTTTATTTACTTTAAAATTCTACCTAAAATTCTAGCATACTGACATGTAAGCTAGAGTTCCTTACACTTTGACAATGGCTGCTATAATCACCAGGCTCATTTTCTAAAACATTTTGTGTTAAAGAACACTCACAAAATAGTTGTTTCTTTAGAAAGATGTTTTATTAAGAAATGTTTTTTTTAAGACGTTCAAATACTGATGTATTGAATTTCATCTATTGGATCAAATATTCCAACCTTACTGCTTTATCATTTTGGTGGGGTGAAGATACTGGAGACCATCTAAATCTGACCAGTTGAGTACCTCTCTCATATAAATGAACTGCAAGCAGAAAGTTATGTCATACATGTAATATTTGCCTTGTCCATCAAGCAGAGTAGAAATAGCCAGTAGCAACTTATCCTGGTTTTGGACAGGACAGGGTTAACATTTTGCAGTAGCCGGGAGGGGACACGGCCAGGACATGAAAGTTATTCTATACCACCACACCTCATTGCCAGGGGCAGGGGAAAGAGAGTCTCTTCCAGGGAGAAGGGGTTCCATCGGGTTGAGAAAATGTGGCAGACAGAGCTGTCTGGTCTTGTCTATTGTGTTGGTTTATGGGTTTGTGTCTATCAGTGTTGGGTTTTTTCCCATACGAATCATTTTTCTTATGCCCTCTGTCATTAGCATTGTTGCTGTTACTGTTCATTTTCTTATCTCACTGCTGTTTCCAGTAAATTGTTCTTATCTCAACCTGTGATCTTTGCCTTTTGTGCCTCCAGTTCTCCTCACCATCCTACCACAGCCAGGAGGGAGAGGGGAAAATCGAGGAGCAAGAGAGAGCAGTGTGTGGTTTGGAGGGGACCCTGAACTGGATTCTTGGTGCTTGTAAGGATGAGCACCTTTACCTTCTCTGCAACACTGCGCAGACACTTGGTTCAGCTGGTCTGCATATTGCCATTTTGATAGTTCCACTGTTATAAACAATAACAGTGGCAAAGCTGTTAAGACAGATCTGTTTGGATGCAGAGAAACCAGATCTTCCTTTGCTAGGAGGCTGAAGGCAGTGTTACTGAGCCTAGTCCCAAAGCATCAATATCTCAACATGAATGGCACGGGCCATTTGTTGATCCACAGATCAACAGGCTTTAAGGAGACATTGAAATTTGTTATTAATGGTTGGAAAACTAGCATTACATACCCCAGTCATTATGAAATCAGGATCAAGACACAGCCATATATTTGCACAGGAGTACTTTAGAACCATTCTTCATACAAACTTTCTATACAGCCGATCTAAAAAGAAAAGCTGTAATGATTTTCTACAAAAAATGTAGATGGTGCAGTGTCAGATTTGTCTTAATGTGATAGCTGGTATTTTGCTCACCTGTTTAGGCAGTACAATATATTACGTCCAAAGGGTTCGAATTCTCCAGAAATGTGTATATTAACCAATCAAAACTCCTTTTGCTTTGCAAGGTTTTCAGCAGCCACTGATTGATAAGCCATAAAATGCTCATTCCTTGCCCAGAGCTTCTGATGAGTACTGAAGATTACACCATTTAACTCTCCCAACTAGTGCAGCAGAGCATTAAGCAGAATTAGGATATTTAGAATTATATTTCATCTAAATATGGCTTCTTTGGAGTAAAACAAGCAGTTAATTTACATATCGTTGGTTTTGCTTACTCCTCTGTATGTGAAACTATAAATGATGCCCACGGCTGAGAAAACAATCACATTTTTCTCAAAGTCAAGCGAAGTGTAAACACATTCAAAAGAATAACAAAAGTAACTAAGCTGGTAATCACCACAGAAATGCCCAGAGCTGAGAGCAAAATAGACTTTAGTGACTAATAGAAAAGCTGAATACAGCTTCTTGACATGTCTGCTCTTCATCCCATAGATGATGTGCCTCCATGCAGTACTTTCAGATTTCAAAGTGCCAGGAAGTGAACATGCTGCAGTGCCTGGTGAAGGTTGCAGTGTGATCTCTGTGCCCGGAAGAGGAAAGGTAAAGCTATATTCAGGTCTTTCTCCATTGCAGAAACTGTGGGAATTCGGAGCTACCCCAAAAATAGACTACAAAATTCTACTCTTACAGAACAGTACATATTGCAGAAGACTCCTCTAAATATAAGTCCACACAACTTTAAATAAATCTGACATGAGTGGGATGGCTCTCAAAGAGGTACAAAAAAGTGTCTACATCCAACTTGATGGAACTGTATCACCCTGAGATTCTAGCTCAGCTATCTTATAACATTGCTTTATAAACTCCGAAAACCTTTTAAATAATCTTTATATAAATTTCATAGCAAAAAAATTAGAACTCTGATGGAAAATCTAGAAGGTTTAATTCTTATTGCATAAAAAGACTGAAACATCTAAACACTGAGATTAGGGTCTCCCTAGTCAGATGATGACTAGTGAAATTATGCAGATACATGAGATCCAAAGGAACACATTTTTTAGCAAGAACTCAAGTCCTGGATAAGTGAATGACATGATGAATGACAAAAGTTCCAGGAGTTTCAGGAAAGCCTGTACCAGTTCAGGAAGTCCATGAAGGCATATTGACTATAAAGAAGCCACCTTTGACTTCAACTCTTGGAGGCTGAGAATATTCTGGGGAAGTATGGTTGGTCTGTAACTGCAATATTCTCAAGATATGTGCGGGGAAACAACAGGATAGGCTACCTGACATTTAGATCTGTCCTTCTGTGCACATTATGTTCTTATATAAATTACATAAAGCAAAGATATAATGAAAGCTTGTATCTCTTAAACCACACAGGTCATCATGGTCTGTGGAAAAAATATCTTTTTTTTTGTTTACTTTGCCATGTTCTTTGTATCAGAAGTAAATAAGGAGAGAACTGCTGGCTATATGTCTAAACCGTATCTGTACTATGTTTTCAGGTAATTTCAGCTTGTTATCTAGCGTAGACACAGGAGTACTGCCATACAAAAAAAATGCAAACTGATCTGTAGGTGTTGTCAAGCACTTAATATCATCTGAAAATATAACAAAGTGTTGGAGGTCTTTCTCAATTACAACAGGGTAATGAAGGTAGGGAGGGCTCTCAAGCTCTCCTTTGTACAGGAAAAATCATGAAATAGTGTGAATAGAAATTCTTCCTTATTCATGAGGAACTTCTTTCCCTGTTGCAGATCAAAGAGAAGATTCACTTCCTCTAGAAACAGATTCTAGCAAAAGTGGATTCTAAGCAGAAGATGAAACAGCTGGGGACAGGTATGAGGCAACTTAAAATGTTCTCTGACCTTGAAGTCCATGGTCTTGAGTACTTCAATACCAAGAATGAGAAAAGATAGTTTGCAATTTGCAATGCAAAGAAAAGTGACTAAAATCCATAAGCATGACAAAATGGTAATTCAAAAAAGCCTTGCGAGGATTGTTACTGTATTTAATCAATAAGAAAACCAGCATTTCATAATACATTGAGCAGGCAGCAGGTCTTCTGCCATCTCAAAGAAGAAATTTCTTTATATTTTTCCGACCCTGTATATGGACCAGCTCAGAAAATTCTGTTTTATTTTGCTGTAGTCATATACATACTGAAAAGAAAAAATCAGCCAATAAATCCTCCAAATCATCTGCATCATCCAAACAGAAGATCCTCCTTTGATGACTACACTGCTCCTGGGATCTCAGAACTCCAGAGCCAAGAAGACAGTGGTTCATTAACACACATATTCCCATTGACTGTAACACGGTAGCTGCAGCACCTAGAGCTGTTTGTAAAGGTGCTCTTGCTGTTAACTGTCCCTCAGCAATTAGGGATTTAAATTCTTCTGTGCTCCTGTGGTGACCTCATCAACAAAATCTGTAAACATATTATAATTAAGAAAATCATAACATGCCAGAAGGACCTAATAATTTGACATTCTAAACTGGAAGCTTGCCAATGAATAACTTTTATGACCAAAGCAGATCTGACCATCTTGGCTCTCTCTCAGCAGGAGTTTGCATCAGTCTGTTCCATCCCCACAAATAGCACACAGTATATGTATGTTTTGTTTGCTGCCTTTGAATCCGCAATGACAATTCAAGGTCCTTGCTAAATATTTTTACAGGTTTCAATGAAGCTTCATTAATGAAAGCTGTTTTCTCCATAGCGTAGAAGTATGCAGCACATCCAATAACTTACAGGTTTGGTGCATATTCTTATGCAGAATTTTGAGCAATTTGGTTCTCTTTCTCACAAATCTCTGGAAAATTCGAGAATTGTCTTGAACGCAAATGTAGAAGAGAGATCAGCTTGTATTCTAAAACAATGTTTGAATCTTCCTTTTTCCTTATGGACAGTCTAACAAATTCTTCAAAGCTATTTGTTTCAATTCTGTGGAATCCTGCAGCAAAGTGTTTGTAGAGGCCTCGCTGATGTTCTGGAGGTCAATTTTAAATTTTATGAGACAGGAATCAAGAAAAAGATTACTTAAAGTATACTGAGTCTTTTTTAGCTTTTGATATCCTTCTCCTAGAAGTACTTAGGCTGTAATATAATAAATCCTTAAACTAAGCAAATTTAACACTGAATCTATCCTAACAGGAATGCTTGACTTGGGGAAAATAGTCAATATTTAATACTAGAAGACATGAATCTTACATTCCTTGTACTTGGGACACCTACTGCAGGGCGTTTTTACAGAGAAGAAAATACAAAAAAACCTTCCAACCCCTATGTGAAACTGCAGGAAAGTTTCCATGAAGCATATCTGCTCATCTCTGATGTATCACTCACTACTTTAAAAGGACTGCTAGTTCTGCTGCTACTACTGAATCTAGGAAAAGATCAATGAACAGGAAAAAATATAATATTTACCAGTGTTGTTATTACAGTTTATTATTTGTATTACCATACAATTAGAAGCCCAAGTCATAGACCCAAAATAATTGTGAAAAAAAATTAAAATTTGGGAGAAGCTTCAGGTTTTGTTTTCCTGAGAAGGTCATAAACTGCTCATCTGAAATACTTTGTCCATTCCATACTGTACATTATTTACTAATGCTGAACTTTCATTATATGTATCAGAACTCTAAATCATGTTTCTTTAAAAAGGTCCAAGGCTGAAAGGCTTCAAGGATGACCCAGGAAGCTATAGGCCTGTCAGCCTGACCTCAGTGTCTGGCAAGGTTATGGAGCAGACCACACAACACCTACAGGATGGACAAGGGATCAGAGCCAGCCAGCACAGGTTTAGGAAGGGCAGGTCCTGTCTGACCAACCTGAT
>JAYRBT010000114.1:63155910-63172671 GCA_036023395.1 Myiotriccus ornatus
GGAGGCTCAGGGGTGACCTCATCACTCTCTACAACTATCTGAAAGGGGGTTGTAGCCATGTGGGCATCAGTCTCTTCTCCCAGTACACCAGCAGTAGGGCATGGTCTTCAGCTGTGCCAGGGAAGTTTAGGTTGGATACTAGGAAGAAATTTTTTACAGAGAGAGTAATCAGACATTGGAATGAGCTGCCTGGGGAAGTGGTGGATTCACCATCCCTGGAGGTTTTTAAGATGAGACTGGATGTGGCACTTAGTGCCATGATCTAGTAACCACGGCACTGTTGGATCAAGGGTTAGGCTTGATGATCTCGGAGGTCTTTTCCAATTGGTCAATTCTATGATTCTGTGATTAATTTCTCTCCAATAAAAAACAGGCTGATCAGTTTGCATGGTAGAGTTGTGCATTTTAAAATCATCACAATATGTAAGTGTGTCATCATAGACTGTTCTACTTACAAGTCAGAAGTGCTCCTATTGGTAAGATACCAGCAGAAATAATTTCCTGATAATAAAAATACAACCATTGTCACAATTATTCAGACCAATTCACCTAGTCCAATACGCTCTTTCTGGCAGTGACCAGCATGAGAGAAAAGGGCAAGCAACCATGAAATTGGCAATTTTGGAACAATCTTTCAAGAGGTAAAGATGCCTCTTAAATTTGAATTTAGAACTGATGTGCCCTGAGGCTTGAGTGTTCATAGAAATTGTGCTAAACTTCTGACTCATATGGTATCTTATGGCAGCAAGTTCTAGACTGGTCAAATATATTACTGTACTATTATTGTATAAGCTGAATTTCAAAAGTATTTCCTTGTAATAAGATGTTTTTGTAGCTGCAATTTAAGCAGCCCCTGCATTCATACTCAAGGCAATCCCAAACCATATTTCTGCACTCCTAGAAGTGAAGCACATAATATAAAAGCTTAAGAACTTTGCATCTAGCTACATCCCTTTTCTACTCTATCACAATTATGGTTTAAGTTTATATACATGTATACATGCATTCATATACACGTGAATATCTACTTCTAATAACCAGCCAATACCACAAACACATAAACACTGACATAAACCTTTCTATTGCTGAATACATTTTTAAACACGAAAAGGCAGTTTTATTAGCCCTTGAAGAGAACAGTGAAGGAGAAAAAGGAAAAATAAAAATTTAAATGTACATTACCCAAACAGCCTAGCAAATTTGGCCATGTATTTTATTAATTGTAACCAAAGTAATGTGTACCCTACTACTTCAAAAATATCAGTAGAGGATCCAATGACTGCAGAGCAAAACAAATACAAAACTTCCAAGACAACTGAAGAGTCACATATACAGTGCGAGTGCCTAGAAGATAACTTTGAAAATCAAAACCTATTCAAGTAACAAAGGAAAACAACCAGAAACGCTGCAAAGGAATGACCCCTCTATATGATATAGTACTGAATGTACCTTCTACAGATGTTGTGGTACTGGGTGAAGTTGTCTTAACGAATATGCATTTCCAGCTACCTGTGTTGAATACACACTATAATCACAACTCCTGAAGTCAGTGTACCTGAGTTATAGGAAAACTAATATAAATTGTCCTCTTTTATCATGCTCATAAAACAAAACAATGTGCAATAAATACTATCTCTTACAAGAAAAAAAAATAACTGGAAAGCAACTGATACCTGATAACAATTTAGTAAAAGAACCACGCTCAATTACTACATAAATTTGTAATTTTATCCCCAAGAGTTCAGCCGTTTTTACCAGACACTTTCAAACAAAAAGAAATATTTCTGAGAGCCAGATCAAACACTGGCTGAAATTCCAGTAAGGACTCCCATTGACCTGAGCGGCTTTTGAATGGAGCCCAGAAATTATTAGATCTTCTCGCTTTGAAGAGGCTGCAAAACTTCATACTTGTGGTTAGTCCTATGAAGCACCAGTATTTAAGAAACCAGTCCTCCTTAATGACAAATCACACCTCCAAATTGCTTTCACAGTGGTGATACCCTGGAGCTATGCAAGACCCTGAGCTGTCCTTCAGTGTTTTGCCACCAGAAATATTGCCAGTAAGTACTGTTCTGTTTCCACCTGCAGCATACTCTAAATGAAGGTAAATAAGGCATTCATGCAGGAAATTAACACATGGCATAAAATAATACTGAGCTTCAGGGTGAAAGTTAGCATCGTGTCACAGGGAAAATCAGAGTGTAAAAGTGTGTGTGCACTCCCAGGCAGGGGCTTAGTAAGACAGCTCAAACCCCTCATGGATGCACTGACAGAACAAAGACACAAAACAAAACTAAGTTGTCACTTGTGCTATCAGCCTGAAAAAGCACAGATGACTTTTTTAACTTTCTTTCATTTTTGTAATATCCCTGTGTTCTTAATGTTTATTTTGCTAATTGTTTGCAAAACTCACATTCAAGCTACTTAACAAAACTATCTTAATATATGCTTAACAGTCTATGTATATTAATAAGCAATGTAATTCAATCCCTACTTCTGGTACCATTCTGTGTGGGGTTTATTATTTGGGAGAGGTGGGATGAACCAGTGTCAATCAAAAAGTCAATGGGAGTCTCTCATACAAGTGAGGCACAAGAAACTAGCTAAAGAGCTAAGTAATATAAAATACTCTGCCCAGCATCCTGAAGGTGTAGCAAAAGTGTCACAAGTGAACCTTCTCAGTTTCAGACTTCACCAGATGCCAGAATACCTCTAATCAATTTATATTTTGGTTAACCCTGAAAATTTCCATGACCCATTTGAGATAGAATAGCTGGGATCCCATCACCAGAATGCTTGAGGTATTTCCTACTTCATTAGATTTCCTACTTTCAGATTCAGTTCTGGTATATTGTCAGCCCAGTTTCTTACATGGTAAATAAAATGATTTCAAACAATGCTTGTGCCAGTGGTACTACAGACAGGTGACCCATGGATACCCATAATACCCACACAATGCTATGGTAGTATTCAGTGCAAGAATAATTTATTAGGATTTTTTTAAACTTTCAGCAATGTACATTTACAAACTAGTCCACAGTTAGGACTACAGCACAGGAGTCGGAGGAAGACAGCTCTGTTTGCGCAGCAACATTCACACAAAACCCTGAGAAACTACTTGAGAACTAACTCAGAGTTTAAATAAATAATAAAAAAAAAGCCTCTACGAACAGATTTTTGCCATGAACACAGATGAGAAAAGATACGCTATAAGACCAGAAACACCTCTAGATAAGTTGTAAAGCAGTTGCCAGTTCACAAAGGTGAAAATTTCAGGAGAAGCGCTTTGGAATGGAGAAAAAAGAGCTGCTGTGAGCAGGACTAAATTTGCTATTCCTGCCACAAGAGGAGGAAGCAAAGACCAGGGTGAACAGGGGGTCATTTAGCCAAGCTGAAAATGCAGAGTAGGTGTTTTGGATGCTGCAACATTGTGAACCAATCACTAGGCAAGGAAGGGGACACAAAGAACTTTGCTGATACTGATATGCAAGGGCCAAAAGCAACAGTAAGCCACAGAAAGAATACTTCTTCTCCACAGGTGGCTGAAACTGCAGAGAAGATGTTTAGGGGCCGGGGTGGAGGGAAGTGGGACACTGCATTCCCCTGGCCAACAGAGCTCTCCAGTACACTGCATGAGAGAACTTAGGAGAACAAAAGTTTGGGACCAGACCAGAGCATCATTGCACTAAATGGTTTCACTGAGCCAAAACTCTCTATGGAAAAGCTGCTCGTATGTGCTGCATCCCCATACTGTGAAGCAGAAAATACAAGTCTGTTGCCTGCTGTCTTCTAAGGAATGCTCTCTGTAAGCTGTTGACTTTGTATTTGTGCTTTCCTTTATCAATTTCTCAGGTTTTCAGAAGGACAAAAAGGGGCAAAGCAAAATAAAACAAAGGTCCTGAAAAGTAAATGCAAGATGTGTGAGAGTTTAAAATGAAGAGAAACCTGGGTGAGGAGGAGGATGGAAAGGGGAAATAGGCAAAAAAGAAACCCTTTGTGGAATTTGATTCATCACTCTACTTTCCAGTTCAGAATATAACAATCTCCTTTAATTTAATATATTCAGTTGGGTCAGGAAATTACTTTATTTCAATCAGAACTGTCTCAGGATGAAATGACAACTGTTAATGGCAGTCTATAAAACTCAGACATTCTCTCTGATTCATGATATAATTCTAGGGGAAGGTAGAAAATCAACTATCTATCAGAAATCGTTGCTGCCTCTAGGCCAGGCTAACACTCACCAGAAAGCAACACAGAAACATCCTCCAGGAGCACCAGCTTCTCTAGTCTGAGCAACGAATCTCTCTGTGGGCCCAATCTGTCAATTCTCTCATTTTCAGTTGACAAGTTACAGCCTTTGCACTCTTCTACCACACTCCTACAGCATTTGCCTTCAGAGAATACTCTAATAAATGAGTTTATTAGGAAGATTTTCATAAGAAAAGCAGGGGAAATTAAGTATTTTTCAAGGAAGAGAAAACCTTGTGTTTCAGGGGATCTCCAACAATAATGACTAGGAACATAATTTTCCACCCAGGAAAGCTGACATTGTTTCTAGGAATACTGTCCAGTCTGGGATAGAGAAGCGGACTGGACTTGAAACAGTTGTTTCTATTCTCCCAATAAAGCAATTCTGAAAAAAATAAACCTACATAAATTTTCCTAGGGGATACAAACAAAATGCTCACCTAACAACCTCACCTAACAACATCACTTGTTTTCTTTAGTACCTTACCTTTTCCTTCCTCTTAGAACTTTTTTTTTAAAACAACATTAAGCATGTTTCAAGGCTCCTAATTACAGAAAAAATGTAAGGTTGTTGTTGTGTCTAAACACAGCCAAACATAGGACAGTGTTTGACTGCAGTAAATCCAAACAAAAATAATTACATATAAATTATTTTGCAGTTACACTGTACTGAAGTAGAACTTCTTAAAGAATAAAATTTTAGATGAATACTGAATCTGCCATTGGAACATTTTTTTAAGACAGAGAATTATTTATTTGAGTCATTCCTCTTCGAAATTATCTTTAAAAGACACAATATAATGTTAAAGTCTGGTTGTTACAATTTTTTGACACTTTAACAGTCTTGTAGTTGAAATTGTTGCAACACGCTAGATCAGTTATGCAATTTTTGTTCTTATGCCACTCAGTATTGGTTCTAAAAGCAACAGAAACTGCCCCTTAGAAAACAATTTTTGTAGACATCTAAGAGATCAGAAAGGGGAAATAAACAGTTTAAGTTGAAAATGAAGTTGACATAAGAACATGTTGATTAAGTGTTTGTGTCTTACACCATTAGGTCACAGAAAGTCCTTTAGACATGCTGTTAGAGGCAGCACTAAATTCAATATGAATACACTTAGCTGGCAGAACCCTGTCTTTTGCTATCTGTAACTCCCTTAAGTCACTTGTACTAATGTTTATCAATACCAATTTTAATTGAAGATGATTCTAATAACATTTTTCAAAAGTTTCAGTATACTTTTATTTGTTTTACATTATTTTATTAACTAACCATTTTAGTGCTGCAGTTTGAGTAATTTATAAAATGTTACCTTCCTTCAGTGCACTTTTCATCACATAAGACAAGTTACATTTCAAATGCAACAACTACTTGGCTTTTTTTTCCCCCCCCCCTTCTCTTGCTTTGTCTTACTCCTGAAGATGTGTGGGTTGTTGGGGTTTTTCCCTCTTTCATCTCAATATTTAAATGCAATAATAGAAGTAATTAATGTTTAGCTGTTTAACTTCCATTTTATGCAGACCAGACATCTGATGATCAAATCCATCCAATGTCTGCAATTAGACCAACTTGTGCAGCTGTGCTTCTCTTGGTAGCTGGAAAGCGCTTCCCTTTTGCTCTGAACCGATTTGTGATGCACTCGATGTAAAATGTTCCATGTACAGCTTTGAAGTAACTGTAGGATATTATTCTATCTTCAAGGCCAAAATAGAGAAAGGCTGTATTAAGCATTTAGGTGGGAGAGGAAAGGAGGGAGGGAGAGAGGGAGAGGAAAATAAAATGAAAAGGCAATGACTACAGATGCCCAGGCTGTATGTGGCACTGGAAAATCATTGTCAGCTTTGTTGTCACTGTCACACTAAACTTCCCAGATATTCATAACTGGAAATGTCACAAAATGTCATGGCATAAGTTGCTGTATTTTGTTTTCTGTAGAAAGGGTGCACAATAATAAAACAGCCTCAGGAGTGTATGGCTAGCCAACAGCAGCTTGTAAAGGTCTCAGTAAAACAGCATGTGTGCACATTCAGGAAAAAGAAGCAAACATCAGCTTCTTTTCATTAGTCTTTTTTTTTTTTTTTTTCTTTTTTTTAATTAATAACATAGTGCTTGGGCTGATAGAAATTTAACATTTAAATTAAACACAAAAGAAAGCCCCTTTTGTAATCTTTTCTAGATCTCAAAGCTGCCTTTGTCCAAGACCTAAAATACTGATGTCAGATTAGTTATTGACAGAGCCAGTACAAATTTGTTCCATGTTCATTTATCTTCTGGAATTTGATGTAGTGCTCTACAAGTAAAAGCAGAACCCTTCGTGAAATAAGCTCTTCATTGGTGACATCGATGTGGGAGAAAGCTTTGCATTTTAAAGCAAGGTCTTTCAAAGCACAGATTTTATCTTCTCCACAAGGTTTGTGGTTTTGAATGAGGTCCAGGCCAGGTTCTCTCTGTGAGAGAACCTTTCTCTTCTTTCTCTCAAATTACTTTCATTTGCTTTTCAGAATGCAAAACCAATTATGCAGGCATAAACTCAACAAGACACCCTCCCCTTAACTATTAAGATTAAGCATTATAAAATGCTATCTGCAGTCTATACATCCAAATAGAACGGCTTTGGATAAAATGATTTTGGCTCCTTCACAATATAAAACAAGAAAGGGAATCAATCATCTGCTTTTCTCTGCTTATAGAACTCAATGCAGATCCAGAAGCTACAGTTAAAATCCTTCCCTTTCAATCTTGCTCTTGCATGTAATTAAGTTCATTGTAATACGTTAATATTCCAGTGCTGTGACCTACTTACAAAGTCAAAATTGTCAAATGGCTAAAAGTGACCCATTCACTTTCCTACTGATTTTGACTAAGTCACTAAGTCCCTTTGCTGTTTAGCGAATCACGTGCCTCTGCTTTATGTGCACAGCATGTGTGGGGCACATAACACTCATACCTTTTTATAACATATAGCACGAGAGCTACTGAACAGAGAGGGGGAACTACAGAACAGAGGCAGGGATAAGAAACTAATCAAGAATAAATGCTGAGCCAGAATCATTTGTTTTCAAAGATATATTTGCTCCGAGACAGTGACTTATTTCAGTGTCTATTTCATATATGCCAAATGACTCAGATGTCGTCATTTAGTCTTGTAGTCCTTGGTCCATTAGTCTCATGTAACATCATTGAGCACCTGCATTCTCTGTTAGTTGAAGGACAGGTAGAAGCTATGCTTTGGTCAATTTTAAATTTGTTCCCTCTAAATTTCTTTTTCATCACACTATTCTATAATAGTTGGTGCTACCCTTTTCAGGGTTTCAGGTTTTTTTTCCTCCCAAGCTGTTATCAATGTGAATTAACTAGTTAAGGAGCAATCAAACTTAGAAACATTTTGAGCTTTTCAGCTATTTTATTGTATGCTACATTTCAAAAGACAGGTGAACTATTTGGTTTATTTAATAAAACCAAGTGAAAGATTCTGCACATAATTATTGTCATCTGAGGCAGGAAGATCTTATGTGGTCATTCATCATCCGCCATTTCTTGGAACAGGATGCTTGGCCCGCTTGGCCTCCTGCTCTCAAGAAATCTACAGGAATGACTACCAAAACCCTTTAAAACAAAAAACAAACAATTGATACTATATCCATATATTATGAAGGGAAACAGACCTTCATATCTGTCTCCTTAATTTTTTGTTATTATTATCTCTGTCTCTCCACTTCTTAAACACTGGGCAGAAAAGAAAGCTATAACTCTGCTTACAGTCCTCCTCATAACCCTTCTTTCTTCTGGTACCACGCAGCTCCTCAAATTCACAGTGTAGCTACATGCAGTGTTGTCATGTTAGCCCATCACTGAGGTGGCCAATGGGAAGCTGATTAAAGGCATCCATCCTGATTTATACATTTGCCAACTGCAACATGTATACTGCGTATGCTCTACTGAGAATGGCTGTGGAGCCTTCTGGATGGAAATGGATGCTTGTCCTGGAGTGGATGTGTTTGGCTGCAGGATGGAGCAGACCGAACAACTGAGAAACACAGCAAGCTAGGGGCCTCCAGCAAAAACAGTGATTAAGAGACTCCTAAGACAAGCAGGGAAAAGGCTCAAAGCCAAACTTCAGAGCTGATGATAAAAAAGATACTTTCATAGAGGTTTGGAAGAGGCAATGCAGAATTTGTTGCAGCTCAGAGAGCTGATGAAAGTTGCTGGAATCACAGCAGGACAGAATTCACCTAACAATCACAGGGGGCTGGGAGGCATAAAAAAATACATGCTGTCAAACCCTTTATTTTAACCCATCTTGACTAATAAATCTTGTGTTTTCTCTGTTTCAAAAGCTATTCACCTTTAGTGTTTTGAGTTGTTCATCTGACAGAATAGATGTGGTCAGATTTTTTTGAAAGAATCAACTGAGACTAAGCTGTCAGGCAATACAGGAAACAGCTGTATCACTTCAGACTGTTCATTATAAACTTCTTCCTCTACTTCGGCTCAGTTACTTTCCCATTTTGCAACTTTCACAAACACACTTTTTGTAAAAAAATTGGTAGCAGCTCTATAGCCACTGTCAATTCTATGTAATGGGGTGGCATAATTCTACTCTCCTTTTTCCATATAGGTACCTCTCTGGAGTAGCTGCCTAGTCTTATATAGGCTATTTTAAGGACCTGAGAGAGATTAGCATACATCATTAGCATACATAAGACTCCTTGAAAACATGTAATTCCTACTCATATGAACAACAGCAGATAATGTCAGCAGGAAAGTGATACAGCCTTACAAATAAACAAAAAACAAACAGATGAAGAAAAAGAGTAAAAATTAAGCAAGCAGAAATACTGCTAAGAAAGAGGTTTTTGTTAATATACCCCATATGGCAATAAGCACTGACACTGCATGAGACTTCTAAGTCAACCTCTCATTTTGTTTCAGCTTCTACTATGCTATTTAGTCCTTACCCTGCATAACTATTAAGCTGTTATTTCTATTTTATGTTTTAATGGATGGCATTATGCAATAGCTTATTTCATTAAATGAACAATGGAAGTCCAGTGCCTGGAGTCTCCTCAACATTTCAAGGTATTTCAGAAACTACATGCTTTTCTTCTTTTTCTTCTTTCAGTATCTTATCTGGAGAGTGGAATGACTTGCAGGCTTTCAGTGTACTGGAATGTAATTGTCTCCATTTATAAATATCAATACTATTGAAGCTATATCAATATATATTTACTAAACTGAAAAAGCCAAGAGTTATAAAATTTCTAGTACAAGTATTCTTATCTCTCTAATTTGTTTTTGGAATGTGTTTCTTAGTATCCAGTATTTACTTCTCTGCACTTCAGATGCACTTGAGTTGTTACCTGTACCTGTAATCTTTCTAACAAATGAAAGTATTGTACCAATACTTGAGGCAGAGTTTTCTGATAAAGTCAGCCTAATGTGTCCTTTAAGATGAAGGTAGGAAAGCTTTATTCCAAAACACTGAAGTTTGCAAATCTAGGTAAGGTGCTACATCATATCTTTATAAAACTTTTCTTTTAAAGAAAAGGGCAGTTTTTTTAAAGACAGATTTTGATGTTCAAAAAACCAGAAAGCAACCTAGAATTTTACTTCTAATTTCTCAGACTGAAAAGTTCCATCTTTGATTTAAAATAACAATTGGGGTGTGTGGGGGGGGCAGTATTTATCTATAGCAATGCAAAAATACAACGAACTGAAACAATATTACAGAATTGCTTCATTCTATTTAAAACCAAGAACAGTTTAATTTTGTGAAAAAGAGTAAAAAATTTTGACTTTTTATCTCAGTTTGGGCCATTATCATTTTTAACTTACTTCCATTTTATAGAAAGCCAAAAAATTGTTTCTCACCCAGATCCTTCTCTAACTATAGAATCTTTGAAGGGCTTCCACCCTCACTTCTTGAACCCTTTTGTATATTACATTTTTGGACGAGTAGATCATGACCAACCCTCAATATTACCTGTGGCTGACCCTTACCAAACCCTCTGTTCTAGGAGGACAATAAAGGCAATATAGTCTCCTTTAATTTCTTGTTTCATTGTTTTCAGTGCTTAGTAATATACCTTTCTTTCCCATCATGACTACATATCCTTACTGTCTACTTCAGCCCGTAGTGGCACACACTATGTTCATTCCTAAGAAAACATCCCTGTCAACGTGACTTATCAACATGAACTACTCACACTACCATTTTAGAGGTATCAGTTACCTCCATTTCAGTGAAGTTCTAGGTATCATGCTGGAATTTCAATATCCTTTTGTGTTTCTTCATGCATTTAGGGTAGGTAGAGTTATACAATAGGAACTGATCGATTCTGATGCAGCCTTGATTCAGGAAATTCCCACAGAAAAAAAAAAACAACATTAGGGATCCCTGACAGGCACTTCTTTCTTTTGGTCACAGCTTTATAAAGAGGTTATAAACTGAGGATAGCCTGCCCTTCTTCCTCTTCCTTGAAAGGGCTAAAGTAGAATATATTAGTGAAAGCCTGTACAACTTTGTATTAAAACCACTCTTTCAAAAAAGTTACAAAAATGAAAAGGGCTCCTTTCTGTCAAGGAGGACTATGGCTTTACTGTAGGATTCTGTGACCTAAAAATTTCTCAATAAAATGAGAGCATAATCCTGTAGCCACTTTTTCTTTCCCGTTCTTTAATTGCAAAGGTTTTTTTCTATAGAGACTAGTTAGAGATATCAAACCAGATGTCAGCCTCCCACATGGATGCATATTTATCTGTAGTCTTGGGGTCACTGTGACACATCCTGTGCTTAGCTCTGTTATTCAGCAGAAGCCATCTGCTTCAGCCTTGGCCTCCTCCAGACTAAAAGTGGTCAGAGCCTGGATCCAACACCTATTTGGACAGCACACTCTGGAAGGCTCCATTACCTTATGAGTGAAATAAACCTGTGGATTCCTCACTTTTCAGAAGGCAAGCTTGATTTATAATCACTAGGAAACAACTGAGAATTCAGACACAATATAAAGCAAGAAGTGAGTATGAGGCTGCTAGTTTTGTGCACTTCAGGTAACTATTTTAAGTTGTAAGTTAAAAGAGTGCTACCTATGGTTTTCTCCTTAAAAATTATAATTAAGATCCTAACCCCTCCCACAGCTACAACACAACACCTGTAACTGTACATTTACTCTTTTGTTTCTTACTCAGATAGAGGCCTGAATCCCGGTGTTTATATATATAATAAAGGCATGAAGTGGTAGAAAAAATTATGTAGGTCATTAAGAAAATGCAAGATCCACAGGAAATAATATTGGAATTTTTTTCCTCTCCTGTTTTTTAGTGGGCCATTCATCTAAGAAAGACTACTGGAACAGAGGCTGTCAAAGCAGTAAACTGGTCTCAGGAATACATCAATTTAACTGAAGTATAGTCTTTTACTAATGAATCAAACAGTAAAAAAAATCTTTAAGTGATCCAGATTTTCTCAACTTTGAATATTGTAATGCTGCATTTGTTTGAGCCATGCTTGAAGCAAGGATAAGGATATTTTTTGCAACTCCTTGATCACGATCAGCTCCTTTGCTCTCACAGATCACATTAGGTCTTTACTTCTTTCTGTTCTCTCATTTTCACCAGATATCATAGTGTCATAGGATGTGTTGCAGGCTGATGAGCTTCTGCCATGTGTCTCTTCACATTTCTCTGGTGTTGTTCTGAGAGAGAGTAGAGTAAAATCAGGCTCTGCTGGCTCCACACCCACATAGTAAAATATATCCAGCTCCTGGAGTCTTTGCCTAGGTAGTTTGACTCAAATTGAGAAGAAACCATGACCTTTCCATTTCATTCTTCCTCACTGCCATGTTGTAGCCGAGCTGTCCTATCCATCAGAACATATTAAGTTGTATACACACTTTGCTGAGTCTTAGCCTGTATAATTATGGAAAAAAATCAAAAACAGCTTAGAATATAGTTGTGTTTTTGATAAATGTCAAAGGCATTTCCAGCTCTGGATGGGTGCATTTTAATGTGTCAAATAAATCTAAAATAAATACACACGGTTGGAATCTACAAAAGAATAAAATACATTTGTTTTCAACTAGAGCAGTTACTCCCATAAAATCAACATTCTGGTCCTTTCACTTACCCTCAGAAAGTGATTTTTTTAATCTGTGTAAACTTAGAAAATTAGCAGAATAAGAATCGTTCTTACATAAATCTTATCTTATATCGTATCTTCTTTCCTCACATTCTTATTCCACATAGGTAACACAAAACTGGTCATTGAATGGGGACTAAGGGTCAGGCAAAACAGGGTAGGAGCTCTGCTTCACAAAATAAATAATACTCTTTTACATCTATTACCTGTTCCTACATGGTAAAAAACCCCACTCCGCATCCCCCACCCTCCCTCAGCAAACTCAAAAAACCTAAAACAAAATTAAACAAAAAGCAACACCCAAATGAATTAGTGAAGGGATTTTATCTACATCTCAAAAGAAAAAAATAAAAGCAGTAAGGTTTTGCACTTTAAAGCCCTTAAATGCACTCTATATGTAGTCACTATGGTCAATTTTGTGCTACAGTTTTTCTGAACTAGTGGACCATTTCCATATTTTCATTTTTCCACCCATGGACAATGTACTACACAAAACACAGAAAGTATCTAATTGCTTTCAACACTCATCCATTGGTGTTAAGAAGTCACATTGTGGTTACCTATTACTTGCCTTTTAGAAGACAGAAGCACTCAGCAACATAATCCTCATCAGTCATAATCAGATTTTTTTCTAGCATAAGCTCTGTGTTCTTCCTACAGTTCAAAAAATCTGATTTCGAGAGGATTTCAAATGAGTCAATACATTTATGAAGTATGCAAAAGTTCTGTAAGTACTATAGGCAAAAATAATTACTAAAGAGAGACACTAACATATAAATTACATGTAATTTTCATATATATATATTAGAAATAGCCATCAAGCAAAAATACTCTCATGTTATTCCACAGTAAGTACTTAAACTAAATGTAGGTATCATTAAGAGACAACTAAGAATCATTTTCTCTTAAAGTGATATTTCATTATGCCTAGTCACAGTAATATATTATGCCTGTAACTCTACTTTCAAGGAAAGTTCTTGAAAAGGAAAAATGTGCAATAGTACCACATTAATAAAGGTCATTCACTTGTTCTCCATAAAGATAAATTTAGTGAATCAAGGGAAGTCTTACCTTCACTTACATGTACAACCACAATGAGTTAATGACAACTAAGGAGAAATGCATAGACTAAACCATCGTTAGTTTATTCAACAGATCAACATTACATGATTTTAAAGGTACCAGAAACCGGGATCTCAGGAAATCTTAGTGGGTGGAGGGAAAGTGAAATATATTCACTCTTCTGAGAAAGCTCATGGATGAAAAAATCTCAAGAGTTTTCAAGTACAACAAAAACCAAAACATCAGCAGTGGGGTTACTTCATGGGCCAGACTGCCCCTGAAACCTATGGAACAAGGCAGGTACCTTGAACAGGCACAAAAGTGATGAGATCACCAGAAGCCAAGCTCCTCTACCAGCTTCAAATGCATCAGGCTCTTACCCACCAGGGGAATCAGCTGCTGCCTGGTACTGGTCTGTAAGAAACTGATGAGACCGAGGGAACCACCTGGAAAATGGCATAATGTTTATAAGCACTGAGAAGAACTGGGTGTCTGACTTTTACTCATCTTTGGTCATCTTGTAGAACAATCTCATTTGCTACTAGTACCTCAATCACAATAAAATAAAAATTCCAAAGGAAAAAATTTCTGTCAACCCTTCAGTAAGAGCTTGGGAGGAGCCAGTATGCTACCACAACAGGAAAATGGCAGTTTTGCCTTCATGTTTCACTGTGATTCCACCACTCAAAGTGACTCAGATGAAAATAAAGGAACACGGGCAGTGATAGTCCTGCAAAAATCTAAATCCAGATGCAACAGCTTTGAAATGACAAAATGTTGCTTACCATGTCATGAGCAAAGACAAGGTTATTTCCACCTACGAAAGGAAAGTGGTGGGTTGGTGGGAAAACAGAAGGAAGCTAACCAGAGGTAGTCATGCTTGACATAACCTCAGTGCTCTTCTCAGCTGAGCTTTTGGACTTTTAATCATAGTTTTGTTGCTATACACTAGCAAGTGCTTTTCTTTTCCCTCCTGAATGTAGCAACACATGCAGTAAATAATCTGTGGTCATCCAGAGCAAACAACTACTGTAGGGCTGCACAGTGGCTGAGGATATCTAAAACCAGACTGTAATGGATTTAGTGCCGGAAAAATAACCTTCGTAATCAATCAGAGTTCATTAGCTATATCATTGCCAGAAGCAGAAGAGTTCAGCGAAGACTTTCCATTTACCAAAGGATGCTCCAGAATCACTTAGGTATGTCATGCAGAACATTAATGGACTGATTAACACTGATGGTTCAAAATTTAGTGAATGATTATAATATAATGTTCCTTTTTATCACAAAATACTACAAAATTAGATACATAAACAGAAGGCTATCTCTAAATCATGGTAACACTACCTTGAAGATAATGTGAAATGAGTTAATCAGTTCTGCAGAGCACTTTCCAGGATCATCCATTTGCCAAACTGGCAAAGGATAAAATACAGTGTATAAACATTCCCTTCAGTAATGTTTTCAGAAGAGTTTCTATATGCTGATACATGCCACAGGTATTTACTTCCCTTTAAAACTAGCATCCATTGCCTCACTTACTAAAGTTTCGGCATTCATTTCAGAAAGGGCATGCAAATTTTCAGAATATAGATCTGAAAGCACTCTAAAACCTGGTGTTTCATATGTCTCAAAAAAAAATATTTTTTTTCATTTTGGCAGAAGAAAGTTATTTCCAGGAAGGTTTGGAGACTATTTTCTGGAAGGCACGCTGAATTGCTAACTAATTGCAGTCACACTATTTGCCATATCATCAATGGTGTACATTTTATTGCTGGATGCAACTAGATTAGAATCAATTAAAAAGAAAAGGATTTTTTTTTTATCATGCATTTTTAGCTAGTCTGACAGTTGCTTCCTGGATGGCACAGAATAATGCCTACGAACTTGTGAATAAGTAATAATAATAATAACCATTCCCCTCTGATACATTCCTTGGCTCTTTTACAGGTGATACACTTCATCAAATTCTGCCAGTTGTCATGCTTGAAGTCCTCTCCCAAAACTGAGCAATCTGTACTGTCTCTACTGCAACAGGGCATGTTAAAAGCAAAGGAATGAGGAAATATTGCTAGAAATTACATAGGTATAAGCAGGAAGATATTACTGGAAAGCTGAAAAGAGGTTAAAAAAGAAAGCAACAGAGAACTGTAAGAAAGAGTAGGAAATACTTCAGCAAGGCTGACACTGCATTCTCCTTTTGCTTTCCTGTGATTGCTATATGTTTTGAGTCCTTTGGGATAAATAACAGCCACTTACACAGCTTCTTTGGGTTTTCTGTAAAGTAAAGAAAAATTTAATAAACTTCAAATTTTTCACAAAACATTAACATTGCTTTTATGTTGCAACTATGTTGCAATTCAAAACTCTTTTAGTAACTGAGATAATAAAGCACAGCAGCACTGGCACCACTGCCACTCATCAAAAAGACATGCTTCAGCCTTGCATGAAGCTGCATCCCAACCCATGTCATGAAGAGCTTGCCAATGTGCTTATGCTGGATTCCTTTTCTATTGAGGAATTCTTAGGTTTTTGTTCTCACATTTTTCTGATGAACTTTTAATTCTGATTGACCTTGCTACTCACACCAATATTACAACGTTGGCAAGACAGGAAAGATAAACTATAAAGTATTTGCAGAGTAGATAACAAACAAGGGAAGTTGCAGAATTCCCCAAGCTTGCAGAAAGATCTTCTATATTAACTCCTTTTAAATACAAATGAAGTTGACAAGATTGATTCTTTGGCTGTCAATTAAACTTTTGGTTGTGGTTGCCTATCGAAATCCCCAGTAGAACATGCCAGTCTCTTGACAAACAATCCAGAACTTACAATATGAAAAATGTGATAAAAAAACATAACGGCTTTCTATGGTTTTGCCCAGTTAATGTTTTGCATTTGTTCTTCGGCTGTAGTTTGTTGTCAGATTTTGGGTTGGTTTTTTATTTTCTTTCTTTTGGAAAAAAACCTTTTTTTTTTTTTTCATTGAAGGTGAGGGCATTCTTCCAGGATTTCTGGCAACATTAAAGGTACATTCTGCATGGAAAAAGCTGAAGAGCTAACTCCAATATGAAAGAAGTGAGAAAACTTCCCTGGGTTAATGCTAAAAGGGCAACCTTCCCATATGGGTGGAATACCAAATACAGTGATGTCTTCTCTAATGGATGAGGGGAAGGCTGTGGGTGTGGTGTATGTGTACTTCAGCAAAGCCTTTGACACCGTCTACCACAGCACACTCCTGGAAAAGCTGCAGCCCACAGCTTGGACAGGGGCACTCTGTGCTGGGTCAGGAACTGGCTGGAGGGCCGGG
>JAYRBT010000114.1:63181319-63209912 GCA_036023395.1 Myiotriccus ornatus
TCCTTTGGATGCTTTCTAATAGCTTCATTTCTTTCTTATGTTATGGTGCCCAAAACTGCACACAACATTCAAGGTGAAGTCGCACCAGTGCAGAGCAGAGCGGGACAATCCCCTCCCTCGACCAGCTGGCGATGCTTTGCCTGATGCCCCTCAGAACACGACTGGCCCTCCTGGCTGCCAGGGCTCTGCTGATTCATATTCAATTTGACATCGACCAGGACCCCCAGGTCCCTTTCCATGGAACTGTTTTCCACTATCTCATTCCCCAGTCTGTACATACATCCAGGCCTGCCCCATCCCATGTGCAGAATCCAGCGCTTCCCTTTTTGGCATTTCATATGGTTGGTGATTGCTGGGTCCTCTAATTTGTTGAGGTCTCTGCAGGGTCTCCCTGCCTTCAAGGGAGTCAACAGTTCCTCCAAGTTTTGTACCATCTGCACACTTACTTAGTATCCCTTCCAGTTCCTACATCCAAGTCATTTATGAAGGTGTTGAAGAGAAAAGAGACCAAGATGGAGCCCTGCAGAATCCCACTAGTGACAGGTCACCAGTCTGATGTTACCCCATTCACTGTTATCTTCTGTGCTCCACCTGTGAGCCAACTGCTCACCCACCACATGATGTATTTATCCAGCTGTGTGCTGGGCATTTTGTCCAGAAGGATGCTGTGAGAGACAGTTTCAAAAGCTTTACCGAAATACAAAAAGATTGCATCAGCTGGCTTCCCTTGATCATCTAGGTGGGTTACCTTGTCATAGAAAGAAAACAGGTTGGATAAGCAAGACTTCCCTCTCATGAAGACATGCTGTCTGTGACTGATAGCAGCATTGTCTTTAAGGTGTTTTTCAATACTTCCCAGGATAATCTTTTCCATAACTTTACCAGGCACTGAAGTGGGATTTACAGTTTCTGGGGTCCTGCTTCTCGCCCTTCTTAAAAATGAGGACAACATTTGCCAGTTTCCAGTGAGCTGGGAGTTCTCCAGATTCCCAAAATCAAAATCAAATCATCAAGAGAGGTTTTGCTATGACATCAGCCAGCTCTTTGAGGATTCTTGGATGAATCTCATCAGGCCCCATAGATTTGTAGGGATCCACATGGAGCAGCAAATCACGCACAATTTCAGGGTCCACTGGGAGTTGATCATTCTCCTAGTCACGGTCCTCCAGCTCAGGGCACTGGGATCCCCTGGGCCTGTAATCCATGTTAAAGGCAGAGGCAAAGAAGGCATTAAACACCTCTGCCTTGCCCCTGTCCCTGTTTGTGAGGTGACCAACATGACAAGAGACATTAAGGAGATGGATTTCCATTATTTTATTTTTCTGTCATATTTTTATGTTATTAAGGTGTAGGTGATTAAATTTACCGAGTTCTTAAAAAATACATTCCAAGCAATTATTTCAAATACATAAAGAGGAAAGGAAATGCAGTCTTAATCCATAACATTGCTTTTTTAGTGTTTTCTGTATGGATCATGGATTTGACCCTTTTTTAGTCCCTTATTGCTACAAAATCACTCTACAAATGCAGGGTACCATCTCTAAACGGAGGGATAAATATTTCTGAGAACAAGAAGCAACTCACTTCATCTGTCAAATTCACTTTTCTTGTGCTCACAAAGTGAAAAGTTTCACTACTTTATTTTCTTACTGGAAATGCCTTTGCAGCCTACTTTTTACTTAATATCTCATTCTGGTTTGTAGCATTTCTCAGAAATTATCCTTAGTCACAGAATGATAGAATCACAGAACCATAGAATGGTTTGCATTAGAAGGAACCTTAATGATTATCTAGTTTCAACCTCTCTGCCATGGGTAGAGAAACCTTCCACTCGTCCAGGATGCTCAGAGCCCAATCCAGCTTGGCCTTGAACCTTCCACGATGCGCATTCCTATCTTCTCTAGGTAAGCTTTTCCAGTGCCTCACCCCCCTCACAGCCCAGAATTTCCTCCTAATGTCCAATCTAAATCTATCTTCTTTCAGCTTAAAGCCATTAGTCCCTCATACGCTTAGAGCAATTCACAAATACTAGCTAGGGTTTACCAAGAATAGACGAAAATCTCTGGTGTGAGATAGAAAGGTATTCCTTTGTTTTCTTAGGTATAACTCCTCTAAGTATATGCCATATAATCTCTTCCTTGCAATAGTCTATTAAGATATGCTGCACAGTTCCTGAACACATGCTGCATTTATTTCAATATTATATTTTTTAATAATGATTAGAGGATAATCTTTCCTTCCATTTAGGAAAAATTCTCTTGCTAAGTTACACAAATTGTTATGAGATTTTTATTAAACTCCTTGCATAATATATACGATATCTCATTAGATCATTTTAGCTCTGCGTAATGCAGTAGTTTAAAGTGTTTCCTCCTAATTATCTTTTAACAGAGCAGCATTTTCTTATAGGATATTCAGTATCAGTAATAAGGTAGAGGTTTTGTCCCAGCTGGGTCTTCTAGAACAGTCATCATCTGTTTGGACACATAATCCTATGTTTCTTCAGAAGCCTGTATTTCCTCCAGAGAGATCTTTCTCTTGCAGATCTTTTCGCCTCTGACCCAGAGTCTGCACTAGTAGTGCCCATCTGACCTCCTGGCTGAAGTTTGTGCCGTAATTCCCACAGCAGTGTCAGGTTCAGCAGCCATCAAATGAGATTTTATGTGGCTCAAGAATTTCACCAGAGTACTTGCTTGAGCATCTAACTAGCCCTTTTCTGGTTGTCTACTGGTTTTGAAACAATGTTTCTTGGCAGGATAAAATTATTTGACCTTACTGCTCCTGTGATTTGGCACAAATGCCATAATAAATCATTTAGTTTTCAAACTCAGTCCTAATTACAGAGGTGGATAGTTGAGGAAGAGGGTGAACTCCTAGTATGACTATTGGTAGTATGTTTAGACTACAGGATTTTAAAGCATAATGCTTTTCTTTCAACAGAAAATATCTAAAAATTGGTACAAAAACTTTCCCATGAGCAGAAAATGGTGTTTCCAGACAGTGAGAACACTAATGTCTTTTGGATAGGGTGGATTAACTGCACCTATTAAGAAGAGCCTGGGTCATGTTAATTGAACCTCTCTATTAAGTTCTATTGAAGTCTTGGGACCTTAGGTTTTTTCCTAAAGTGAATGCTTTTATTATCAAATTCTGAAAGATTTGAAAGGATCAGAGATCTACAAAGTGAAAGGAACGTAAACTTTAAAACTGAAGATGAGAATGGAAATTTTCTTCTTCCACTGGAATTATATGATACCTTTTTTTTTTTTTAATTACATTTCTGAGATTCATGACTCGTGCCAGACATCCAAAGGGGAAAAAAAAAAAGAAAAAGAAGAAAGCTGTTGACTTCTTCATAGATTCTATGTAGATAATTTGGAACAAAGATAGAGAAAACAGAAGAGATGAAATCAAATAAAGGGTCTTAAAGAAATACATTCTTGCACAATCGATCGGAAGCCAACCAGCTGCTTCCCCAGATGTCTCGTACATATGATAACCTGCACATCTGCCAACCTGGAGACTACGAACCCAACTGAAAACTTACAGAATAGCATTTCCATATGCTCCGGTTTACATCATCTACCTATCATCTATCTTGTGCTCTGTTCTCTGCTGGAGACAAAGGCAAGTCATGCATAGAATCACTACAAAGCTTATGAGTCACCCAAGTCCTACTTGAAACAATGTAAGGACAAAACTCACTCCACTTAAATGACAGGAATTTTGGTAAGCATAGACCAGAAGGCCCAAATTAATGTGGCTCATTAATTGTAATAGTTCCATTTCTACTTATTGGTAGTGGAAGATCAAGCCCTTAACATTTAACTTTTCTATCCTGTTTTCACACATCACATTTAAAAAAGAACTAAAAAATGAAACACAACAAAACACTGTTTCTTCACCAGAATGTTTACCAATTTCTCAGGTGGAAAACCTGAAGATAGGGTTCTGTGTGCTGCTCAGCAACATTGCACGAGTTTTGATGTCAAAGTTCATTATTCAGCAACTCCTCCCCACTCCAAGCTTTGGAGTTTTCTGACATGGTTGTTAAAACTCACCAATAAATTAAGCAACCTTTTCAAACATTCCTATGCCCCAATACAGCATGTATAGAACTGAACTGTGACCTCTGTGGGCCAAGATGTTACAATTCAAGGTACATTGCTCAAAAGCAAATTGCTGTTCCCCTGTCAAACGGAATGATCACTTGCTCTTCTTTTTATTACACATTTACTTTCCCTCAGTAGTATTCAAAACTTCTTTCAGTCTCATGCAATCTCAAAACACAATTAACAAACTGTATGTCTCCTTGAGAGCATTAACAACACTGTTGGCAGAGATTCTGTGCTGCCCTAGGATCCAGGTGGCACGGGAGAAGGGAAAGACTGCTGAAATCTGGCTCTTCAACTGGCAAATTGAATGTATAGCTTTGGGATCACTCTGCCATACACCAACTGGCAAATACAGAATGGGAGAGAGGCAGAGCTTTACTACTGAAAAATATCAGCATTTCAAAATCTTTTTATATTCAGGACTGGAACTAAATCCAAATCTTAAACTAAGGCAACAATACTGAACAGCAAATAGTCTTGAGAACTGCACACTTTCTTGACACCTGTGAAACCAAACTTTAAATTAAGCATAGCAGACACACTAACCTGAGTTTCATCTCCTACGAAGGTGTTTCAACATCAACTATCCCAGGAAGACATATCTGGGTAAGACAGTGTGGGTGCTTTTATTTGTTTGACTGGAATTCTGACAAAGCACTAGCTTTTTCAGAAAAACCATTCTGGCGGAAAAGGTCTCTGTAGATTCATTGCTAATACTCCCAAACCACAATTTATTACCTAGTCAGTGCTGCTGGACACATTGCAGGAAATCCACAACTATTCACGCAGGTAGCCCAGTTTTTCATTCCTAGTACTCAGACAAGGGACTAACTCTTTCTACCATATCTTAATCAATATTCTTTCCCCAAATCACACTGTTAGTTTTGCAGGTGATCATGAGATCCATCGATACCATTAATGGCAATTCCAAAATGCCTTCCAAATGTGATTAGAAGCCCAGTTCTTTCTCTTTTTTAACCAACCCATACTCTGTCCTTTCCCTCAAGACTCTTAAAGTACCTGAGGAGACTAATTACAATTTTTTGTTATTTACTGGGGACTGGGTTTAATCCCACTATTTTGAGAACAGGTTCAGATTTCTTTGCCTTGCATTTTCAGTAAGTTTAGAAAACTGCCAGTATGTGCTGATGAGAATTATCTTCCAGAAGTAAATGGTAACTTGATTCAATTATCTTCTTGGCAACTCTGAGCGAGTCCAAGGTTTGTAATTCATGAACAGGGAGAAACAAATCTGATGTATGGCTGGCACTCAGTAGTGTGGTACCATTTTCAAAATCAATAGGCTTGGAGAAGCAAGGATGAATCAAAGAAAGAATAAAGTAATACTCAGCAGTGCTTAAAGTAAAATAAGAACGAACACAAACAACTCTGTATAAGGAAGTCCACAAGTCTGGGCACATAGAATCATAGAATCAACCAGGTTGGAAAAGACCTCTGAGATCATCAAGTCCAACCCTTGATCCAACACCGCTGTGGTTACTAAACCATGTGTCATGGTTTTGACTTTGGCCAGATTTTAAACACTTACTGAAAACTGCTTTTCCCCCTCCTCCCCTCTTTTGTTTTTCTCTGAGTTGAGGGGAAAAAAACAGTCAGAGAATTCTTGAGTAGAGATAAGAACTGGGAGATTCACTTACTAATTAATTCTCACAGGCAAACAGACTCAAAATGGATAGAACTTAAATTTATTGCTAACAAACTTAAATTAAAAGCTAAATTTACAGCTAACAAAATAAGAACTAAAGAATAAAATAAAATAGTCTTAAAACACAACACTTTCCTTCCAGTCCCCCCTTCCCTCAGCTGTGCAGGGAGATGAGAAAAAGGGGAAAGTCACAGCCAGCGGCTGCTCTTGCCACTGTTAAAATCCATCTCTTAGATAAGAACTCTTCCCAATTCATTGTTCTGGGGGGTCACTTTTCCATCAGGCACAGAGGTCTCTCTCTCTCTGCATTCTGATGGTCTCCATGGACTGCAAGGGGACAACTTGCTTCACCATGATCATTCACTACAGTTACAGGGGGTAATGGCTTTGAGTCCTTCCCATTTCCTGTGGGGTTCCTCCCCACGGGACACAGTCCTTGATAGGCCTCTCCAGCATGGGTCCATCTCTCGGGCCACAGTTCTTCCATAATCTGCTGTCCCTTGGGTCACGAATGAGTTGCACTAGCATGGATTCCCCCACAGGGCCACAAGTCCTACCTGAGACAACTTGCTCCAGTGTAGGTTTTTCTCTCCACAGGCCACAGGTATCCAGCAAGACTCTGTTTCATCTTAGGCCTCCCACGGGGTTACAGCCTCCTCATGCACTCTTCTGCTCCAGCATGGGCTCCTTCATGAGCTGTAGAGGGGGGTGTCCACTCCCCAAGTCTTCCACAGGCAGAAAGGGTCTCGGCTTTCAGTCTTTCCCCTGCTGGAGAAGGAGAGGGAGGCCTCTGGGCCTCTTCCCCCACTCCTGCTACACTGAACTTGGAGTCTACATTGCTATCTCATGTTCTCTTCTGCTCTCCTCTCCAGCTGGAATTTCTTCTGCGCAACAAACCTTCTCCTCCTCTGTTCTTAAATATGTTATCACAGACGCGAATACCATTGGCTAGTAGTAGGAAGTCCATCCTGGAGCTGGCTATCGTTGGCTTTTTCATAGAGTAGAAAAAGCTTCTAGTAGTTTCTAATTGAAATCATCTCTATGGCCCCCTATTAGCAAAAATTCAGCCACGTGACACAATGGCACTAAGTGCCACATCAAGTCTCATCTCAAAAACCTCCAGGGACGGTGAATCCACTATCTCGCCGGGTGGCCCATTCCAATGCCTGATTACCCTCTCTGTAAAACATAATGACAGAAAGGGAAACAGAATCACCTCAGCAAATCTTTGTGCATAGCCCAAAGAACAAAAGTTCTCCAGAGTTCAGTTGTATAAAATGTAGTGACTGCATTGTGATGTTGAATCTCAACTCATTGTGAACTGACTGACCCTCCCAACTACTTCTTCCAATCCATTCTCCACTTTTCTATAGTAGGAATGAATGAAGGGAAACAGGGTGCAGACAGGGAAAAGTATGAACAGGAAGCAGAAATCTCAATAATGTTTAAAGCTTACTCAACTCTAACCATTTGGCATGCTCAGTGACAGTGCTTCTCCCCCATCATGTCAGTCTGACTGAATCGCTCTTGCTCTCAACATGTGCAGCTCAGTCTACACACCTTCAGCATTTTCCTGTGGTCCCCTGTGGCCTGGGATGGCCACCTGTCCAAAGGAGAGCTCCATCACCAGGCCTCCTTCAGGTGCTGTCCAATGACTTGGCACTTTCCAGGCCATCTGCAAGCCCTGATAACTGAAACTTCACCATGACATGAAGAAGTGCACTGCAAAGGATGTTCACTTGTCTGCTTCTAAAAGTGTAGATATTGAAGGCTTTATGTCTAAGAGAAGTTTATCCCTCTGCGAAAGAAATAGTCCTTAGAATAATGACTCAAACCTTCATAGCAGAAGAATTCAGAGATGGTTTTGCTGTTTATAAATGCTACAAGAGTATACAAACAAAAGTATTTTGAAACTAGGCACAGTTTGAAGACTTTGAATGTGAGTTTTTTGTATATGCTATTTTTTTATTGTATTTTTTAATAGAGGATCCCCAAACAGCAGTTTTAAACACTGATTGATTTAAGTGATACTGGAAATACAACTCTATCTCTTTTATTGAAGCTGCTTAAAAAACAATAGGGGATTAATAGAGTTAGGATAAGAGGCACAGAGTATGGTTTTATCCATGCAGCTGATGCAAGAATCAGTGTTGGAATAAACAACAGATTACCAAAATATACGTTGCTAGGATGAAAGGCTTTCCATGCACTTTCTACAGATGTGTGTTTTACTCAGAGGCATTTTGAAATATTGCTTACATTGACACAGTAGGCTTCATACTGAACACACAATGATGTTCTTTTTTTGCCTTACAAACAGCAATAGAATTAATTTCTAAAAGTTGCTGTATGCAAGATTACAGAGATCTCTGAGCAATACGCTGAATATACAATGCATGAAAGTGATGCTCAAGGGCTTTCATAGTCATGGTGAAATCTGTGTCATCTGACTTCAAAACTCTATCAATAATTTGGTTACATCTGAACTAGAAACTCTATACTGCCTGTGGTGAGTGGAAACAAACAGGTTTATCCTGTGGACAATTCATCTCAACATAAGATAGAAGTCTGAACTGGACAGATACTTCCAAAGAAAATTTGCTTTTTCCTCCTACACTGCAGCTCTAAGTAGTTTTATTTTGATGGCTCATCTTTAAATAGGTAGCCCTATTTCACATGCCACCCCCTAGGGAAAGGGATATTTTGTCTTTTCCCCATTGTCTCTTCACAAAATCTTTGAAACAGGGCTCTTCAAAATGTGGATATCATCTTGAAGGATATGAATTTGTCTATCCGTCTGTCCCTATGAAACACAGAATTCTGATGACTGAAACATTATTTTTACCTCTTTCACTTCCAGCAATTTTCAGTTCATTTTAGTGGGGGGAGAAACCCAAGCTGAGTATAGGAGGAGCTGTCTTCTATTATATCTTTTCTTTGTATTTTATTTGCATATATGATTGTGGGGCATATTTTTAAAGAGGGTAATTCTGTAAAGCTCTAGACTGTAAGGGCCCGCCATACTGCAACAGTTTAAATAAAAGGTAAAATCAGTTCAGCCTGTGGCTGAACCCAGCCCATTCAAGGGCTGAGAAGAGATAGAACATTATTTATCTCTACCAAGTCGATGCCAATTAGTGCCACTAGTAACAAACTACAAACTGGATTAGGAACCAATCAGATATTTACAATGTTGCCTTTTAATAAACTCTTCTGCGAATGACTGATAGAAAATGCTTTCAGTTGGTGCATCTAATGGTCCTTTTGTATACAGTGCAAGATCAACAAATTAGTCAGCTAACGAAACATCATTACACTACACCATAAAAACAAAATGAAAGACATACATAAAGTCTGACAGTGTTGTTATTCCTAATTGGCGGAGCTGTATCTAACTTTGACATGCATGTTGACATTACAGCAAACTCTTCCTTCACAATACACTCATCTCAAAAGTCTTAACAGGTTGTTGCAGTTCAAGAACTCTTCTCTTAATTAAATTCTCCAACTTGAATTCTAGCATTCATACTTAGGCACAATTATTCTCTAAACTCATCTATTCTTCACTTGAGAGCAACGTTTTTCTTTAAACTCGCACATGAAATTAACGTATTTACAATATACTTAGTGAAATGACCAACCTCTTCTCCTTGCTAAAATATTTCTTTTGTGATGGAGTTTGATTTTGCTTTCAGGCACTTGGTAGACATAAGCTCTTATGAAAGAAGAAGAGAACAATACCCTCTTCTCAGTCATCAGAATATGTGCTGCTTTTTAGCTCATTAGTCTTGTCAGACTCAGAATTTGTATCACTTTTACTCTTCTGACATAATTTCTCAGGCACATGGATGTAGCTAATTAAATATAAGAGAAGTTAAATGAAATTATGAAAATGGAAGCTTTGATCTTCCGCTCCCATACGGCTCAGGAACACTACTGAGGTCTTCAAAATACTATGCATTTTCTCCCCTTTTTACTGCAGAAATAACTTCTTCATACAAACTTCTATTTGCTGCCAGCTCTTACAACCCAGAAACAACCATACTACAATTTATGAAGAACTATCAAGGCATTTTACTCCTCCCATTCTTGTCTCCATACCACCTCCCAGACATTTTTGCTCCCTGCCACGGACTGCCAGCTAGATTCACCTGCCAGTTTGGCAAGTGCTTGAAACATGATCCTTATCCCTAATGCCCTACTTTTTCTGCATATCTCCACAGTATTTTTCCTCCCATTAATGCAGAAAATTGGTCTTGCCCTCTCCCTGTTCACCTCTGGCCTGGAAAGACGTGAGAAAGGCTTGTTAAGCACATGGACTCAAAGAGTCAGTGGTTCTAAATGTTAGGCAACTCAGAGATCAGCTTCAGGACAGAAATTGGGAAATTTAACAGAAGTAAAACACTGTCGATACTACCAGTAACAGCAGGCAAAACAGAAAACCTCCCAGTACCATTCCTGTCCTTCCTTATCCTCAGCTTGGCAACCTTCCCCTCCGTGCAGCTGAAAGCTTAATAGCATCAGATTCGTAAAGTTTATCATAAAATCACAGAATATCCTCAGTTGAAAGTGACCCATCAGGATCATTGAGTTCAGCTTCTGGCCCCGCACAGGGCAGTCCCAAGAATTACATCATGTGTTTGAGAGTGTTGACCAAACGATTCTGTGACCACTTCCCTGGGGAGCCCGTTCCAGTGCTCAACCATCCCTTGGGTGAAAAACCTGTTCTTGATATCTAACCTAAACCTCCCCTCACTCAGTTTCATGCCGGTTCCTGGAGTTCTGTCACTGGTCACAGGAGTGAAGAGATCGGTACTTGTCCCTTTGTTCCCCTCATGAGGAAGTTGTAGACTGCAATGAGGTCTCCCCTCAGTCTCCTCCAGGCTGAACAGAGCAAGTGACCTCAGCCACCCCTCATACGGCTTTCCCCTCAAGGCCCTTCACCATCCTCGCTGCCCTCCTTTGGATGCTTTCTAATAGCTTCATTTCTTTCTTATGTTATGGTGCCCAAAACTGCACACAACATTCAAGGTGAGGCTGACCCAGTGCAGAGCAGAGCAGGACAATCCCCTCCCTAAACTGGCTGGTGATGCTTTGCCTGATGCCCCCTCAGGACACAGTTGGCCCTTCTGGCTGCCAGGGCACTGCTGACTCATATTCAACTTGCCGTCGACCAGGATCCCCAGGTCCCTTTCCACGGCACTGGTTCCCAGCATCTCATTCCCCAGTCTGTACATACATCCATGGTTGCCCCATCCCAGGTGCAGAATCCCACATTTGCCCTTGCTGAACATCATACAGTTGGTGATTGCCCATCTCTTTAATTTGTCGAGGTTTCTCTGCAGGGCTTTGTTCATGTCCCAAATGTTAAATCATGTTGACATTTTCTTTCATGAAGCTCTGTATTCAGTTAGTCATATTTAGCTGCAAAAATGTCAATCTGGGTCATACAGCCTAAAAATAAAAGTCACAAAATACCTAACAAAAACTTAAGCCTTATCTGCTAAATCGGTAAGGGTTTCTGTTCTCCAAAACAACATTCGAAATCTCCCATAGTGTGGAACAACTGCTTTTCCTATTAAGAGAAGATCATTTTACTATTATTTCTTTAAAATGGGATGTGGGCATGTGGACTACACACAGCACCCACATTAAAGTAGTGCATGTTGGCTTCGAAGGAGCTATTATGCAGTCTATAAGTTCAATGATCTGCAAAGCAATAAAGAGCTCCTTCTGTAGCCCTCATGGCCTATTGAGTAAATAGTAAGCATTTAAGAAAACTCTATAATTACATGTTTACACACTGGAGCCATTATGGGCAATCTAAAAAAGAAAAAAAAAAAAAGTACATGTAGTTTTCTAAAAGAAATCCTTAATCACATTTTTTACATGATTACAATTCCTTTATAGCCACTAAGGACTACCAGCTACGGAATATATAGGCAGAAAAGCTCACAGTTACCGTCTTTTTTTATGCAGTGATGACATAATGAGATGTCAGCTGAATATTTTAGATTTTTAAGCCTAATATTTTAAATACATTCATATTAAAAAGAAATATAGAAAAGGGTCATTCTGAAATTCTCTGCCATAAACAATCAAGAAAGTTAATATGAATACCTTAATATACCATTCAAGATTTCAGATGTGTGTCAAATGGTAAAGAATCGGTAAAGAATTAAATAGCTTTTGGTAAAGAATTAAATAGCTTGATGCTTTTATCTTAGTCATCCGGGAACCCCAATGGTTGTATCCTTAGAGACCTGTGTATTGGACTCACTTTGCTATCTGTGAAGCACATTTCTGTGTACAGAGCTACAGCTACTCTACCCTGGTGAATCTCAAACTCTGGCTGCAAAACCAGCCTGTTTAATCCCTGCCTTATGTAGAAGTATAAATTTGAGGATTTAAGAGACTGTATCATATGGAACAGATGTATCAGATGGAACATGCCTTGAAATTGAACTTGTATTAGCTCGACATAGTGGTCCACAGGTAAAACATGCAATAAAAAAAGAAGACCATCCACTAAGAATGGGATCAACCATGAATTTTCATATGAGAAAGCCATATAGGGAAGAACACCAATTTAAAGCTGATTCCCATCAGTCATGTGCCTTCAAAGAATCATTTGCAAAGAATCTGAATCAGATAAATGCTTCTTGTACATGCCTGCCCACTGCACACTCTAAAAGTGACAGAATGTTCAGTTAAGAATAATTTCAAGTAGTATTTCAGTTCCTTTCTTTGTGTTTTGTATTCTAATTAAACTGTATCATTTTTCATATTGTTAAAATAACAATGAAAACCCATTTACTAGCTGACATGAACATCTCACGCTTTATAGAAACACAGAAAAATCCTTCCAAAAACACGAGTGAAATGCTACTACAACAACTGTGGTTTGGGATCAAAGACGACCTTTTAACTTGAAAATACTATCACACAGACTGGGAAGCATGTGTTTCATTGAAGAATTCAGCTTAACCTTCATATAAATAAAAACAACAATTTCCCCACTTTTTTCCTCCCAACAATTAAGGGTTAAATTATGGGTCATCTGGTGCTATAATACTTCAGGTACTCTGGTAATCATAGTATAGTTCTTCCTAAGCTTTCAAAACTATATATCTTTTGTAATTGCTTAGGAATACATTTACAGTCACAGGTTACAAGCAGTGTGTTCAACTTACTGCTCCTCTGCAACATTACATAGCCTTAAAAATTCAGACAGAAGACTACGTAGACCAATTAAAGTAATGACATTCAAATGAACACCTACTTAAGACAGCTTCACACTAATTTAAGACACTGAATAGTGACATTTACGTTCCAGATGCTGAGAGACCTAAAATGTCAGGCATTAGTGATGTTTAATGTACAACACGAATGCATGTGTCTACGGTCACATCAGATATTCTGTTATATCTACCACATACCATTAAATAACAGAAACACTGTAACAACCGTGGATGATACATAATAATCTGACAACAAAGATTGATGGAGAATGCAGAATTCTATCCAGGACACTGAAGTTTAACAACAAAACACTCTGCCACTGACTAGCACTGTCCGTTGTATGCTACTGCATGATAAATACACAGAAGAAGAAGGAATAAAATTGAGGTTGGCATTAAAATGCAATTTAACCACAATTTCTGTTTAAATCGGTGTCTAGCATGGGTGTAGTAGGTCATATTACCTTGACAGCAATTTTTTTAATACATCATGTATTTTCTAAAGGTCATTTTTATAATGACTGAGGATATTTTCTTTCAGTGTATCTTTATTTGCCCAGCCCTTCCTACCATTTAGATGCCTATGCAGACAATAGTAGCACACAAGACAGCAAAGATATCAATGTGTGTTATATAACAAATACGTATTATTTAAACATTCAACTCTTGATGAAATCAGTATTGAGCTGACATCTAAATATCTTTAAAAACTGACTGTCTGTGGGAAAGTTCTCTCTACTCAACAGGTCCCTTCTGTTTAAGTAGTCAGCATCATGACTGCTCCCTCTAGCAACAAACTGCCATCTTCACCACAGTTCAACCCCATAAATTATGGAAAGACATCTGTCTTTACTCTGTCTTTTTCATCATCCTACCATTTTTGGCAGTCTCTTTACTACGCTCTTCCAGCACAGTCATTCTACCAATAGTTTCATGCCACTTGGTGCCTTTTTCAAGTAGCAAACAGCTGGAATCACACCATTGCAATTCCTGGCATCAAACTGGCCAGAAGACAGGTCACAGCTTTCCATAAGGAAATGTTAAAGAAATACCAATGCAGATCGAGGGGGCAGCATCGTATTGTGTTTCACGCACACTACTGTAATGAACCTAACACGTGATTCAACTGGAAGACCTTTTAGTAATATTAACAACCCATGGTCGGAATCTTGGTCCTCAGTCCCAGGTATGCGGGTAGATGGTTAAAAAAATGAATTAAAAAAAAATAGTAATACTGCTTTACTTGTAAATTGTGCACTTATGAGAGACAAAAAGATGATACAAAATGAAACCTTTTTAGGTAATTTTTGGATAATTGCTTTTCAAGTCGGAACTGCACAAAATTCAACACTTATAGCACAGGAAGGCTAGAAGTAACACATAGGAGAGGTTTTATATTTTGAGTTATTATAGTTACTTCAAGAAGTAGTTTAACTGTCAGTAAGGTGGTGCTTTTGATCAGAGAATAATAACAGAATCAAAGAATCACAGAATATCCTGAGTTGGAAGGGACCCCCAAGGATCATTGAGTCCAACCCTTAACCCTGGACAGGATAGCCCCAAGAATTACACCATGTGTCTGAGAGCATTGTTCAAACAGTTCTTAAACTCTGTCCCTGAGGAGTCTGTTCCAGTGCCCAACCACCCTCTGAGTGAAGAACCTTTTTCTAATATTTAACCTAAACCTTCCCTGACACAACTTCAGGACATTCCCTCGAGTTCTGTCACTGGTCACCACAGAGAAAGATCAGTGCCTGACACTCCTCTTTCCCTCACAAGGAAGTTGTAACTGCAGTGAGGTTTCCCCTAAGTCTCCTTTTCTCCAGGCTGAACAGAGGTGTCAGACATTCCTCGTATAGCTTCCCCTCAAGGCCCTTCATCATCTTCATTGCCCTCTCTTGGACACTAATAGCTTAAATATCTTTCTTATATTGTGGTGACCAAAACTTCACACAACATTCAAGGTGAGGCCACCCCAGTGCAGAGCAGAGCAGGACAATCACCTTCCTCAACCAGCTGGCGATGCTTTGCCTGATGCACCCCAGGACACTGTTGGTCCTCCTGGCTGCCAGGGCACTGCTGACTCAGATTCAACTTGCCATCAACCAGGACCTCCAGATTCCCTTCCATGGCACTGCTTTCCAGCATCTCATTCCCCAGCCTGTACATATATCCATGGTTGCACCATCCCAGGTACAATTCACGCTATTAAAAAATTATTTCTATGGACACTTCCACCATCAGTTATATCATACATCTACATGATGTATATGAAATGAACACAGTGGACACATTTGCACACTTATTAGATGAGGAATCATGCTTGTGGATATTTCCACTGCTATGTGCTGGATCCAAAGCTCAGTGAAGACTCAAACATACTGTTTGACAAAGATACTGTTTGTGCACACACCGACAAACAGACCATTGCGCTAGTTTGGCTTCAAGTGTTTATGGTCTTCACGCGAAACGGAACTAGAATTTCTGTGGGCTGTTTGCAAGAGACTACAGTTTTTTCAGAAAATTGGCTTTTCACTGTTATCCACCTTAGCCATGTTGCTTTGCTCTTGGAAAGAAAATCATTCCTCTCACGTTAAGAATTTATGTTCCCTTTTTTTCTCTGGAACACCAAGCCAAAGGAAACACAGACACAGGTTATTTATATAGACTGTAAACATATGAATAGAGAAAGGGACATAGCAAAACTGCAGAGTAAGTTATTGCAGGCTATCAAGTCAACCTACCTTGTATACCTTGTCCTTGCTTTCTTATTCTACATAATATGTGATGATCATCACATGTTCACAATTAGTCCAAAATAGCAAGCTGACATTAAAATAGCCCAGAGGGAAATTATTTTCACAGATGTTAGGAGGAGCTAGTAACTGCATCAGTTTAATTAGGTTTAGCTGTATTTTAGATAAAATCATTTGCATCTCAGACATATCCTATAGGTGACCCTACAGAGAAGCAAGAAAACACCATCCATCCATCCAAGTTTAATTAAGAATAATATTTATCTTAGTGGATTATCTTCATGCATTATCATAAAGAGGATAAATTATAAATGGTCACAATCAAAAGTTGAAAGCAAAACACAACAAAAGCTTCACTAAACTTAAAACAGAAGAGTTCAATACAGAATGCTCCATGATAGCCACTTACTTTGGAATGTACAAATAAGTTGAGCATGGAAACTAGCATAAGAATATATTTGTTGTTATAATTATACTTTATAGTTATTTTCTAAAATGCAATGCTTCAAGCAGAAAATCTAACACCAAGAAAGCCTGAAACTTCACATTTTCCCATTTCAACTTTATTATGAGTCAAAGCTTGTAAATCTATATGTTTAACTTTATATATTAACCACATTGTATTGAGATGCTACCATTTTGTAACTTGTCAGTCACCTTTTTCCTAGGTCTCGACCTTAAAATGTCAGTGAAAAAATTCATACTTATCCCTTTCCTCGCTCATCCTATCTGCTACTAAACTTCATCTTCACCTCTTTACCACCTCCGTTAGACAGAAAAAAAAATCAAAACCAAACCCAATACATACACATCTTACTCTAAGTTTCCCCTTCTTGGTAACTAAATTTTCTGACTCCTTCTTTCTTAATGTTTCAAATCACTCAGAGTTTGAGGATTTTATTTTAATTAAGAACAGATAACTAAGGTAATCTGGCCTATTTCTAGAGATTGTTTGGTCTGATCAAAAAGTCATGTTCTTTTAAAAGTTGCAACTATGGGAAAATGACGGGATCATAGCGCTAGCTACGACACACACACTTGAGAAGGGGCCACCAAGCCACCTGATTTCAAGACTCATATCAAAATAGTTATCCAAGCAGGAGATAAGTCAGACCTTACATCTCGGGGAACCAAAGGAAATAGTTTATAAGATGTGGATAACCTGTATCATCCCTGCCACATCTCTGCTTCTTTGTGAGTTACAAAGGGCACCTTGGGGTGAGTCAGCTTCTTTGTGCAGCTGTGCTTTTGGGTGACCAAGTCACACACAGGGGCCTGGACCAGAGGACAGTATATGAGCAGCTCCAAGCCCCTGAAAATCACAAGTCGTGGGAGTCAAGCAATCCTGTGCCATGGCACTGAAAGGGTGTAAAATCAAGATTAAAGTGTAATATTCCATCATGGAAACACTGAGTTGAAGGGCAACTTCCTACACCATTAGGTGCATCTTTTAAGAAAAATCTTTGGTCTTCTTCACAGGTAATTCCCAACAATACTAGTCACCAGAGTCTGCTGTTCAGCTCAACCCCTCCTATCCATTTTATGTTCTTTCCCAGCAATGGTGGGTATGAGATAGCCATTAGCTGGAATAAGTAGACTGGCCTACCCCCACTCCTTCCCTTAATCTTGTTACAAAACAACCAGGAGATTGATATTAACCTGAATGTAATCCTCTGTTACACTGTATCTTTGCATATTACTACTAAAAAGAGCAAACCGTAGTGTCTGTTCTTTTCTGCAGTATGTGAGGACAGAGGAAAACAAAACTGCTTCCACTGTAAGCCTGCTCAAGGATTTTATTTTAGTTTTTATTTCATTTTAGTCCACCAATAGGAATATCACCACAAACAGTGGTAAGAGCACAAGAGCCAACAATCAGACCTGCCCCAGAAAACAAACAAGCAAACAAACAAACAAAAAAACCCCAAACCATGCTATCTGGCTTCAGGTAAGAAAATGTGAACTTTTACTGGAATGAGTGTTCAAGGAAATAGTCAGAAAAGACAAAGTGGAAGTACAGTTTTAAAACAATTTAAAAGGACAAGCATAGAAGATATGAAAAACACATGAAAATCATCAAGATTTAGGAATCAAAGGAAAAATATTTTAAAGAATAAGAGAGACTGAAAATCAGAGACCTTGCAGTTTATTTACCAGAAGCTAATATGTCCACAGAGCTAAAAGCTTCCAGAAAACAAACAAACAAACAAACCCAACTGAACAAAAAAACCCAATAGATCAGCAATATCAGCTTCTTGGTTTAGAAATTTCACAAAATGCCCCTAAAATTGCAAACACCTGAGTAGAACAGATATTTTTGTGGAACTATGTAGACCAGCCCAAAGGCTGTATTAATAAAAAGATCACCAACTTTCTAAAGAAATCATATGATCCTTGTTTAAGTTTCCATTCTATGAAAAACAATAAACAAATCTGTAAAAGGTTGATACCCTGGGGCCTGATATCATATTTCCTATGATTGTGCATTGAACAGATTTCTAAAATCATCAGAACCCACAGGGCTACAGATTTTAATGTAAGTACCATTTGCCTCAGTCATTCACAGACAACAGAAAATTAATTTAAAAGGGCAATGAAGGACAGGATTATTTTTTTTTCTCCATCAAGCCTGTCTGTCCCACAAATGAGACTGGCAAGGCAGGAGGAGGAAGGGAAGGAAACAAAAGGCTGCAGTAGCAAATCAGCTATGGAAGGAAATCTTTCATAAAACATAAAGCTTGAGCTTGGTGTAATGTTAATCCAGTTTGTATAGAGAAGTTCTGCATAATTTTGATTGCCTCTTTCTTGGCAGATAAGGAGCCAATCTGCTAGGAACAAGCTGGCTAGGCTAGTCAGGGGCAGTAATTAAAAAAACAAAAAGCCAAAAAGGGGGCAAAAATATCCACTCTTGTAGCATAAAAACAAACTGTCAATGTGAAAATGTTCAAATGTCAAATTTAAAAGAAAAATATTATAGACTCGCTGATATCCAGAAGGGTAAGGGTGGAGAGAAGGAAAATATCGTCATAAACTGATCGAAGAGCCTGACATATGCAATCTGGCAAGGAGGTATCGCTAACCAGTCAGAGCAGAAACAATAAGCCAACTTCTGCAAAACCAACAAAAAAGTATGGTTTGTCTTTGGTATTGGAACTTCACAGCTTCGTGTGTCCACTGATATGTATGCTTCTATGCATCTATACATCTGTATGTATGCATTACACTACTGATTACACACTTTTTTCTATAAAGCAAAGAATGTTTCACTACTGGTGCTCTTAGTGTACAAGTGCTACTCCGTATGCACCTCAAAAACATCAGAGTGAATTCTGATTTGGTCTATACCATTGACACTGTATCTCCAAAACCCAGCCGACCACTAGTGGTCGATCCACCCTTAAAGTAACACTTTTCTCCTGCTATTAATTATGAGCACTTTCAATAGTACTGGTGAACATGTGGGCCTCATTATGTTTCTTAATTATGACCTTTCTGTAGGCAAGTGAAGAAATATGAAAAATGAGATATCCAGAAAAAAATACATTAAATGAATACTCAGATTGCACACATTATGAAGCTAGGAGATGTACGTGCAAAGGAAGTTCAACATCTTGCTCTTTACTCATCATATGTGTTTGAGTTAATTAATTGTGTTATAATCCTTCCAGGGGGACTCTGGAGTGCTCAAGAGAAATCATGCCTATTACTCAAAACAGGTCAGTAGAAAATAATGTGGCAGAGACTCGTATGTCTTTGAACATAATCATATTTTTTGGAAAAAAAATGCAGGCATTCAGAGGGTTGCAGGTCCCAGTGAGATCCTGAAAGCATTGGGCAGTAGTCTGGGGGCAAAGCAGCCCCAGTTCCTACATCATCAAAGTATTTTGACTGGTAATATCTTTCTTCTATGAAAAGTGTGGGCTCCTGCTGGAATTTGTCCCCATGTCTCAGTTTCGGAAGGATCTAAGAATTGCTGTTGTGCTTGAAAACCAGCAGAAGTGATGAGCTAGGAGAATCCAAATCCTAGAAAAGATACCTGGAATATTTTCCTTCCCATTTTTATTGGTAGCAGAGCTTCAGGATTAGTGACTGCATGACATAGGAGATTCGAAAGTAGCTTAATTTAAAAGCATTAAATATTATAGTATTGCTTTGAAAATTTAGTTTTAAACAGATAGATGATTACAACAGCTTCTACATAAGGAAGAGCATAGTAATGGTGTTTTTGTAGTGTGTAAAATCCATGCCAGATCTCAAGACTCGGCATAATACAAACACAATATAGATAGCAAATGAGGCAAAGAGCATATGGCATGTAAGGAAGACAGCAGAAGGGTACAGACAGTCAAGATACCTCAGTGAATCAGAGAGCTGTAAGACTGGTCAGCACACAGACTGCAGCCTTAGCCTACCTGCTGGCATACTAGCAACAGCCTTGATGGTTTTATGGAAGGACATGGAAAAGGCCAGCTTAAATAAAAATTGTTCAGTGAAATAACTCCTTTCCTGTGCACGTGAGCTGTAAGAGCTTGTGTGGTTTATTAGCAGAGGCAGGGCAAGAGCACAATCTGCTTGCAGCAGGGCAGGCCCATTCGAGGTCAGCACACAGCCACCAACCATTAACTTGTGATACTTTATCGCCTGAGAAGCAGGCTGACTTCTCAATAAAGCATACGTCTTTCTAGGTCACTTGGCTGAAGTTTGCTTTGCCATATTTCTGAAAGTCTCTGCTGAGAACAGCTGACAGCCTAATAGCAGTGTTTCTCCAGCTACTGATTCCCTGATTATTTTTTTTCCCCATAGACTCACTGTATATCTACTTTATTCTGCACATCTAATGAATAAATACAGCATCATAAATAAATGGCACAGCATTTTGCTGATGTTCCGTCAGAGTACCGAAAAGGTAACTAAGGGAGAAAAGCAAGATGCAGTAAAGGAACCTTCTGCCCCCTGCTCTGGATAGCTCTCAGCAAGGCATGAAGACAGATATGCCAGAGCTCTGGCACTGCTGGGCTCGGGGCCCCACAGACCTTTACTGTGGCTCCCTGAGGAGATTGTGCTCAGCGAGTTTTCAGGTCAAAAGCAGCAACATTCTGCTCTGTGGCCCTCCAGCCCTCAGCAGCAGCAGCAGCAGTCAGCCCCAAATTAGCTCTGAGCACTTACGCTTGCAGCAAAAATCAGGTACTTTGAAGAAAGGTATGAAGGATGACAACAGCAAAGCTGCAGAAAATGGATGGTAACATAAAATTATTGTAAAATCCTGGTCAAGACTGCCACATGCTGCCAATGCTTTACTTGATCAGAGGTAGTATTGGAGAAAAGCAATAAAATGGAGACCTCAAAGGAATGGCAATCCCGCCATGCTAGGAACTCAGCTAGTTTAAATCCACGAGCTCCAGGATTTGATCCCTTATCTAATGTATCTGTCTATAAATACCTACCTTTTAAATAAAAACTCACCAACAAATTTTTACTTTGAATACTTTCTGATTGTTATCCAAGGCCCATTCTACACTCACTATTCACTTCTGTATTTTTAAATTTTTAAAATACATCCTGTGCCACCCATTGCCTTTCTTTTTATCCCTGCTGAGAGAAAAAAAGACAGAATTAGTCATAGACATGTAGTGAAGATTAAATTTCTGCTCTCTTTATCATCAATGATTCTCAATGAAAACTGCAAAGCTGAAGTTCTTACCTTACTTCATAAGCTATAGAAAGTTTTTTAACTTCTATAAACTATAGTCTCATAACCAGAACTTGTAAACTCCACTAGAGCAAAACGTCAGTGCTGCAAACTAGCATCATATGCTCTTCTTGCTGAATATTTCTTTTATTTTCTTTCAGAATTGAATAAAATGCACATATTGTACTCAGAATCTAGTAGTTTTTTCCTAATGTCATCATATGGGGACTTGAAAATCACTTTGGGTCAGTATGTTTGCAGGGGAACAACAAAGTAAATCCTGCCAAAGTAAATCTGTGGTTTAAAATCAACTGTTGTCTCCCAAATTCAAAGTACAGTAAACAGGAGACGTGGACACAAACCCCAAATTATTCCTGGTGTATTTCAGGTTATACATTTAAAATGAAGATCTCTGAAAGCAGTGGCCACTTCTGAAAACATGGGCCACACGTTACTAAAATATTTCCTAATGCTTACAAGTATATCTACCAAAAAAGGATACCAGTAAGATGAAGAAATGTGTTTTTACATATGCAGAGCACATTATAATGCACCAGCCGATACTACAACTTACTTGTGCTTTTGAATCACTTGAAATCCTTAGCTGCTCACAGCTACTCGTGAAAGACCTGTGTTAACCACCTCCACCTGCCCCAAATACAGTCCCTATCTTGTCCCCACTTTCCCCTTCCCTCTTTCTCCCATGCTACCAACCCTCACTGTGCTCTGTTTCTCCTACATCCTCACTTCCCCTACTGTTCTTTTTTTTTCCTTCCTGCTTGAGAAGTCCTTCAAAGGATGAATGATATTTAATTATTCTGGGAACACTGAGAAGAAGAGCACTGCCCTGAAGGGCTGCCAGAAAACCAGCATCAAACCTAATGTCGGGCCTTGTATTATTCAACCATTTAACTTACCAATTAATTATACAGTAAATAAAGACTGTTTCCGTGGGGAGTCAAAGTCCAATCTTGACAATCTTGCCACACATTCCCAGATCAGGGACAATCACATCATGACAAACTTTGTGATTAATGAATTCATGATATTTAGATCGCATGACAGCTGCAGTATTGCCTGTGGCCATCGCTCTATTATTCTATCACTGCTTAAACCTCTGAGTGACTCATGGAGCGGACTGTGACTACAGACCTTGTGCCTGTTGATGGAATTTTGGACTCAGGATCTTTTTCATCCAGAATTCAGACCAATCACTTCAACAGGGAGACTCAGTTACATTTGTCTGTCTGCTATACTGTTGGGTGGGTACCCCATGCCGTGTCAGGACTCTTCCAAAAACAGCACCCCCAGGAACTGAGTAACCGCTCCACGACAACTTTAATTCTACCTTCATCAGTGAAGAGCCAGTCAGATGGGAATCCCACAGCACATGCCTCACCACCACTATGGACACACCCCTCGTAACTTCACTTGGCCTCAGCAGCGTTTAAGCACTTCTCCCTTCCAACTCAGAAACTGTCAGGGAGAATAACAAATACTTGCTATGTCTATCACTCCCATCCATTAAGAGACCTTGTTGACCTGACTGCCAGTATTTTACAAAATCCAGTGTTATTCCCATCTCTTTAGTGTAACCAGTGGTTTTTGCAGTCAAGAGTGGATAGAACAAACCATATGAAGTTCATTGATAAGGTGTACAGTAAGGCACACAGAGGTATTTTCAATTTGGGTAAGAATAAAGCATTCATTCAAAAGATGTTAACCAAGACTGTATGATGTAAAATCACAGTGATTTTATTAATCACACTGTTAGCAAAACTGACACAGGAACTACCAGAACACATTACACACTTTTTCCAAATTCACATTTGTCTTATTTAGAAAGCGGCAAAGTAATCATAATTTCAAAAGGTGAGGCTAGAAGGTTGTCTAGCAGTTTCTAAAGTCAGATGAAAATACATTCCAACAATTATATTTTTGTCCAAATGTTAATCATGCAATTCAAAAGTTTAACAGCTAAAGTTCACATACTTTCGTATTTTAAAGAACCACATCTCATATATTGAAGACAATCATATCCCAGAGACTACAAGTACACAACAGAAATTCTTGCTTCCAAATCAACATTTCTCTCACCAATCAAACCTTCTTCATTTACATCATTATCGAGTTAGACATTGTGCATTTTTCATTCCAAGAGTGTTGATTTATGATGAAAAATTGGACTCACTCCTGATATGGTTTCTGCTCCACTAGCCACATCTTTCTTCCACACATTAGCTAGTGATCTAGCAAGGATGTCAGCCCTCACTTGAAACAGTAGAACATCTGTACAACATACGGCCCACCCAATGTGTCTATGTACAATGAAGTTGAGGAACTGTTCAAACATGTCTCTGAGGTGGAATTCCAATATCCAGAAGAAGTTGACAGATGACAGCACCACCTGACTTCAATCCACATGGAGTTTTTTTCTGTGTCAATGCAATAAAATGTTATTTTAACTTAACTTCAGTGATACCAAATGATACCAAGTGAAGGAAGAGGCAACCTGCCACCCACCAAGCAGAACAAGGAACAGGGAAGAAAACGGGTTGCAAAGATGAAAAATGAGGGAGAACTGAAATAAAGAAGGAGGCCTGGGGGAATGGGAAGGATCATGACAGGAGGGAATGGGAAAAGTAGGAAAAGCAGAACAGATAAACAGAGGCACGAAAAAGGGCTCAGATGATGTGGTTAAGGTAGAGTAAATTGATACAAGGAGAGAGAGACACCATACTTTATCACTTCTAATACTGAACCATATACTGGAGCAGAGTTCTTTGCCTTTTTATTTTAAGGGGGCCAAATTAGGAAAGTAAGCAAGTTAAGAGTAGGTGGGTTGCAAGGATACAACAGATGGGACGTGGACAAACCTAGTACAGAAGTGGGAAGGGAAAAATGACACCCAGTGCAGCACAGAGAGATGAAGGAGGGAGACATTTGGTGCAGTATGAGGCAGGATACATGTCTGGATACTAAGTCTCATGATGTCACAGAAGATGCTGTCCTCCAACACGTTTGCAATATGCTGAGCACTGCTCTAGATCCTGAAGATGCTGAAGACTCAGGAGATTGGAATCATGTTTAATAAGAAAGCCTATCTAGGGAATATAAGTTTCCTTTCCCTCCCCAAGTTTTCACTCAACCCCTAGGTTCATAAGAGAGGTTACAAAGTCAATAACAGCAGATCACATGACAGCCAGAAGAATGAACATAGAATGTAATTAGTGGCAAAATCTTGCTATTTTGAGCAACTGTTTCTGGAGGTAGGGCATTTTGACAAAAGGCATCTTAACTGTCTGCTGAGAGCAGATAATGCAGAAGCCTTACAACTCCAGAGTGAAGTTCATAGGAAGTATCCTTTGGTTTGGGATGGACACCTCTGCATGAGTCATAGTCAATGGAACTGTATATCTCACATGTCTCAATGCTCCTCTCCTGTTGGCACACAGCTACGAAGCCCATCCACAGAGCATTCTGCAGGCACTACACACTACTAATGTCTGACATAAGCAACATAGAATAGCTATCAGAGACTCTGCAGATTCCACTAGCAGCTAACAGGGATTGAAATAGAGGAATTTCAACTCTTTTTTCCTTTTTTTTTTCTGTGTGTGCATATGTATAGCATGCACTTCTTAATTAAAAAAAAAAAAAAAAAAAAAAGCTGAAAATTTCATAAGAAGGTTTAAAGAAAATGCACATACACATTTAGAAAAATGTCAAGGTAGCCTCTGCAGATTTAATCTTCTGACCTTATGATACACCATTAAGATATGCATTATGATATTGTCTTTAATCATATGACAACCCAATTCTCAGTACATATTTAAAACATAGTAAAGGTAGGGGGAAAAAAAAAAATTGCATTAAAAAAATATGAAAGCAAAAATATTCAGACAGAATTCTCGACTGTTGCTTCAGAAGTCTGTTATTCTTGTATCCTTGTGTATCAAAAGCTCTGACTACCTTTTCAAGTCGAAATCCTGTTAGAGAAAAAAATAAAATAATAAAAAGACATCTAAACCTTTTTTGCAAAGTTGAACACTTGTCAATAATAAATTTGAAAGCCACCTTTGATAGAAGAGAAAGCTTGAGGAATCACTTTCTTCATCTTTTTGTCCTGTATGTTCTGCCATTTTATAAGTTGGAGATGTAATTTATATGTAAATTTTTCCTGAATATCACCTCAACCATTGAACAAAGTAAATATTTTAAGAACCGTATATAATAATTTGGTAAGCATATCTAAGCAATATTTAAAGAATAGTGTTAATTGAAAAGAATACCATATTAATCAATTATAACTTTTATAGCATGTGCTACATTTTCTAGGTCAAAGTAAAGGAATAAATGAAAAACCAAAAATATTTGAAGCTACACATACATTTAGGGGAAGCATACATATTAGGTGAAGTAAAATAAAGTACATATTAAAATTAATTCCACCAATTCCAGTTTTTATGCCTAATTAAAATCTAAGCACTATCCTCTAAGAGATTCCTTGAAACAGATGGACTGAATACAGCCCAAAATAAAGTGTTAACCCAGACTGTGTTTCGCTACTATTTTAGCTGTTGGTTTGATCACAGTTGCTCTTGATTAAACATGCCTGCATATTTTCAAAAGTTAATATGCTAAGCCAAATTCACATATAGCTTAATTATGATCATTTCCAAATATTTGTTTAAACAGAAAACATGGGCGATTCACTTTGATCATTCCAACAATATTTATTTCTGAAGCTGTCAGGAAAATAACGTTGAAGAAAAAACTTTTCAGAAGAATATTCTGTGTTTTGAAATCAGTTGACACCGTACTTCAGTACAATTATTTTTTACTGCTTAATCAATGACAATGTTGCAACTTCAGCTTTTCAGTTCATATGAAATGTGGAGAGACTGTTGTCCTTTAAATATTGCCATGAGTTATATGAGAATTGTAAAAGAGTCTGAAGATGCAGTGCACTGTAAGAGTATATATATATGTAACAAGAGCGAGAGCATTTGTGAACAACAGAAATTTATACTTTTCTAGATTGGCCTCGAGAGGTTAACCTCTGCAAGTCAGTTACAACATCACATAGATGAGACGAGAGAAAACAAAGCCATTTAACAGTATCATGGAGCTTAGAGATAACAAGTTGGTCCCCTTCAACAGATTTCTAAAATGAACAGGCACAATACTTGTTCGCTCGACCTTTAGTTAAAGGATCACCAATTCAAAGCCAAGTCACCTTCTCAGCTCTGTTTTCAAGACCAGTAGCATCTGAACTTTCATCACAGCAGGTACCATCACTGGCAGCAAACTATAGTACTTAAGAAAATTTTCAAATATATAAAAGCAAATCTTTAATACTTTATTGGTTGCCATAAATCTTTCATGCACTAGGCTGCAAAAGATGAGGCAACATGAATGGCAAAATAACAGGATTCTTTTGCTTTCCAACTGGTTTTTGGAAGAGCTTTCAGAATTTAGAAGAAAATTCTCTACAGCCACCTAAGGAGACAGCAACAGTGATAACCACTTCCAGCCTATCTTGATATTCCTCCAGGTGACTAGGAACACTGTAAAGTTTTTAACTTTAGATAATTTACCCAAACTTGCATACTGACATAATCACTCTGACAGCTTTGTCAGACAGGGATCTATATTCTCTCATATTTTTACATGATGACTAGGAGAACACATCTGTAGTCTAATTTTGGCACTGCCATACAAGTTAACAGGACAGATGTGTTTAAATACTGAAGATATTCCATGTCTTCTTTCACCATAACCATTTATGTTTTCTTTAGACCCAATGATAATCACTGTCTATATTTTTTGTCAAAAAATGAAACTCAGCTTAACTGCTCTCGTGCCTGTGCTCCACAAACAGGAGGAAAATACACTTTGAATATAACAAAAACTAGGTTTTGATATTTTCTTAAATGAACCTCTCCTCACACACAGTTTCTAGCTACTAGTATATACTGGGTTTGCGTGGCAAGCTTTTGGTAGCAGTGGGCTGCAGGAGTGGCTTCTGTAAAGAGCTGCTAGAAACATCACCCTGGTCCGACAGAGCTCATGCCAGCCAGCTCCAAGACAGACCTGTCACCGACCAAGGCTGAGCCCCATCGACAGCCATGGTAGCACCTTTGGCATAGTGTATTTTAGAAGGGAGAAAATAGAAAAAAAAAATTAGATCTGAACAACTTCAACCAGAGCAGAGATTCCCCTACAGCCTGTGGTGCAGACCATGGTGAGTCAGGCTGTGCAACTGCAGCCCACAGAGGTGCACAGTGGAGCAGAGATCCACCTGTAGACCCTGGAGGACCCCACAGCAGAGCAGCAGGGTGCCCAAAGAAGGCTGTGACCTTCTGGGAATCCCATGCTGGAGCAGGCTCCTTGCAGGACTTGTGGACCCATGGAGAGAGGAGCCCATGCTGGAGCAGGTTTGCTGGAAGGACTTGGGATCCCTTGAAGGATCCAAGCTGGAGCAGCCTCTTTCTAAGGACTGCACCTTGTGGTAGAGATCCATGCTGGAGCAGTTTGTGAAGAACTGCAGCCCATGGGAAGGACTCACACTGTAGAAGTTCATGGAGGTCTGTCTCCCACAGGAGGGACCCCACGCTGGCGCAGAGTAAGAGTGTGAGTAGTCCTCCCTCTGCAGAGGAAGAAGCAGCAGAGACAACTTGGTAAACTGACCACAGCCATCATTTCCTGTCCCCTTGTGTCACAGTGGGGAAGGAGGAAGTAGAAAATTTGCACGTCTTGGAAGAAGGGAGGGGTGGGGGAGAGATGCTTTTATGAATTAGTTTTTATTTCTCATTATCTTATTCTTATTTGATTGCTTCATCAAGGTCTGCTGTGGCCCTTTGGAGCATCATGGTGAAGAAGATCGTGAATAAAGTTGGTGCAAGAATGCAGCCTTGCTTGGTAAACTCCATAAAAGAGTGTGGAGAAACAAACACCCGAAGAGAAGTACAAAGATCAGCGTTTATGGAGCCATTGTACTGTCTACTCTTTTATACAGATCTGAATCCTGGGTCATTTACCGGCAACACTTGCGTCTCTTAGAACGCTTCCATCAGCGCTGCCTCCGTACAATCCTAAACATCCACTGGACGGATTATGTGAC
>JAYRBT010000114.1:63210012-63231242 GCA_036023395.1 Myiotriccus ornatus
CATTGGCCTTTTTAGCCATCAGCGCGCTTGTAGCAAGCGTGGGTAGAGCCCTTCTCAAATCTTCGTTTGTGAAGCCTAGCCATGATGACTTGATTGCTTATAAATTAAACTAATTTCCCCAAGTCGAGTCTGTTTTGCTCGTGACAGTAACCAGTGAGTGAACTTGTCCTGTCCTGATCTCGACCCATAAGCCTTTTTATATTTTATCACCTCTGTCCAGGGAAGGAGGAAGAGTGATAAAGGAACTTTGGTGGACATCTGGCATCCAGCCAAGGCAACTCACCACATATTATTACTTATTAGTGTTCCTTAAAGAAAGAATAATTTGTACATGAGTAAACATTCACATAGGTATATAATTTAAAGATACTGAGATAGCATCTGATACTGAGATATCATACATATAATTACCCTCCTGTTTCTACAAATTACGTTTAACATAACATTTAATCCCTTCATACAGAAAAGGAAGTCAGATAGGTACATATGCTTTCAAATTTTATTGGGAGATGGTACAGAAAAAAAAAAGGAAGAAATTAAAAAAGTAGTCAGGAAAACTGGTTTTTTACTATATTTCTTCTCTTTTTTTGACAATATTTACAATTGCAAATACAGGAGAGCAATGGGAGGCAAAAGAAATAAAAATGAAAACTGGAAAACACCCCCACTGAGCTGTTTGCCAAATATAAGGTATAGTTTAAGCTTTACAAATGCCAAAAATCATCTTCTGTTTAATTTTTATTCATATAATAAGAGAAATAAAACTAAGACAAGGAAAAGAAAATAAAACAAAGATTACAGGAATTATAGCAAGCAGCACATTTCCAATGAAGTAATCATACTTTTTATTGCTGGTAGTCTGGATGAAAAAGTGAGGCAAGACAGCAAAGCTACTACAATAATGTTTTTGCCAATGAAAACAAAACCATAATGGTGGCTACCAATAATTTCCTTGAGTCACTTGGCAGGTTTCATGGACTGTAACTCTGGCAGTTGCAACAGAGATTCCATAAGCTAAGACTTTCAAAGCTGACAAAAAGGCAGTCGGATGTCCATTTTATATTTAAATTTTAGCAGATCTGAGTGACTGAAAAAAGGAGAAGCTTTCAAAAATCTGAGTCTTGTTTTCACAAAATTGGTCTGTTGAAAGCACACTTCCTTGAATTAAAAGACTTTGGAAACATGAAGAAACATCACTAACCTTCCATAAGCCCAGAAACAACACCACTCATCTGACAGTGCCAGAATTGTACTTAGGAAGACTGTAGGTCATAAAGAAATACATTTAAGTGTAAGGGGTTTTTTTTTGTGGTGTTGGTGGTGGTTTGGTTTTTTCTTGTCTGGCAGACAGCAGAAAGGTCATAACAACAGTAATCAGATGTGTAAGCAAGAAATAAACAACAACACCCTTTTTTCTCCCTCCAGATTCAAATAAAAATACAGCTAAAGAGAAGGACAGTTAGGAAAGGAACTGCTCAGTTCTGCCTATGGGATAGCAGAGATACAATCACAGAATATCTCAAGTTGGAAGGGATCCATAAGAATCATGTAAAACATGGGAATATGGTCAGCAAAAAACCCACTCTGTGCAAAACATTATCTGGGGACATTTAAAAGAGCACCCAGGAAAGATTACTCTATAAAAATTATTCTCAATTCAAACATCAGAGTATTTTCAGCAGTTCTGAAAACTGCTGTAAGGAGCTACTCAGAGAAATAAAACAGCCATAGAGGGATACTCAAAGGCACAAGACTCTTGTCTGGCAGAGAGCGACAGTGCTCTGGACACTGCCACCAGTGCCTCACGCGTGGCATCCCACCTCTCAAGAGGACTCTCACACTCAGTTTATGGCAGGCTATGCACTCACAGTACTGCTCTGCACAGAAGGTGCAAAGCTAAGAGCATGAACAATAAGAACAGCATTATGATAATTATCACATTGTCCAGATTTAAACTTACTCAGTATTTCTCCTCGGCACAGAAATCTCCAAGTATACTCATTTATTATTATTGTTGGAACTGACTTTAATGTCTCACTAAATAAAATCTGACCACGAGTAGTAACTGAGAAAAAGACAGCAAGCTTATGAAATTTCCCTCTGTAAGGTTTTTTTTAGATAACTACTGATGACAATGATAAAAATGACCATATCTTATAGTGCAAGAAAAAAAAGGAAGAAAAGTTATGTTTTCTACCGTACTCTTGCTTTTCCCAACATTGCAACTTGATGCTGTAATAAAAGTAGTCCTTATAAGAGATCTTCTCAGGACTTGAGTAACTATTTAAATAAGGCCTTTTGCTTCATAAGGAGGCTCTTGTCCGGGGACCTGAATCTACTTTTTTGGTAACAGAGATAATTACTGTAAATAATCTTTGAACCACTTTACCAAAGAAGAAATTAATTAAGTCCTGAAAAGTAAATCATCAAGGGTTGAGGATTCAGATCTAGTTCCCAGTGGTTGATGTCATCACTCTGGGTGAGTGACTATGACTATTTCTACTAGACTCTATACCACACTAAACAAATTCCCAGTATAGATCTGCTTTTAATACTATTTATGCCTCTTATAACTCCATCACAGAAAATGAGCTGAGTCCATGTACATTTCTTCAGGGAAATATAGCAAGCTCAGGCCTCTCAGGTCTCTTTTTCCTTTCTCTGTCTTGTTCCTGGTCCAGACTGAAGAAGAGCTGGATAGATGTTCCCATTGCTCCTGGGCTGCTGGTGAGGGTACTCTCTCTCAAAATGGCTGAGAAATGAAGGCTTCAGCACCAGTCTTCTCTAAATGGATGTTTTTTTCTTGTGTGTGCAAAATAACAAGTCTCTTAATATATAAAAACTGGGCAGCAATACAGTTACCACTGCTCCTTCTCCAGACACACTGTGACAGAAAGGATCAAGCCTCGTCTTGGGGATGAAAGAACAATCTCAGTGTCTGACTCAAGCATAGGCTGCAAGTGTGAATCCTAGCCCTGCATAGACATCTAATGTGTCACTTAAACCCAGCCAGGGGGAGAATGCAACACCTTCCACACCCTCAGAATGACTCCAGGAGTACTTCTGCCTGCTCTGAACACCCCATTCACAGCAGAGAAACTAAGCAACCAGCCTACATTTAGGACCTAAGGCAAGTTCAAGGAATTCATCTAAACAGCTTTCACTATCTTGACTATTTCTTACCTTACCAGGTAGCTAAAGCAGCAAGATATCTAGTCTTCGGGTCTGAGTTAGCAGCTAAGGTAAGTAAGGACAAGTAAGTAGAGAAAAGCAAATTAAAGGAAAACTATCTAGCCTAGACAATATCAATATGATACCAGTAAAGTTTCAGGGGAGTTTAGTACATACTTAAATTTTGATCAGATTTTTGGGGGGTGATTGATAAACTCCAGGAAACGAAACCAGCTATTTTTAAAGGAGCATATTCAGCAACTACAAAGTGTGTGCTCTGCTTGACAAAAAGTGAAAAGAAAAACGGAAAATTATACTATGTTTTTGTAAGCTGAGTGAAAAAGCAAAAAAAGAACAGGTTTCAGAAGTAGAAGAAACTTGCAAACGACTATGTTTTCTTAGCCAAATGCTCTCTCATGGAGAGTAGTCTTAAAACTAGCACAGTTGCCCAACTGTAATGCATTCTTCTCCTTATTGTGTGTCTTGTTAGTGTGGGCTTTAAAAAGCAACATTTACACAATTTAGGAATAAAAGTGTCTTACACAGGGTCCTCATTTTATATTGATTGCTTTATCACAAAATCTGAGCTGAAATTTGAATTTTAGTAGACTTTCTAAATATACTCAATATAAATTACAGACTACATTACAACTTTTACATTACTGGGCTAAGGATAATTTCAAATTTATTTACAAAATGAACTTTAAATGCATGTACTTGCTGATGCATAAGCTAGAAGCTTATAGCACATAACCTAGAAATACGGACTTTTTCCACCCTCACTGTTCCAATGCCTGGACTGATTTCTCTCGTAGGTGAGTAAGCCATGGGCAACTGGAATGAATAGAAATGCAGAGTATTTCTCCACCAAAATAAACATCAGTTCTGATGGTCAGCAATACTGGTTACTGGCATTGTAAAGCCATCTCTGTGTGCACACAACAACTTGTCCATCCCTCTACACACCTCTCCTTCACCTGGAGTGCAGTCCTAATGCCTCTAAGGAATGGCTGGAACCAACACAATCCCTGGTCATCAAGATCCAGCAGGAAATGCTCTCCATCTGCATTTGCTTCTGGAGATTATACCATCTCTGAAGAGCAGTTCTATATTTCTGTGTTCCCAGAAGGGCCTAGTGTCTTGTCACATTCATTCATTACCCAAGTTACTTTTTCTTTTCCTCTGTTCTCCTTCCTTTTTTTCCCAAATTAGCAGTCTAGCATTGATAATAATAGTAGGAAGTGGCAGAATGAAGGACTTTTCCCATTTAATTCAATGATATAAATATAAAACATTTATCATTTACTCAGCTCGTAGGTCTGCTAAAGACAAATTCATCTGTGACACATGCAAGATAAATTCACATCTCTTTCTAATAGACTTCCATTAGTATCAGACTTATGATCCATTTGCCTAAAGTCTTCAGTACCACCCATGCAGCGTAGGAGATTATGATTCTATTCAATTCAACAGGAATCTATTTTAAAAACTCACAGCACACACATTCAGAGCTATGACTTCATTCAGGCATATTTGCTTAAGCTGCTGTCTTCTTTGTTGCAACACTGAGCTGAAAAAGGATATGTAATCCATTGCTTATAAGCACCCTCTATTCAACATATTGTTTAAGACTCTGCCTGTGCCTAAGCTCCATCTACTACTAATCTTTTCCCCAGAAGCCCACTTTTCCAGCTCAAGCTGTAAAGGTATGTGAGTTTTTCTTTGAAAGTCCCCAATTCTATGATACATTCAGTGTCATCATGCATACACTGTAGTACACCTGCAATACCTGACACATCCCTGCTTTAAATATGAATTCAATGCCAAGTATGACATCTTTACACATCATTGAGGCATACACATTTTTCCCCGTCACATAAACACACATACCTCTTCTGAGTATGTATACATACATCAAATAAATGTTTCTAATTTATATGCTTCCTTCAATCCCTTTATCTAAACTGAACTACAAATTGGTAACAAAAACTATTATTCATGTTATCCTTTTGGATTTCAGACCAGTATAAAAAGAGGTTGGTATTAGGGGAAAAAAAAAAAATCTGAAAATAATTTCCCAAACTAAAAATCAGTCCCATTAATGATGTATTTTCTTTCTTTTCTCATCCCTCCATTTCTTCTCCCCATTCCTTCCTTCCCACATCTCATGGTGGCTATGTTACTACATTAGAGATCAGTTTTTTATTTTCCTCCCTGCACTTCTTGAATTCAATAAGCCTTACTGTCATTTCATTCACTTATTGTTAACAGATTTTCTTTCACTAAAGATGTATTTTCTCAAGCTGCACACTATCTGTGGAATATCTCTGCCTCTTTTTCTCCTGTTATGCTGCAACAGAACCGATATTCCCTCACATTTTTAGCCACAGTTACTTACGGGAATAAAGAAGACAGTCCAGTGAAATGCAGGTGGGTTGGTTTGTCATCACCAAACTGCTTCCTGACTAACTGCAACCAAGATTCATGAAGACTCAGTAACATATGAAAGAATCAGGAGTGATTTCATCCTGAAATATTTCGTGTCTGTTAGTAGCTACTTAGTAGGCAATCCTCGCTGCTTATATAGCTTAGCTTACAGCTATGTAGGCAATATTCCTCATGGTAGCAGCAGAAGGTAAGCTAATACAACAAATATCATTAACTGCCACAAGCAGTGGCTCTATCTAACTTTTTTCTTCCTACCAAGACATTTCAAGGAAGTAAAACAACCAGGATGGAAATAGTGAAAAGATATGAACAGTGACAAAGAGAAGGTATGAAAGAAAACCTCACTCACATACTCCATTAGTACCTGTCAGCTCTTGGAAAGCAGAGACTCAGTCACCATTATGAGGGTAAACAGTCCTTTTAAGGATGAAATTTATTAACTCTATTTTACAGCTTTCCCATTTACAATTAAATCCATCTTATTACATAATTAGGCCTGAAGAAACAGCCTCTTTTTTTTTTTTTTCTTGATGTATTGTGTAGATCCATAAGGAGATGATATAACTTAAGAAATCTGGTTATGGCGGAGCTTTTGCATGTGTATGTTAAGAGGATGGGGCCTGACTTTTTCCAGTGGTGCCTAGTGACAGGACAAGGGGCAACAGGCACAAACTGAAATACAGGAAATTCCATCTGAACATGAAGACAAACTTCTTTACTTTGAGGGTGTGAAAGCACTGGAATAGAGGGCCCAGAAAGGCTGTGAAACCCCACCTGAATATGTTCCTGTGCAAGGTGCTCTGGGTGAGGCTGCTTTTAGCAGGGAGGTTGGACTAAATAATCTCCAGAGATTCCTTCTAATTCCAACCATTCTGTGAAACTGTGAAATATAGAGGGGGATAAAGAGAAAGGGAAAAAAAAAAGAAAAAAATATTATCCATATTTTAACTTACTGTACACTTAGTACAAAGAAGTATACACCAGATGTGCATGGGAGCAGAAAAATCACAGGTATTCTGTGCATTCTAGACACCTAATTTGGGACTTGATATTCTACACCAAGTTCATAGAGATACTGTTCTTTCAGAGCATGATTTAAGGCACCTAAGTTAGTTTCTAAATGCTAACAAAGAGCAGTGAATTCTCCCCTTAAAGACCCTGCCTGCCTCCATCCTCTTCATAGGCAACCTAGACACTGAGGTACCTGGTGGGAATTTCTCTCACATGCTTGCATGCATGGGAAAGCAAGGCAGTAAATAAAGAAAGTGGTACAGAAAATGACACAGGTCTCCAACAAGGTACACTAGAGATACTTACTTTAAGATTATACTAGCTGACTAGTGAAAGACTGTGATGACATACCCTTAAGAGCAATGAAGCACTTTGTATTACTTCTGCAATCACAGGGAGACTGTAGACACGAGAAGAAAGGTAGTGTAAAAGAAAAGAACTGTATGATATTTTTCAAATATGAGTGCTCGTTTGAAGGACTCCATAGATAATCTTCCCTAAGTGATTAACAAATGCCTAAGAACATGCTTCCCTTTCCAAGGCCAACATCAGTATGGTAACACCGCTCACTCTGTGGGGTATCCAGTAAAACCACTACAGCGTAAAACATTCTTCTTTATGAAATTAGAAAGCTAATAATGTCCAAGCAAGTGTTTATTTTCTTACACTGTAGGAACATTAAACAAAAGACAGAATTTTCTAGTGTATTTTTAATCAAAAATGAGAATGGCCTAAGGTTCCTGAAACATTCATGTGGAGACAGTGTGGAATGAAAATCTAGATAAAGTTATGCACAACAAGAAGTGCCAATCAGAAATATTTATGTAAATTTGTAAAAATTACTTTTCAGCTCACCATCAGCTCCTGCTGAAACAATTACTGATCAATATTCTCTTAAGTATAACATCATCCTAGAGATTTATTTTCTTTATCCGTCACCTTAACCTAAGACCTGCTGAAGTTCAATTAAAGTAAATAAATCATTTTTACTTTTTGACCTTTAAAAAAGATATTCTCTAAGCACATTTTATGTCTATCAAATTTGGTGTTTTAAAGAGATTTGGATGGCTGGGTTTGTATACTGACCTTATACAAGTCCTAGGATCACTAGGATGTTCCTCACAAACACAAGCTGACACTTTACATGGAAACTCCTGGAAGATTAACCATTCCTACTGTCAGCAAGCATGCCTCAGCACACTCCTTAACAAATATACAGCTTCAAGATAAATGGAATAAAAGCTCTAAGTTACAACACCCCCACTAAATAAGACTAGAGACAGTGCCAGTCTCAGGTGTATGCATGAGCAAAAACCTTCTCCTCCACCTTCCCGCTGGATATTCTATCCTGGTAGGTCAGAAATTCACTGTGAAATAATTTAACACTTTAAGAACACGGCCAACTCAGCAGACATAGCTGTGTCAGGGTAAAAAGGATGCCATTAAGGCTAGGTCTGCTGGATGACACCATTCACAGCTTATATGGAGGACACTGAGTATGTCCTCATCAGAGCCCTGCCAAAGCTGGGCACTACTAACACAGGAAGACACCTATGAGAGCAGAAAAGTATCTTGTCCTAAATTGTGCACGTAGCCCTAGAGTGCACAGGTTTTAGAAGCATGTTCTCATGAAATCTGCAGAGGTTAAAATATGAGGTTTACATCTTGTTGTGACAGATGTATCTTCCAAACTACCTTAGAGAGGACTCCTCTAAAGTACTCCTCTGGCTCCTGTTGGTATCACGAGTTTTTACTTCTGTAGAGATTTAAAGTATCTCAGACAATTAAAAAACAGTTCATCAAGATTTTAAAGTTTACTACTGACTGCGAGGCTATTCCATGTTTCTCTCTCAAACACCTCACTGGTCAGGCTGTAAGGGCAAATGAATGCCCCACCTCCCCAAGCCACCTTTATTGAATAATTATAGAACATCCTGAGTTGGAAGGGACCCACAAGCATAAAAGTCCAACACCTGGCCCTGCACAAGACCATCCCCAAGAGTCACACCATGTGCCTGAGAGCATTGAGCAAACACTTCTTGAACTCTTGTCAGGCTTGGTGCTGTAATCACTTCCCTGGGGAGCCTGTTCCAGTTCCCAACCACCCTCTGTGTGAAAAGTCTTTTCCTAATATTTAACCTAAACCTCCCGTGACACAATTTCAGGACATTCCCTCTGGTTCTGTTACTGGTCACCACAGAAAAGAGATCAGTGCCCGCTCCTTCACTTCCCCTGGTGAGGAAGCCATAGACTGCTATGAGGTTTCCCTCAAGACTCTTCTTCTTCAGGCTGAACTAGATATGGTTTCCCATCTAGGCTCTTCAACATCTTAATTGCCCTCCTTTGGATGCTCTCTAAGAGCTTAATATCTTTTTTATATTGTGGTGACCAAAACTTCACACAATATTCAAGGTGAAGCCGCACCAGTGCAGAACAGAGTGGGACAATCCCCTGCCTCAACAAGCTGGCTGGTGATGCTTTGCCTAATGTCCCCCAGGACACTGTTGACCCTCCTGGCAGCCAGGGCACTGCTGACTCTTATTCAACTTGCCATTGGCCAGAACCCTCAGGTCCCTTTTCACAGGGCTGGTCTCCAGCATCTCCTTACCCAGCTTGTACAAACATCCAAGGTTGCCCCATTCCAGGTGCAGAATCCAGCATTTGCCCTTGCTGAACTTCATATGGTTGGTGATTGCCCAGTCCTCTAATTTGCCAACGTCTCTCTGCAGGGCCTCCCTGCCTTTGAGGGAGTCAACAGCTCCCCCCAACTTAGGATCGTCATAACTTGTGCTGAACATCACAGCAGCTGGAACCTTTAGTCAGAGACCTCAAACTGAAGGGTAGCAGGGAACTTACTATATGTTTTCTAATTCATATATTAACATACTAGCAGTTTGTCAAAAGTGAGCTATTTTTAAATGGTATAAGCATAAAATGAAATGTCAAATATTAACTGGTCAATCCATTCATCACTGTAGCTTTGTATCTTAAATTAGTAAGTAATCTATCTGGAACAGATGCTGTAGTTTTAAGATGAATATTTTTCACCTTCCAAAAAAAGTCAGGGCTTGTCCTCACACAGAAATCTAATTAGTCACCCCAAGTACTGCAGAATTTCCAATTTACTCAAATTTTCAAAAGCAAACAAAAAACAGTAACAAAAGATAAATTTAACTTGAACACAGAGTAATGGGTTAACATTCCCTAGGTCAGTCTGGGCTGCCCACCATGCAGGTCTGAGCTGAGAGAAGCAAGTGCTTCCAGATTTACACATGTAGCTCATTACAACAGCTAAAATGCCAAGAGGTGGTTCTTGAGAATATGTTCTTGGGCTTGCCATGGCCAATAAACCTTGTTGTTCACTGCAAATGATCTTCTCCAGCTGAGTTTACATTAGCTCTTAACAGCATTATGATGGCACTGTGCCACTTCTATATACTCCTTTGTTCCAATTCAGTCAAGATCTCAGCAGGACTGACAGCAGCCAAAGCACTGCTACAGCATCTGAGTAGCTTTGGAAAAATCGGCTGGTCACCCCTTTTTTCAATCCCGATGGACTTAGAGAAAGACTGAGGAATTTACATAAAATGCTTACAAGTTGGAAGGACCTCCTGCATATCAGGCTTCCTTGTGGCTGCTCTAGGCTGATGGGACCTGAATACCTGGCCTTCTAGTGAAGACCCTCAGAATGCTCTGAAAGACTCAGATGTTGTGCATTTGGATAGTGCCTTTCTTACTCACCTGTTATGAAGGCCAACTAATAATTGCTGGAAGTCCAAAACCTCCTTACAGGCACTGAACTCCGAACAAGCATCTGAATAGTTCCAGATCCATCACTGTGTCATTCATGGTTTTATACCTAAGTTAATTAACTGAAACCAAGAGAGCTCCAGCATCCCCCTCAGTGTAATGCAGAGGAGGGTTACACTCATAACTTCTATTATCATCAGTGGTAGTTATGTATTTGTGCTGGGCAGAGAGGAGCAGCTGTCTTCTAATAAGGCACCAGTCATGACAATTATACTGACGTGGGACCCATATAATTCTCTTTATAAGCACACCACAAAGCAAGAATGATTGCAAATGTCAGGAACCAGGAAAAAAAAACCCCAGCATTCTCCCCTCCTTTTTTTTTAATTTCAATTCACAAAGAACTGCACATTTCTGCAGCAAACAAAGCTTACTAAACCAGCTGCCTTTTGTTATTGTCCTTATGCCGATCTGTGGTATTATACAGCAGATACCACTTTATTAGTGCCCATAAATAACTTTCATTATGCACGTGAAAAAGCACAGTTTAGCACAATGCAGAACAGACCTTTCTTCCAGTTGTTGAGGCCAGTAACTTCTCTTCCCTACCTGCTATTATGACCCTACCTCTGGGTGATGGCTTTCATTTACAGAAAAAGAAAGAAAAAACCAAAAAGAGACTGTACCAGACAGTAGCCCCTCTAAATAGTCTGAGAGGTTGCCAAGACCAAAAATAGGTATTATTAGGGACATTGCTGAATACTACATCCAGCTCCAGTTTGTTGTGGTTTTTCCTCTGCAAGTACCAGATTTACTGCCAGCTCCACACTCAGGGAAGCCAGTGTGATAAAATCCAAGACAATGAACTCTGTTTTCAGGATACACTGAAGCCCATATCTTATGTTAACACTACCAGTGCCATCATCTGTCTTGTTACCAGGTTGCTGTCACTGGTTGTGAGCGCTGCAAGTGTTAAAGAAAATAAAAGCTAACTGGCCTCAAGGGCATGGAATGGGCGTGGACAAGAACTTAAAAACAAATTAAAAAAAGGCAAAAATAACATCTAAATTGTATTTTTCTTTTTTTTTTTTTTTTTGACAAACGTCTCACCATTTTGCATTCCTGTAGTGCTAATGTCTTCACCTGTTTTACTGCTATTTGTTCTGCCAATTTGAACAATGATGTAATGACACATGATACCTGATATTCATGTGGTATTCACAGCACCTTTGTCACTGGTGGCTCAAGAGCACAATGAACAGTATCTTGAGTTTAATGTATTTGTGGTTTTGTGAAGGCAGCAACTACACACAACAGGTTTTTTCCTCCTTCTGTTTCTGTGCTCTGTAATAGAACACCCTGCCACCACAAAGACTGTGACCACAGTATAATGAAAAATGCTAAGACATTGTTGGTCATGGCAAAAATTTGCAAACTTTACATTTTGTTTAATTATTAAAGAATAGCTTTTCAAAGAGACATGCATTGTTCTAAAGAGACATCATAGCATCTATCTTCCTCTCCTCACAAAAGCTTTTCATCTTCAAACGAGAAGAATATACTTGCTGAGGGCCAATTAGTAGTCTGTCTATGAAAAAGTTTAAAGGAATTTTTAATTAGTAAATTGACCCATACTATGAGTCATCTGGAAAGGAATGACATCATTTCCTAAGACAGTTAAGCTTTCTTACACAAATATTAGCAAGTACCTTAGACTGAAGATCCTTTATCTCTTTATACTATCTTGTTCTTGTACACCAATTTAATTCACTACTGTAGCATCACTCAGAAAGACAGTAAATGCTATTCAAGGTGAACAGGGGCAGGCCTCTGACCCTTGTTCTAGGCCTCTAGCATGACTTCCATTCATCCAGAAAAATGTTATGTATCAATCAATTATGTTCTGCCTGAATTCTAAAGAAAAGAGTTTGACAGTCTATCTTCTCCTCTTTAGTACAGAGGTATCATCGAAAATAAGTAGGTTTAACTATATAATGAGGTAAATAAAGGTGCACGCAGAATAGAGGCTGGAATTGCATTCCCAACTCAAAGATTCCTATACTGTCAACAGAAGGAGGCAGCCACTTCCAGAAGGTGGCTCAGAGACTATTAATTACATGCTTAAATGAAATAGCATGAATCTCTCTCCCACCATCTGCAAATGGTCCTGCATTTTTGCCTTCTGAAAGGTAATGTGACATCTAAACATGACAGGCATCATCATTTCAGCATGCCTCTTATGCTGCTTTCTGTACAAAACTTCCCCAATGAGAATTCCTTCATTAAAAAAAGCAGGGTGAGGAGGAAACCAGAACTCAATCTGTTACGGTATGAATATAGAATACGACAGACTTTTCCCATTCCCATTCACATAACTGGTAACTTGCCAGTTACATGTAACTGGGGACTTGCCACTAGAGATACTATCTAACATGCCAACTGCAAGAAAACAGGAAGAACACCTCTCCACCCCCCACTGCCCCAAACTCCAGTATTAGAAAGCTATTACTTTGAACAGCACAGGAAAATCTGAGATTCATTTATGTCATGTAAGCGGTATTTTTATTGCTTTTAGCAATCAGTATAATAATCAGCATTTCCTATATACATCACATCATTACGTAGGCAACAGAGCAGCAGGTTTGTCTATAAAAGGTAAATCTGAGCCTCAAATGAAAGATATTTTCAAGGTATCCAGATACATATAAACATTTAATTGGGAATTAGCACATACCTAAATTGATAAACATTTCTCATAAGTTATGTATGAATTAAAATCAAGTTTTTATTAAAAATGCATAAGTATGATCTGTGATGAATAGAACCATTAGCTATGCATGTTTACTTTTTAGTGAACAGAGAAATCTGTAATTTTTCTTCTAAATGTCATTTCTATCAGAGGGTTATAGACTGACAAAGTGCTTAAACAATTCTCAGATGCCATGCAGCTGGTATAGGTACAACTGGAGAGGGGGCATAAAATGTTTATTTGCCACAGGGGCAAGAAAATGTAATTTCAACTATTGTGTCTGTTCTACTTTACAAGTCAGGTAGCACCCAACAGTCAGGTAGCACCCACTTTCAGTCACCATGATAAAAAAAAAAAATGAGGATTAACCTGGATGATAAACTATATGATTCTTTAAAGTTATTGTATTTTTAGCACATTATTTACAGTGTTCCCTGTTTTCCTTGCTCTTGTTGGAAGCTACAGAAATCATCCAAAACCCCAGAGTGAGAATAAATTGGTTTCATCCTCGTGATTTTAGTGTCACATTTTTACAGGATCTTAAGGGATTATGGACAAAAGCTGACATTGTTCTGGTGAAAGCAGGCTCCTTAGTTTCCCTTGACAGACAATGAACACACAAATACTTTTCCAAAACAGCATTTCTCAAAATGTAGACAACACGTGTTCTTAAAATCAAAAGGTCCTCAGTAAAATAACTCGTGAAAAGACAAGAGGAAGGAAAATCTAAATAATAAACAATATGGGTGGCAAGACATCTCATAAGAGGGGTCTATTATTTTTGTTCTTTTTCCTACTCCCAGAAGGCCTACTTTAGCTGAAGGACCACTTTACTTAGGACACAATTAATGGTCAGTTAAGGGCAAGAAACAACATTAGGAACTCTGACCTGAAGGAGTCCCTCTTCTGACCACTTAGAAGGCTAGACAGATTTTTCTGATTTAGTCAGATCACCAATACTCTTTTCTCCATCCAAATCTGAAAACACCCACTATTGTTATACTCTACAAAATGTCACTTAAATTCAGAAAATTCTGTAGAAATTCAAGATTTCTGACATAGCTTTTGTAAAACACCATTGGGAACAGTTGTGTCTTTTGGCATTTTACATCTAGATCAATCTCTTGAGCTCTCTGGAACCATCGGACCAAAAAGGCAGTTTGGAGTGTATTGGGGTACACAAATCAGTTCACTGACATCAGCCTCCAGAGCAAACACTGGCTGAATGTCTCCAGTCCCTAAGCCCAGGGAAGTTTCTAAAAACTTCATACTAAATGGAAGTTAGTTACTAACTGAAACTGGATGTTGACATCTGTGTCATCAAATGCACCATAACATTGAGAAGACCCCGTATGGATTTAGATTCTTTCCTGGAACAAGTCACCAAGTACTTGTTTACAAATCTTATCTGCTGCACTTTGCACTGTGTACATTCTCACAGCTCAGTCTAGGACAGAAAAGCCACCATCATCAAAATATTACATTTTTATTTTGAACCATAGAACCTGTACCTTTCTGCTGACTACAGAATGAGATATTTACCTCCACTGACTACAGACTGAGTACAGAGAGCTTTTAGTAATCTGTAAAATGCTTATTTAGTGCTTTTTGTAAAGCAACAGAAAAAAAAAAACAAAAACATAACACCCTGCACTCATCATTCAAGGTCCTAGCTCAAATCTCTGTCAATATGAAATTAATTCCTACTGTCAAAGATTCTATTCATGGCTATACAAGAAGAGTATCTTTGCTAGATATTCTAGGTGCTTATATTCAGGCAGTTTATTCAGCTTCTCTCAATCTATTTCAACCTTTCATTCCTACCAAACACCACAGTATCTGAATCTTGAGTTGGCTCACTGAACTCTAAAGGAGTTCAGCTTCCAAAAGCAATGAATTAAACCAGTTATTCAAATAGTGAGAAATCTTTTACGCCTGTAACTTAAAACAACATACTCTGTTTTGGTTGAAGTGCATGATGGTTACTCACGATTATTATATATTCACACTTCTACGAAAAATAATATTGTACCATTCATAGTGAATGTCAAGCACTAAACCTAAATGATATAATGGACCAATACCTTGGACATCCTTTTTTTTTTATTCATCAGCATTTTTGACCTCAAGTTATAAGGGGGAAACAAACAAACAAACAAACAAACAGTTTGGTAATGCATCATTGATATTTTATCTCAAAATCAGAATTTTTTTTTAAAAATGTTTATTTTGCTATCAAGGTCTCACAAACCAAAAAAGGTTGCTACATGTTTTTTTCACAACAAGAGAAGATGTTGGCTCTCTGAATTCATTATCAAGTTCCTGGTTTATATATTTTCAGCAACACCTCAAAATCTATTCGTTATTGTTATACAATAGCTCTCAAACACACATCTGCTGAAAGTCTGCTATTCACAGGACTGTTTCCTTTTCACTGCTAGTAGAATCGCATGCTTTTGGATACAATGAAACTAAGACTTTCCCTTTTCTATCAAATTTGAAACAAAGCAAGAAGCAGAACATTAAGGAAAGCAGGCACAAAGTTGTTGACATAGTCACAATTTCAAAGGCAGCACTTATATTTAAGTACTATCCAAAACACAGAAACCAGTTCTTCCTACTTTTTGCAGATTGAAAAAAATACAGATCCACAGGCTAAGCGCAGCAACAACATCACTTTCCATTCCACATGAAAAGCCTATGTTTTTAATTCCTCTTTTGATAGCAGAAAATGTAGGAACATGTACATGTCATCAGAATTTTCCATCACAGACACTTGTCTCCTAAAGCTGCTATTGAAAACCATTGGCAGCAGTGACAATGGATCACAATTAAAATACACATGCAAAAAGAAAATAAACTCTCACTGAAACCCAGCAATTAAAAGCAAACCCAAAAACTTCACTACTGCTTCTCTGTACACAAAAATGGAAAAAAGGCAGACACGCTAAGTCCACTTGTTATGTGGTGTGGTGTGCTATAGGAAAGTACCCAGATGACATGCATGGTGTAAGACTCTACATTAAAAAAATACGTTCTTCACTGCATAATGTTTCAGGGTAGCTAATCCCAGGGAGTATCTGCGGTGAGTGCCTTTGCTTTTCACTCAGTGGGACCTGAGCTCTAATCCAGCAAACTTCACTCTCTGAAAGTTCAGAGACAATTCAACATGCAAACTGTTAAAACATGAGGTTTTCCCCAGGAAAGGATATTCACGGTATTAAACTGAGCTAAACCTGTGATACAGACTAGAACTTTTGATGATCACCACTCCTGAAGTGTGTGAACAAGAACAAGAATGTTTACTATTTATGTTTAAAAAAAAGGCAAACCAAAACTTTACAGGACTGATCACTAAGACAGACTTTTTCTCTGTAGGTATGTTCTCTGTAGTTACACGTACCAATGTTTAATGATGCAAGTGAGAACTGGAAAAGAACAAGACACTCTTCAGTCATATATCAAGTGTGCAATATAGATTATGGGCATCTGTCATGACATTCGTCGTCACAGAAGACATATGATAGAAAGTGCTTCCCAGTTTTTATGTAATTCATTTCCTAGGTTTGAGTGGTTCCACCACTTTACCTGCTCAGATAACATAGGTATCTTCAAGTCCAACAGGCAATTAATACGTGTTTATGGACATTTGTATCACAGTTAAGTACAGAAATCCCTTCAGCTGATACAGGTTTTGAAACAAAGTATTTGCACTTTCTCTTAATCAGCATTGTTCATTTGAGTAAAAGCACAGCACAAGGATATTCTATACAAATCCTTGGCATGTTGATAAATTTTTGTCATTTGCTCAAAGCAAAAAAAAAAAAAAAAAGATTGGGCCTATGTTAGCAAAAGCAACCAAACATGGGTGTCTTTTCCATTCTTTTTGGCCAATATGACAGACTTGGACAGTGGCTTCAGCCAGAACTGTAAGAGGATGATTTCATGAAGCAACACCACCAGGTTGTGTGCAAGTGCACTTATGGCCCCAGCTGTGAGCTGTCAGTAAGGGAAAGGAGAGAATGCAAATGCCACACATTGGCGTCTGCAAAAGACACTCTTTTTCAAAAACTGGGGTTATGTGCCCATTATAATAAATGCTTGGTTTAGAGCATCAGATTGAGTGCCCCAAAATCACTAACTGACCTTTTGGATATATGTACCTTGTTTACAAATTTTACATAGTTTTTAATACTTCGTTGGAACATATGAGTTACAATTTACTTCAAATTAAAAGAAAAAAAAAGAAAATAAAAAGAACAGGCAAAATTAATTATATAAATATACAAAATAATTACATAATTAGCAATTAATTATATACATAAATTCAGTAAATTCAGATGGAAACTGAGAGAGGGGAGTGTAAAGGCTGAATTATCTGTCATTTATTCAGCCTTAGGAGTATGGCAATTTTTGCCTGATGGATAGAAACAATAAGGCAATCATTATTGAAGACTTTCCTTATTAAATGTTGTCCTTTTGCATCACTGCACTTGGGAGGAGACCTTCTAAGCTGAAAATGCGCAGTACTTTTTACTGTTTTGCCATTCTCCAACATTTCCAAGCAGCAACAGTAGGCAGGGAAAAAGTTAGAAAATTGGTTTCTGTGGGGTTCTTGAAGACTTCCAGAAAGCACAACAATCTTGACAGTTTCACCTTTGCTGCTCTTGGTATTAAAAAGACCAGGCAACAAGATATTAGTGTTACTTATGTAAGCTATTAATAGAAAAGGAGACACCCAAAAATAAAGAGGTTTAAAGGACAAAATGCAACAGTAGAGAATTCTCTCCTTGTAACACACAACAAAAATCACCAGAGCACCTATGCCTGGAATTCTCTTCAGAAGGAAAAAGGACAAAAGAGAACAAAATTAGTACCTTAAAAAAATGGAAACATATTTTGAGATAATTAATTTTGCATACAGAAGGCAATGCCTTGTTCCTGACATGAACGAAATTAGCTCTTACTTGCTGTTAAGTCTTCTCATTGGCTACAAAAGCAGATGAAAATGAGCTGTCAAAGGTTGTTTTCCATAGTGCAAATGAGAGCACAAACAGGAAGGTATATGTATGTTAATAAGCAGAGAGCAATGATCAGTACGCCCTTGAGAGCAGAAGCATTCCTTCAGGTTTCTGATAACCTGATGGTACAGTATGTTGCCTTAACTATAAGCACTAAAAATGCATTTATGAAAAAAATTCTGCTTGTGCAGGGTCTCTCAAACTGATAGAGCTCTACTCCTGCACCAGTACTGGAAACAACCATGTTTTTTGTCCATTTGCGACATCTACATCATTTATATATATACAATATGCAACAGCTTCTCTAATGAACTGCAGAATTCCACAGTATTATTTATTGTGCAGTGCCTACAAAAATGAATTAGATCTCCACACGCCAGCTTTGCAGTATTTGAAGAATATATTTACATTAAAAAAAAAAACCCAAACCTTTCTAACAACTTTTTTCCCTCAAACAAAAGTAAACTCTCTACTCAAATATGACCATTTTAAAACTGAATCTCACATAATCTTTACATTATAACTTTTATGCACTTTTTAAAGTATGGTTATCATTGTAGAAATGCTTCCCACACCCATCTCCTCAGGCCAGATAACTTCTAGATCCTTTGTTTTGTTTTTGAATATGCATCTGCATTAATGTGGCTGCTAATTCTAGGATGAATCTTGACAGCATTTGTTCCTTTAAGTAGTCTTTACCTAGAAAAGTGGTGACAACTGATTAATCACCCATAGGCCTACTAAGGGGAGTTAAATCTTGACTTAAAACTCATGATCTATTCCCATGTGATGGTATATGGTACACGAAGGCATATGACACGTGATTTTAATAAAGTGCATATTTTCTTTTCCATTCCCATCTCCTTTTTCTCATGTAAATGATTATTCCTACTTTTAACCTATCTAAATGTCATTACATAGGCCAAGTGTGGTTCAGAGGTTTGCATTGCTGCTAACACATCCTTTTCTTGCTCAATAAAAAAACTGAAGTTTGCTTTCAGTTTATGATTCTGCTAAAAGTTCGCTTTAGCCACTCCAGAAAACAGCATTTATTTTTAAAAATTATATTTATTTGCCCTTTTATTTTAGAAGCACTTGTAGAAAGCTTCCAGTAATGCTACAATTGTACATTAGCTTACCTGTTCATCTACCTGCTGATACATTCCTACAGGGCATTTCTGTTGATGTTTTTACTATGAGTGCTGCATGTATTTTTGTCAACATGAATTAGCAAATATTTTCCTTCATAGACTTTCAAAACAGTAACAATTTAACATCTTAGCACATTCTATAGTCATCATAACCTCCTGGTTGTTGAATGCATTAAAAAAAAAAAAAAAAAAAAGCAAAAGTCAATCTTCTATCTTTAAGACATACAATTTAAACCATTTTTGCTCCCTTTGCAGTAAAACAAAAAAAGAAAAAAAAAGTATGCCTCTGAAACTTAAATGAATTTGAAGAACTTCAGTCATTAATTTTATATTTCCAAATTGCTGGAAAAGGTTACATTCCTACCATTCCACTCAAGATTCACTACTACTATTCAAGAATCTTTTTTTAGACTATGTGCATGAATAAATCACTTCTGATAAGATGCAACCAGTTAAAAAGAATTAGATAACTTAGGTGAAGAGCAGCATATATAAATAAAATGTTTTCCAGAATACAAAAGGATTAGGGGTTGATTACAACTGATAAAAAGACCACAGGCATTTTGAATTTCTGATCTGCTAACACATCTTTCTTTCCTATGTACTGTTTTACTGATTATGGTCCCTGAAATCTATTGGGTGTTTTCTTCTGTATCTGTCTGCAGGAAAGGAATTGGCAACAATGCTGGTTGTTATTTATATTGACTTACACTTTCTCAGCAAAACTATTCAGCAAGAGATAGAGGGATGAAGTAACAAGAAATATTTCATTTCTGCTATGAGGTTAACTGCTTAACAAAGGGGCTTCCAGCACCTGTTCTGCCACCACATCAACATTTGGTCTAATGAAAATAAGAAATGGGACATATTTAACTGAGAGGTCTTTATCTGTGCATCACTGCATCCAAATCCATAGGAACTCTATATATCATGTATCTGATTTCACAACAATGAAATAATCCACATATACACTACAGGAAGGGACATTAGTTTCTTAACTTTAAACCCCGTCTCTTTGAAAGTGTCACAATACAATTGCACAGACTAACCATCCTGTTAAGCAGATCTATTTTTATTTTTAGGCAGCTTCTTTGTTATTGTATCACAGTGCCTACTTTTTAAACTCAGTCTAGTTTCGCTGGTAGGGGAGCTTACGAGTGCTGCCACATGTCTCCTCCAAAGGTAAATATAAATACGTAATTGTTTTAGTTCTGTAGCAGCATATTGATACAGTGTTAACATACACTGGACAATAAGTCTAAAAGAGAAAAAAAAGGAAAAGATACACATCTGCAGAAGAGCTCAGGCGTGATAACTTCACACAGACACACACCTGTATGGCAAACTGTTTACAAGCTGCGCATCACCCCTGACACGGCCGCGTCCCTGCCTTACATAGGGCCAGCCAAAGGAAACCGGGTACCAACTTGAATCAGCGCTTGGGAGAACTGCCCGAGTTTATTAACTCCGCCGTGAGCCCACCGCAGCCCTCCTGGCAGAGCCGCCGCCAAACTACCTGTAACACAGCCCCTTTTTCCCACCCTGCCGCCTCACGCGGACACCCACGCCAGCCCACGCGTCCCCTCCTCGCCCAAAGCGCGGGCGCTGCCCTCCCACCGCCGCTCCCGGGGCTCCCGCTCCGGGCAGCGGGGGAGCCGCCCCACCACCCCCTCCCTCCTTCCCTCCCGCCCGCCTTCCATCCCCCCGCTCTCCTCCGCGGGCCGCCCCCACCGCCACTCACCAGCTGAGCGCCGCACACGGCCACCAGCGTGCACCGGCCACTGCAATAGCCCATGGCTCCCGGCACCCCGCGCCGCCGTCCCGCGCCGCGCCCACTCAGGCGGCGGGAGAGCACCGCCCGGCCGCCGCCCGGCTCCCGCCTGCCGCCGGCGCGCCCCAGCCCGGGACCCGCATGGGGGCGCGCCCGCC
>JAYRBT010000114.1:63231492-63262622 GCA_036023395.1 Myiotriccus ornatus
GGGGGGGGGGGGTCGGCAGGGACGCGGAAGCGAGGCGAGGCAGGCGGCGGCGCCGAGCTCGGTTCACGCTCGCAGAGCGGCTTCCCCCCTGCCCACGGCACAGCCGCCTCCCCGCCCGCCTTCCTCCTTCTCCTCCTCCTCCTTCTCCTTCTCCCGGTAGGGCTCAGGCAGCCCCAGCAGTGGGAGCCCCTCGCCTGGGGGCTCCTCCGCGGCAGGGCGCGGAGGGCCGGCGCAGCCGCGGGGGGAGCCTCCGCTTTATCTGCGCGGGCGCGGCGAGCGCGGCTGCACCTTCCCTTTGTGTCGGCGGGACACCCCTCCGCGCCCACCCCTCCCGGGCTCCCCCGCACCGCACGGCGCCCGCTGCCACCCAGGAACAGCCCCCCGGGCGGGCGGCAGGCCCGCGGGGCACAGCGCTGCATAGCGCGGCCAGGCCCGCGCCCACGGCCGGGCAGGGCAGGGGAGCGCGGCGCGGACGCGGAGCGGGGCCGGCGCGGCCGCAGCCCCGCGGTGGGACGCGCTGCTGCCGCCTGGCGAACTGCGGCTGTCGGTGCAGGGGGAAGCCGCCCCAGCCAGCCCTTCCTCCGGGGCTGCTGCTGCCGCCGGCACCGGGGAGAGCTCCCCGGGACCGCCGGGGACACGCCGGCCCCCGCTTGCCCTCTGCAGCCGCGTCCCTCCCACCCTGAGCAGAGGTCACAGGCGGAGACCGATCAGAGGAGCCTGACGGGGAGGACTGGGAGGGCTCCCGGTCGGAGGCCGGGAGTTCCAGGATGAGGACAGGAAAAGAAGGACAAGACTAGTCGCATTTAGAAAAAATATCGCTTGGTTTCAGGGAACTGGTTCTGCCCACCAACGTGATGAGGAACGTTTGGACTTAATGACTTGGTCCAGTGTTACTCTGCTATTAAAAGCATCCAGAATACATCAAGTGGGTGGGAAATTATATGTCAGGATCTGGGGTGTCAATCCCACTTGCTTTGTCATCAGCAACCACCTTGACATTGCATTTGGACCTGGTCACTCTTTTACTGAGGTGCCCACTAACAAAGGTAGTTTTATCAGTGACATCAACAGTTATGAGCTGGAGGAATGTCACTGGGTTTTCTGAGCACGTGTGAATGTTTGTTTGCAGCGCAAATATTCTGTGAAACCAGAAGCTTAGAGCTCCACGTAGTTTGTCTCTCACTTGCTAAGTGAGTTTGTCAAAATAGCTGGCAAACTGTCAGATGATCGGTTATGACTCCTAAAATTCCCATAAGGTAATGAGCATTCCACAGGGGAGCAAAACACACACAAAGGTGAAGGTATTTTTCCTCAGCTCCATAATGACATCCTTCTGATTGTCAACCTCTGTGTTATCAAAAATAGCATTGTAACTTCTAATTGAAATCATCCCTATGACTCCCTATTACCAAAAATTCAGCCACATGAACCCATGACACCAGGTCACGAGGAGTACCAAACACAGTGAACATATTCACTTTAGGATCTAAGGCAGCAACTGCTAGCAAGAGCTGTATCTGAGAACAAATAAATCTGTGGAGCTGCTGAGGCTCAGAGAGCGGAGATGCTAAGCTACTGGCAGTGAATAGCTCAGGTATCTCTGGACTCAAACAGTCTTTTTTGACTTCTTCAGCATGCCATTCATGCATTTATAGGATCACAGAATGGGTAAAGTTGGAAGGGACTACACTGTGTCATCTGGTCCAACCTCACTGCTCAAGCAGGGCCATACCAAAATACAACACTGAGAAGAGCCTGGCTCTATCCTCTTGACACCCTGCCTTCCAATGCTCATATACATTGATGAAATCCCCTCTCAGTCACCTCCTCTCGAGACTGAACAGGCTGAACTCCCTCAACCTTTCCTTATAAGAGAGATACTCCAGTCCCTTAATCATCTTTGTAACCCTCCACTGGACCCACTCAAGGAGCTCCATGTCTCTCTTGTACTGAAGAGTCCAGAACTGGACACAACACTTCAGATGTGGCCTCACTAGGGCTGAGTAGAGAAGCAGGATCATCTCCCTCGACCTGCTGGCAATGCTCTTCTAAATGCAGCCCATGGTACCATTTGCCTTCTTGGCCACGAGGACACTGCTGGCTCATGGACATCTTGTTGTTCAGCAAAGACCCCCAGGTCCTTCTCAGCAGGGCTGCTTTCCAGCAGGTCAGCCCCCAGCCTGTACTGGTGCATTTTACAGAGGTAATATTGGTGTATTAACTGGTATTATGGTTGTTTGAACTTTTGATTTGAACTAGATAAGATGGAGCAGGAGACTCTGCAGTTGCTGTGTAATTACTTCAGTCTCATCTCAGGTATGTTAGCCTTTGTGTACTGATCTCTTCCAGTATAGTGAACACTGAGGATTCAGAATGGTCAAAAAAAAATAAAAATTACAGCAATTGTCTCCTGGTAAAACTGTCAGTAGCAAGAACAGTGTATCCCATTATCTGAGACTGGGAGCTGGGAAGCTAACAGAAGGGGCAGCTTATACTGAGAGGAAGCTAGCACTAGTTCCCTCTGTGTGCACATAACTGATCTGATTGTTTTTACTGTGTGAGGTTTCCTAAGGAAAATGTGAGCAATAATGACAGTCTGAAAGGAGGACCGTCATGGACTCCTGTAGCTCCCCAAAGCTCCCCAATCCTTTTCTTTTCTCAGCACTTTCCCCTATAGCTTCAGATTGTAGTAAGACTCTCTACTTCTTTGCCTTCTCCTGAGTACCTTCAAAGTAATTGTATCTCTTTCTGTCACTGTTATACAGTTTCCCATGGTCAGTGGCTTATCTGTCCACACAAACTGCCTTTCTTCGTGTCCCTTTTGTCTGTTTAACCTCTTCTTCTTTTGGGCTTCTTTGAGTTGTCTGTGTCCCATTTTTTTTCAGCAGCAGTTGGGTAGCCTTTTTTGCTCTGTCCTACAATATCAAATGTACAGGTATGGACAGTATTTTGCCCTGTCTTTGCTATTGGCCACAGCTTGTTGGAAACATCATTCAAGAGCAGAATGAGGCCTCAGCAAAGGCAGATGAAGTCAAAGAAGTCAGTTGTATGAATTGCTCTGTTCCCTGACCTTTTTCTGAGCTCTGGTGCTGCCTCTGTTGCTCTTTACCTGTGCTGCTGTTCTAGTCTTTCTACCTTTCCAAGCATGAACCTTCCCAAAAGCTGAGATTTAAAGAGCAAGATATTCCTCCAGCCCTATTAATCTTTTTGAGATAGTCACACTTACATTCTCTGTGAGATTTTCCAGCTGTAATCCACCACTGAGGAGTCAAAGAGGATTCCTCTTCCCTGTAGCCAACACTCACTGCTCTTAGGCTTGCTGTCGGCTTGCCTTTGCTTGCTTTGTGTAATTAGGAAAGCTACAAATTATATACTGGGAGAGAAGAAATGTTATGTTATGACTATCTAGAGTAGGTGAGTAAGGTTGAGTGAAGCTCTGAATCCTTATTAGGCTGCTCCCAGAGCAGTGAGCCACAGGATTCAGCTCTCATTGTGTCAAATGCTCAGGGCCTTTTGCAGTCCAGTCCAAGCGTTTTCTTGGGGCCCAACAGCTTCAATATGCAGTGAAATCAGCTGTGTACATACAGTAATACTGTTTTTTAGGTTTCCAGTTTGACTTAACAAAAGGCCTGTTGTGTGTGCTCAGTGAGTAATTTCCAAACGTTCATAATTTTGTCAAAAGAAAACCAATTTTCTTCAAAGACAGGCTGTGCAGTGCTCCTCACTGATGGTTATTCTATGCAAAATGTTACCTGGTAGATTGCAGTTGTTTCATTGTTGGATTGTAATCATAAAGAGGCCAAAAGGAAAAAAGAAAAAAAAAGGTAAAAATAGGTTTCCCTGTTTCCCTTCAGTCTTCTTACAATCAAGTGTAATTTTATTTCTACTTCTATAACTCATTTCTGTGAGGAGATCAGCTCCAAAATCTGTGACTCTCACTAATGACTGGAAGCAGGAGGCTACAGTTCCAGCTATAAGAGCTCATTGCTGGTGCCTGTACACCCATGGTCTCTGCGTTTTGAAGGCAAGAGGGGAACACACCTTTCAATGTCATAATGGCAAAGTCTCTGTCCCCCGGAGTGCCTTCCCTGTGATTTGACAGGACTTACTCGCTGTTTGTAAGCCTGACCCTAGCCTGTTCCTTCTCTGAGCCTGTGGGAACACCTGGGGAAAAGGGGAAGCCCAAGGAGGGCTGCAGCTGCCAGCCTGCTGCATCAAACCTGCAGCCACAGGGGAGAACAAGGACTTGCGAGAACAAGCCGCAGGCCAAACAGACTGGCAGGAAAGGCCACAAGCAGCTTATGAACCATAGCTTGTATATCCCTTTCCTTTAATAAAACTTTTATGTGAAATCCGTTAAAGCCAGCACAGCGTGGGTTCAGTGGCACATCATCCAAGCATTCCAGCCATGTAGGAGCTTGCCACCGCCAGCACTGTCTACCCAGGTTGTCCCAGGTGCTGGTAAATCAACACGATCTCCTGCCTGCTGTATCTGTTCTCATATCAAACCAGTCTGAAATGCTTTGTAACTGATAATGTTGTCATCAATAGTAAAGGGAAAATATTGTTTTAATTTAACCAACACCTTGTTAACAGAGCAGACCTTGCTGTGTGACATACATATACATTATCTGGGGAAAAAATCAATTGAGGGGGGAAATAAGTGATTAAAACATAATATGAAATTATTGCAGGCTTAAGCACACTGAAATAAAAATTCTATTCAAACCTCTAAGACTGTAGCAGTATTAAATGATCTTTTTGAACGTCATCCCTACCATGAAGATTGAGTGTCAGGTACTCTTTTTTACCTCCTGCAGGATTTCAAGACTTGATTGCCCAAATGACAGTTTACTTATTTAACTGTCACATACTTTTGTGAAATGCCATAACAAGTTGATTACAGGTTTCACATTTTGCATAGTGACAAAATCATCTGTCATATAATAGTCTGATGCCTGAAAACCATTTAACTAAGAAGCCGTTTCTACTGAAAATAATGTTATTTGAAACATTAAGATGGGTTTAAATGTGTATACTTTCTAAGTAAGTCTTTGTTTTAACTGAATGAGAAGAGCAATATTAATCCGTTCAGACATCGATTTAAGATTGGTAAAAAGTCACCAGACAACAACTAGCCAGCGGGTGAGGCAAATTAGGAGGGGTGTCATTTCATGAATGAAATGAAAGAAAGAAATGGGAAGCCTAGTGATACATCCTGGCTGCTGCAGAGATGAAAAAAGGTTTGGCTCCTATTTACAAAACCTGCCAACCTGCACTGGAGGTCTGAGGCCATGTCATGCACTCTGGCTAATGGAGATAAAAGCAGCCTCCCTTTCCCCTCTGCACAGAAGTACTGGGTTACTGGAGATGGTGTGAAGAGAAGAATAAGATTTACTTCTTTATTCAACAGTATCCATACCTTAGATGAGATGTAAGTAATAGCAGTAATAAGGATAACCCATTAACTTAATGTATTCAGGTTTTTGACAGATTCTGACCAGATTTTGAAAATAATATGATAAATCATTTCTGCTTAGCAATACTAACCACTAAGGGACTTTTGGAGCATTTTATTACTGCTAATGAGTGGATGAAGTAACAGTAATAGCAATCTCACTTGTGTGCAGGCAAAGGACAAACCAGTTTGCAAAATGTGATGGGGAAGCTCAGCAAGCTGGTAGATTGAAGAAGATAATGATGTGTCCATGGCACTCTGTCATACATTGACTTTGTAGACAATGCAGCCATCACATACTTGCCATTACGAATGCTAGTAAAAAATTATAGTGAATTATCTTGAGGGGTGCTGCAACCAGGTGCTCAGCTGGCCTCCTACAGTGGGCTGCAGCACATGGCTCCCAGTAGGTATGAGCAGAGTTCAGCAGAGTAGCTCCCAAGGGTGTCTGAGCTTTCTGGGCCACCAACTGCAGCACACTACAAATGGCAAAGAGTCTGCTCTGGGGCCACAGATAAACAGCAGCCAAGTGCTGTCACTGCATGCTTGCTGCTGAGCTTGTTCTCCAGTCAGACTAGAGAGACAGCAAAGATACAACAGCTCTGGCAGTTCTCAGGCATCTCCACCTTCTGTGGGAGAATGGGAAAAAGGAGTAATCAGAGGGAAGGAGGTAGTCCTTGCCATGTTGCCTTGCTTCCCACAGGAGAATGGTTAACAAAATTGTTAACCTGAACGCTTACCATTTCTCTCTGTGGAAACTAATTTTTTAATGTTTTTCTTAACTAACAGTGTAATTTTTTGTGTTTTTATTAACCCTTCTGAGAGAAAAAAAAGTGAGTTTAATGATGCTATCGGTATTTTCAGTCAATGCTTTCTCACTTGTGGATGTTAAAACATTGTATAGCTAAATTAATATTATTTACCTTACATTTCAGTAAATATGAGTGTAGAGATTTGATACACTTCATATGTTTGGTACTTTGGACATTCACACAGTAGATTTTTCTTATCTGTCTTCTATAAACTTGTGTAACCTTTAGGAAGTCGATTAAACACTCTGCTTCTTATATACCTCATCTGGAAAACAAATGTGTTCTCATTTTGCCTAGGGCAAGGTAACACAAGGGAGAAATCATTTTTATAGTGCTGGAATTTCTTTTCACTTCTAAAACTGACCAATGTGGAGGTCAAATTATTCTTTGTGACTATTGTTTTTTCTATTTGCTTCCCTGTCATGGAGTCATGCATGCATTTCCATCAACAATATATTTTTAAGCATTCTGGTATTAATATACTTGTAAGTTGCCTTTTTTCATAAGCTACTAGTTTCCATTTATTAAGTTTGTATTTAATATAATCTATTTGACAAAATATCTTAACATATTTTATTTCTGAAATAAACAGGCTGTTTTCAGCAAATATTCTGATTGCAGTGAAGCTAAAGTCCTGACGTTTGACAAACACGAGGATGCTTTCTTCTGTGGTGAAGCTGTGACAGAAGTGTAATTTTGGTTTTAGATATGGAGGGAGGGGAAAAAAAAGTCCCGTGGGAAGAGGGGTAAAAAAAGACTCATATTCAAAAAGGAAACTTGATGGGCAAATAGATCAAAATATAATGAACCGTCGTACTGCCATTGTGGAAGGATCTGGTTAGATTCTGAGCAATTGGAAGAGCTCTCGTAGCGCTCAGCCACAGCTGAACCTTGGTATTCTTTGTAAACGGAGACCCGTCAAAAGAGGGCACTGTGTTCATGTGCAGAGACACGGCACTCGGCGTCGGCCGGTCCTGCGGATGCCCGTGGATGCGCAGATTTCCACGGCAGCGGCGCGCCCGCCCGCCCTGCCCGCCGCCCCCGCCCGCTCCCGGCTGCTCCCGCTGTCCCCGGCAGCCGTGGCACGGAGGAACACGGTGCAGAGATACCAAGCCACAGAAGGCGGCTGTGCCTAACGCGATCTCACTTCTTCACGCAGCGGATTAATGAACTCTATGAGGAGTGAACTGTAAGAATGAAAAGTAAAAGACGTTCAGTAGATCTGATGATCTCCTCTGGACTCTGATCTCGGAAAACCCTGCTGTTTTCCTGAGAGCGTGTGCGGTCTTGTAACTCACACAGCAGGTTAGAGAGAAGAATAACCCTAATTATATTTGTTTATAACATTTAGATGGCCTTCTAGGTGAAATGGAGTCCCTTGGTTTACCCATATTGGCCTCCTGCAAGAGATCATGTTTTCCTTGGGTTGATTTCTGACTGAACTAAATTCAGGAAACACTGTACCAGACACTTTTCAGAATTTTCTAAAAACAAGGAATGCACAAAGTATTCTGAAATAAATCCTAGGGGTTTAGTAGAAAAAGGATATTAAAATTTTTCATTTTAATTCTTGTCTAAAGCTTATTTTTAAAGAACTGCTGCTTGCTCAGCTTCTGACTGCAACACTGAAAAGTTCCTTTCAAAAATCAAAAAGGTTAAGTTTTCTCCTCTCTATAAGTTTGTCTTGACTGTTGCCATTTCAATATATAATCTTCCTTCTGATAAGCTAAAGACCTTGGTCTCCCTGTATCTTCAACTGCGAGGTAGATTTTTCAGTCCTTCAATCATTTCACAGAATTTTTTTGAAATCCTCCCCAGCTGTTCAAAGTTTTCTAGAAATGTGGGCTGTGGAAGTGAATACAGTATACTATTAAGGAATGTGGCATTTTCAAATGCAAAAAGCCTCCTAGCAGTTTTGCTTTCATCATCCTGATAAGATGTCCTGTCCATCTTGTGCAACTCCCATGACCTCTAGAGCTCCCTCTCTGGTTCTGTTTCCTGAGATAGGCTTCTCCACGGATTCCCTCTGGATTGCCTTTTCTTTTCCTGGCTATGGGACTTTGCATTTTGCCCTGCTCAGACAAATGTTTCTTTATGTTCAGCTTGCCAAGTTACCCAAGTTGGACAGAATGAGCCCATCCTCTTCACAGCATGCCACTGAAGTTATTTTTTCATCAAAACACATTCATAACAATCTCTTTTTTTTTCTTTTATCTAGAAATAATTGAAAAGGGAGATAGTACAAGGTGTTATTGACATATTCAGAGGTTGTTTTCCATTTTAAGTTAAAATTTAAGATGTATCAGTTAGGTACCTTTTTGACTAACTTAATATGCTATATGTTGACTTTAGTCATTCTAGTTTTCCTAATTGAATGGTCATCAAAATGAGCTCACAAACCAACATGGTTAGCAGCATCATCCAAACTTGTAATCTCATTAATAAAAGCATCAAGTTAACTTGATAAGATCTGTTTTTCATAACTCGTGTTGGCCTTAAACTCACAATCAGCTCATGTTGATCAACATTAATTATCCTCCTTTATTCCTTTATTAATTGAGTCTTATATCAGCTGTTTCATCATTTTGCTTCAGATCAGTGTTAGACTAACAGGTATATAACTGTTCAGGTCATCGCATTTACCTCACCCATTAGCTTTCCTCCTTTTCTCTGGGGCTTTTCTGGTGCTCCAATTCTTATTGAGAATCAACATTAATGGTCCGGAGAATTTCTTTGCCAAATTTTTCTAAATCTTCTCAATGAAAATTACCTGGACCTTTTTATTTGAAAATGTGTGCTGTTAGTAACTGTCTTTTAATTCTCTGGAGTGACCACTGGAATAGAAAGTACTTCAGCATCACCTTATGATAAAATTTCTATTTTCTCCCCTCCTAAACACAGAATGTAGCTGTGCCCTGAGCACACCTGGCTTGCCTGCATTCTTTATTCTGCATTTCCCATCTGCTAGTGCAAAGCCAATATTGTTCTTCTCTTTTATTTGATTTTCATATCCTTTTAAAAAGCTCAGATAGTCTCTCTTCCTATTGACCTTAGCAACCATGCAGGTCTTATTGCCTTTTCAATTTTGTAATTGATTAATCTTGATTTACTTGGATGGTGAGGTCCATTATAAAATGATTGTGTATTCTTTTACTTTTGTTTCCTTTATCTGTTTTCTCCAGTTCCTACTTCAATGTATGCTCATTATATTGTGATACAATTTTTCCCCCCTTCCATTTAATTTGGTTCTTAGTTGCTATCAATTCACTGAAATCAATCCATTTAAAGCAATACAGGATCAGTGCTGACTGAGCTTTGTTTCTGAGCAAACAGCAAATCTAGGAATTTATATGAATATAACCATTATTTTTACCTAGTAATATGTTAGAAATTTTCACCTATACTTTTTGAAATTCTAAAAAAATTTAACGTTGGATTCAGAACTTCTTCGGCATATGTCACTGGGGCTGAAGTCCTTCTGATTACACACCCACTTACTCCTCTGGCATTATAGAGAGGTACTGACCTGAGCCCCCTGCTTCCTGCTGCACTGTGGTAACTTACAGCCAATCCCAATGTTGATCACTTCTACACTGTCAGCACTTGGAAAGAGAGAGTGCCATTTTTGACATGAAGTGTCTTTTTGAACTCTTTCTTCCTGCTCCATCATTCTTAAATAGATTACAAGCAGTGATTTCAGTGTTTCAGTCATACAGATCACCAAATCAAGTCTCAGCAATGCCAGTGAGAACAAATTCATGCTCATAAATGAGCCATTTCAATTCTTGTTTACTAACAAGGCTTCTAGCCTTGGAATATAGGCAACTGAAGATTTTATTTCTTCTTCATATCCCTTGGATTTTTGATTAATTTTTTTCTAAGTGTCTTTATTTTTTCTAAAGCTGCCTGTTCTGTTCCTGTTGTCCCTACATCATCCCCTTTTGTTATTAGTTTATCATCCTCAGACAACATTTACAAAAGGACTCTGGTACCTTACTGCCTGGTAAAATGTGCAGTGGAAGTTAGATGTTCCCAATGTGATGCATGTCAAGAGGCAGAACTGGATTCCCAGTGGCAAGAGCAGAGTGCTGCCAAAGATAGGCAGCATGAATTTCTCCAGAATCAGGCATCATTTTTGGCCGTTATTTACATTCATTCATATCCTTTAGGATATAATTTCCCATTACTAGTAGTAAGCCCAGTTGAAGAAGTTCCTGCTTTCCCCTCTCACTAAGGCATTTTCCATGATGGACCACCTTTCCAGAGATGCGGTACAATTCTGCATGGAATCAGGCTCTAAATCAAAGCTGTGAAGAGATTCAGCTTTCCTAAAGCCCTCCTCTGCACAGGCTGGGAGGGTGGGGAAGTCTGCAGGACAGCTGAACAAAAAGCTTCCAGGGGGGAGTGGGTCCCCCGGTAGTCAGTCCTTGCCCCAGCCCTGCTGTTGCAGGGTTGGCTGCCACAGGTCCATGGCCAGAGGTCCAGAGGCAGGAATTGTGCCTTTACTTCTGCACAGTGAACACAGGGCCCTTCTGTGCTTAGGGAAAGTCAAGCTCGGGTTTGCCATATGAATTTGGAGGTCCTTCCAGCTCTTAGGCAGAAGTTCTCAGCTCTATTGATGTGGAAGACACAGGCAAAGAGGTCTTTGTGGTGATGCTCCTCTCCTGTGCATGGAAAGCTGGTACAAACAGGACAGCAACAGCTTCCAGCTCTGTGATTAACTCTGTGATTCACAAAGAGTAGAGAAAGGGCTTTAATGGATCAAATTTTGCTCACTGGCTTAAAAAGTTTATCAAATAGCGGTGTCACATTTTGTGTCTTGGCATTCAGATAAAAACAAACTGATTTATTTTTACTTGAGGAAGATCCTTTCCATTTATCTTTCACGAACGGGGATTTTCTTCAACGCTATAGCTGACACAGAGATCTGAGATAGATTTAATATGTGGAGGTGATAGAAGTAAGATGTTATTGTGCTGAAAGAAGGTACCTGTTTAAAAATTACTAAACCTTTAGACCACTGTAAACTAAATGTATGTTAGTTTAGTAACAATAATAACTCCCAAACAGTTTTGTTTTGGTTTTCTTTTGATTTTGGGGGGTCTTTTTAAGATTTATTTTCTTTTTCTGTAACAGTGAAATAAAGATGGTTTAGGTCAAACAACTCCTTGAAACAGGAATTAGATTATTTTGGTGGAAGAAGCTGTAACAAACCTATGATCTTATCATAAAAACTGTGAAGTAGACTTCTTCTCTGCTATCACTAAACTACCAGAGACCTGTGAAACTAGTTTAAGCTTTGATTTTTTATTATGATTATTTTTTCTATTTGGTAACAAGCTCCTGAAGTTCCCAACAATCTGATTATTCAGAAGTAGTAGTCTCTGATTGTTTTTGGAAATGTAGGGTCTATTTTGTTGTCTCTCATTCATTTCATTAGCATCTTCTTCTTTAAATCATGAAACATGGGTGTCACAATTCACTGAGACACATGTAAGCTTAACAAGCAACCATCTGAACAGTGTAGCCTGACACCACGAATTCCAATTCTCTTTATGAAATAGTTTTTTTTCTAAGCTGTGCTTTAAATATAAATTGAATTCTTCAGGATAAAGATTAGGCATTTAACTGTACCATAAAGTGTTTAATACATTTGGGCATTTAAAAAATGAATATTAAATAGGCTAGACCATTAAAGAACTGTTTCTTTAAGCTCCTATTTTGTGCATCCTTGTAAGATTTATTGCAGGATTTTTTAGTTGCTCTTAAATTCATTGAGTATTTCAAATGAATTTAATTTCATTTTTTTCTTTAGCTGTGGCAGATGTCAACTCTCTCAGTTTTCTTGCAATTAATGCTTTCACAAATTTTCCGTATTCTGCCTTGAGGTTTTATTTGAGTGAGAAAGGTTTGTCAGTTCCTGCAGCCACCAGATCTGGGGCTTTATTGTTTTTGTTCCTACAGTTTCTATTTTTTTATTTGAGATTTGTTGTTGCTCTCTTCTCCTCATGCCTTTAACTGATGGTCCAGGGTGTTTCTTTACCTTCCTCTCTGGGGAGAAGCTTCCTGTTTGAGAGACCTATTTCATTCGCTTTGTGGATGCAAAACACCTATCTCTATTTTTGTGTTTTGAAAAATATGTGTCTTGTTTCTTGTTTGGTATTAAAGTTCTTTTGGTACATTTCAATTCCTCATGCCTTCACCTAAAAATACATATGTACCTCCCATATGTTTTACATCCATCCCTCCAGCCAGCAACTGAGTATTTCTATCTCATGCACCTGTGCTAGACGCACCACAAAAAAACATAGGCTAATTTTGACTTGAAGACTTCTCAGCAAATATTAATTTTACCAGCATTTTCCTACAGCTCCCTGGAAATAATGCAAAAACTTTCTTTTTTTTACTGACCTTGAAGAAACAAGCAGTAGGCAATAGTGAATAAGATGGTAAATAATGTGAAAGAAAAGACCATTAATTTTTGAGGGTAAGAGTTCAGTACTATTTCTACCATTACATTCAGTAAAAGTCCAAAATAAATCTCCCCTTCAGTCTGTGTCTCAGGATTATTTTGCCTAAGAAGGTTTAACCAGCCTGGAATAATCTTTCACTACTTGTTAGGAAGATTTCATTCACATAAATAAATCATCCGTAGTAAAACTATAGTCTCCAATCACATTTTATTCCTGTACCTCTTCTTTCTTTCTTGAGCACTTTTTCTTTGGCTGTTTTACTCTCTGACACTGTTCTTTTCGCACATATTGACTCACTTTCTTTTCAGTCTCACTGCCTGTAGGTGTTGTTTCTTTCACTGAGCTTTCTTTGCTTCACTGGGGCTCTTTCTTCACTTGCTAAAATGCCTTCCATACCCCAGACTTTCTTAGAGGTCTGTGGTTCATTTGCAGATATTTTCAGGAGGAATCTTAAATTGATCTTTTTGCTAGTCCTGGGAATTTCTTTCCCTTTTTTTTTTTTTTCTTGACTCTCAAAACATTACTCAAAGAAGTCTGATTATTCCTTGAATAGCACTTGGGGAAAAAATTACAGCAGCTGTACTTTCAACATGTGGCTACAGGTTGAGAGAGGGGAAGATGCAGAGATACTGGATATTCTTCCCACTTCTGCTATTTTCCCATTATATCAATTTGATAAAAAAATATTGAAAATGAAGTCAAGAAATGAAGATATTTGAGTCATGCAGGTTTTGTCATTGCCACAGTTCCCTATTACAAGTGAATCTTCAATTAAATTCTATTTGTAGCTTTCTTTTTAATTATCTAAAAATGAGATGGGAAATGAAATGTAAGGAAAAAAAAAAAACAAAAAACCCAAATATCAGAAGCGAATACCCAAGCTATAAACCTTCATTTTTCTCCTTTCTGTAAGCAACTTCTCCTGCAAATATGCAGAGTAATAAAGTCATAGCATAAGAATAAACAATCTTGTTCTCCATGCCCTCTGCAAGCTATATTACTAAAGCGATTTCCATTTCATCAAACAAGACTCTAGGAGCAGATAGAGCTGACTGGGATAATGCAAATCATCACAAATAAAGGAATATGATCAGTGTTACCTTTTTATTTTTTTTTTAACACCGACCTATATGAGTTGAATTCATTTATCTCCAAATTTGTCTGCTTTATCTCTCCTTGTTGCATTATTTTGGACGATTCACTCAAGGTGATCTTTTTACAGCATAAATATGGTAGTTGCCATCTCAGCCAGCATAGTGGGACTGTTTTAAGAGCCGTTACCTAACCAGAGGCATATTCAGTCCAAAAGACCATAGGCTTCCCTTCTCTCCCTCCTATCTCTGCACATCCACCCCGCACACCATGCAATCTGCTTATGGATACATCAATTGCACAGCAATAATCTGCTCCCCTGTGGGCTGTGGCTTTTGCAAAGGAGTAAGACCTTCTTTTTACATTTTACAGATGTAAATGGATCTCAGCCTCCCACCCCCTTTCTGATTTGATTATTCCTTTCATACAGGCCCACACAATTTTTTAACAACATTGCAGTCAACTTAAACTTCTGTTTGAGAGTGACACCTTCCTTTGCCAGGAAGCAAAGAGCAGCTCTGTACTTGCATTGGGCACAAATTCAGTTTCTGAGCTAACCCGCTCTCAGCTGCAGCAATAGCAGTTAGCATCTGGTTTTCCTTGGTTCAAGGGCTTTTTTATTAGCTCAGATGAGCAACCAGCAGAGGGGAAAAGTGCCTTCTTGGTTATATAGGCTAACATTTGCTGTTAGCCTGTTCCACATGCAGGTTTTCAGCCTGCAGAGAGAAAGGAATATAAAACTGGGTCTCAGAGAAGCACACTGTCTTTGGGAGCTATTCATGGATGTCTAGGCTTAAAAGAGAGTCCCTCAGCTTTTGTCTGTATTGAAAATCCTAATCTTGCCTGTAATAATAGCCTGTGCATGTCTCTTTTTTCCCTTCATATTCATACAAATGGAGTAAATAGACACAGGTGAGAGAACAGAAACATGGAAGGGTCAAGATGTCTTAAGTATTAGAAAGCTACCCGTTTTTTTCAGTTGGCAGAGCTGAGATGCAGACATTTGAGACTGACTGCATCCATTTTCCTGTATCCTGCTGACATATTTCAAATCTGGATGGTCAACAGAGCATAAATACGTTGTGCATGTGCATTTTGACAGCACATGTATCAGAAGAAAATCTCGCAAAAAAGCACCTAAAACAATTGTCACAAAAACATTTTTTATATCACAGCTAGTTATCTGCCAGTAAGATGCCAAAAAGAGTGTTAAAAATACTGTATCTATTCAGCCCAAAGTGTGTTTACATTTGCAATATGTTCTTTTATGCAAAAGAAGAGAGACAGAATGAAAGGAAAATCCTCCCCTTGGTAATGACTATTTTAATGTCTGCTCAAACCTTGGTAAATAAAGCAGCACTATAAAATTTAGTCATAAGAAGTAATCATTATTTCTCAATAAAGAAGAATAATTTTTCCATTTGACCTGCATATAAATGTCTATAAACATAATATTTATCTTTAAGAGTGTTCCTTCTATTCATGTTCTAATACAAGCATTGTGAAGATTTCTAACATCACAGAAAAATACCCCACACTATACGCAGTTTCCAAAAAATGAAGTCCTGAACAGGGATTTTTATGCTTCCAAGAGACTGGGTCAAAGTCACAGAACAAACATGTCCTGAAATCTTCTTTTGATTACTTCTGTAAACTTCCCTCAGTGGGATGCTGAGAGATATATTAGTGAAACATATTCCTTTTGAAATAGGCCAAAACCTCTTTTCACAAGATGTTTCCTCAAGTCATGATGAGAAAATTGTGGAGGACTACATTATATCTGAATTGAGAACTTTTAAGTATGACTTATTAATTGGGGGGGGGGGGAGGGGAAAGGCCACAGGTGATTATTATGCAATTTTATATTTCACTGCCTTGAGAGAGAAGTAGTAAGTGATGACAGATATGCCAAGGGATTTTATCTTCTTGTTTATGTGTGCTGTGCTGCTGTTATATGGTCACAAGATGTGATACACGCTCTGTGCACCAAACTGGGAAATATTTCCATTCTGTTTGGTGCCATCGTGAATAAAATTGAATTTTATGTGATAAATTATTTACGGTTGGATAAGATAAAAAGACTCAATGTAGGAAATGAAAACAGTAGCAAACCTAGCATGATACATTACAGAACACCAATGTAACAAAGCATGCATGTGGGATTTCCTGGAAGATTTTGATTCTCAGGTCAATCTTGAAATGTATATTTAAAAGCTTAAAGGTTTCCATTTCCAGAAAGCAATGAATGATGAGCTAAGATTCATGAGTGCTACATTATGACTCAGAGGTGGAGTCCTGATTTATAGAAAGAAAAACCCAAGCATAGATGCATCAGGTTATCCTCATGGGACCAGAGAAGTCTACACACCAGTTCTTCTCCAAACTTTTCTTCTCCTCCCAACACTTCCACACATGCTCCAGTTTCCCTCCAAAAGAAATCCGAGTGCGCCTTCCAGATGGGATCTTTGATGCACTCCAAGCAATACCAACCAGCATGTTGCAGGCCTCAGGGCTCCACACACTGTGCAGCAGAAGGCAGCAGGGATGCACCCCAGAGAAGTCAATAAGTCACGCCTGCATTATGTGAAGACTTTAAGTAGTTGCAAGTGTAGGTGAGACAACACACCGAAAAGTCTTGTTTCACTCTTATTGTCTGAAGATCTTGCAGCTCTGTTTTGTGTTAATGTTGGTAGCCAAGGGGGACAACTGGGCCTGCTAATCAAGAGTTTGATTTTCTGTGGTTTAGTAAAGCTTCAAAAAGAGCTCAGTAGAAGGTCTGAAAGAGGCAGTTTCTGTACAGATCATATAATGTAGTTACAAGCAACAGTTTCTTAGATCTTTCATGTGAATCAAAAATCAACAGGAAAGACTACAAAGACTGGATTATGTGAAATCTTGCTAATAGCCACTTCCTAACGATATTCAGTTGGCATATATATGAAAATAGAAACAAAGAATCAAAAAATTTTTTGTTGCAATTAGACTTCTATTAATTTAATTTAGAAAGGTTTAATGGGTCATCGTTGTCTTTACATAGTGTGAGCCAATGAGGAAAATGTGATTGAACATCTCTTGTATATAGCATGGCTAAATAAACTTTCTGACCTCTATTAATCACATAGTTTGTTCTTTTGCTTGTAGCTACAAGATCTTATGTGATTAATCTGGAGAAGCAGCTACACACTACTCTGTTGTCAAGGAAACTGTCCTAATCACCAGTTATACCACAATAGTAAGGTGTTTCTCCTGTTCATGATAAAAACAGGGCATTCTGCAAAGATATAGGAGAAAGGAGAAAAGCAGTTGTAACAAACCACTGCAGCAAAGCAAACAAACTGGGAGGGAAGGTACTTCCAGCTTCTGATTCCTGCTCCAAGTACTGTGGGTACATTTTATCCCAGTATTATTAAATATAGAAAGTTGGGAGCAGAGATATCTAAATCTCCAACTCTATCCTTAGAACTGTGCTGGATTTCAAGTACAATTAACATTAGGGACAACAAACCTTACCTAAATAATTTGAAAATAGCTTGAATATAATCATGGGGGTGCTGCTGGTGGTATTATTTATTATTATTAATATATATGATATAGTTACTTTTAAAACAAAGGAAGATATATAAAATAATATGATGATTTTATAAGAGAAAAATCATAGAGGAATTGAAAAGGTTATCTATATTGTCAATAGTTAAAGGCAGTAAAATCACTCCTACTGCATCAGTGATAAATCATTCAGTTTTCCGTTCTAAAGTAAAATCTCAAAAAAAGTGGAATAAATGGCATATTCATGATTGGAGGAGACAGTGCACTGCATTTTGCAGATACCACTGAGGACATATACTGTTTTATTTGGGGAACAGCATAAAACAACATAATCCATAGAAGCAATATCCTGATTTTCATCACATTTCAAAGGAGGAAGCGCATCAAGAGTCAGCAAAGCACATATGCAATTCTAATGTTACATCTGTGAAGGGAAACATTGCTTGACATAGGCAAAGAACATGCATTAACATGGACATAATTAATGCTCTTCTGGCAGTAGTTGAAATTACCACTTCTGGACATCACTATATTAAGACTATATTGAAAAAAAAAAAAAAAAAGGAGGCACTTCTGAGAAGACTATTTTAAAGATTTTTAACAGCTCTGAAAGAAAAGTCACCAAGAAAAACTCACAGATCATATGCAGTAAGTATGCAGAAAACAAGGACACACAAATCATTCAGCAGCACTGAAAATCTGACCAGAATAAATACCAAATTTAGTTCAGAATTCTTTGTTTTCTTACCAAAACCATAAAAGTATCTAAATATCTGGAACTTAATCCAGTAGGTGTGCACATTGATGCAAATATTTCAACAGATTGCTGTAGATTCTGTGTAAAACTCAAAAATTAAATGGAGTCTAATATTCCAGCTATGGTTATCTCTGAGTTTCAGGGATGAGAATTTTCCTTCCTCACTTGTATATACTCTGATTTTGTAAATGAAGATAAAAATGAATTCTGAAAGTCATTTTGATATGTAAGAGTAAAAGATCTGATCCTTAAAAGAAACAGCCCTTCAGATGAAAGTCAAAGGAACAAGATCATGTTTTCAACATTTTTTTCAGATGTAACTACACTGAGCAATGGCTCATCATTAAACAGATGGAAGTAATTCTAGGAGTCATCTGAAAAAAAAGATCTCTGGAAAATCATTATGCAGTATCTTTGTAGTCAACAGAGACCTGGTAATTACAACGTAGAGAAGCTTTAGAGGCATGTCCTCCTCAAGTAGATTCTGTGTTGACTACACAGACTAGTTTCCCTTGACAATAAAACCAGTTTATTTAAAGTGACTGTTTCACATATAGAGATCTACATTGTTGGCAGTTAAAGTTTGGGTCAGGGAAAGATGCTGAATCTGAGACAACAACATTACTCAGTTAAGATTATGTACATGGCATAACGAAGTCAAACTTTTTCATGTTCTCTGCTTTAAAACTAGGAAAATAAAATGTCAGGAGAGAAAGCCCAGGGAAATTATCACTGATATAAATGCATTTTGGTCAGTAGAGCATCAGTGGAACTAATATAGGAGCTTGGATGTTTTATTTTCAGGTCAATTGGCTGCAATCTGGCCTCACTCAGCTTCTTCCTATGTGCTGAGGTCAGATATTTTCTCTCTGAGCAGGCTCAGATTAGTCTTGTTTCTTTACTGTATGCAAGGATTTACTATGACAAAGGAGTCTTTGGATTACACTGTAATGTTACGCTTGTAACAGGGGTGGTAAGTACAGGAGGAAAATGCCTATATGGGTCACATTTACTCAGGTGTATTGCCAAGTCCTGTAGTATATAGGCTCCTGTAATATAGCCCAGAAGAAAATGTCTACTTGAGAAAGGAGGAGGGTTTACAATAGCCAAATTGTAAAGGCCCTGTGGGGATCCTGAGCCCAAAATCTGGAGAAATTGATTTTAAGCTGGAGCAGATAACTAAATAAATTATGCCATAATGGCCCATTAGAGTATAACAATATGTTGCCTTTTAGATAACTTTCAGTTTACTAATTTGAAAATTGCAACCATATGAAAGCTTTCAGAGTGACAGCACATTTGTTTGTAGTTCGGTATTTGAATATGCCAAATATTGGTTCTATTAAACTGTTGTAAATCTGAACATCTACATCAGACACATTTTCTTTCTGCGTGAACACAAAGGCATAATGTTGCATGTTTTGCTGATGTCTGCATGATTAACTACATTTGTTTCCTATTTACCACAGAAAGCTGTGCTCTGGAAAATCTACTTTAAATATTCAAGCTTTCACCCAGGGACATTTCTCCCCATATAATGACCAAAGAGCAATAGATGTCACTAATCAGAAATCTCTAAGGACCATGATTTTTACAGCCTCATTAGTAGTGTCTTAATTAGTTGTCACCCAGGTTAGCATTGACTTGTTAAGCTCATACAGAATGCACTGAAGGGCAACTGATGTGCTCTCAAAATGTCACATCTTATATCGAGGCTCCATTATATGACACTTCTCTTTGAAAAGGTTGGTCTGAGTAAAAGACAAGTGGTCTTCTGACCTGTTTTATCTCTCTTAGTAGGCTCTGTGGATTTGTCCTTATTTCAGGAGGAAAAGAATGTTATTTTAGAACATTTCATATAAGCATATTCCTTTTTACAAATGCAATTTCTTCCATGCATATATATGTACATTTACGCATCCTTCCATACGTCTTTCCAACTTCTGTGTTTCTATTTTTATATGTGGTGTACATATATATGCATGTAAAGAGGAATGTGTATATATATGAGAAAGGTAACAGAAAAATCGTGTTGTTATTGTATATAATTGCAAGGTACTAACTAGATTATTTTATCACGGTTGTGTTTCTTTTTCTTAACTATCCTGATGTTAATATAAATAAATAATTTGCTATTTCTAGCCTAATTAGTGAATGCATGTCTGTCTTGAGCAAGGGGGCTGGGGAAGATGACCTCCAGAGACCTCTTCCAATTTAAATTATTCTGTGACCCTGATTACACAAAAAAAAAAAAAAAAAAAAAAAAAAAGCACACTTGCACACATTTCCCAAGAGAAAATAGATGCAAAAATGTCTTGATGATGACTAATTGCATGTTTACATGTCTCCAGTATCTTAGTAAGGTGGAGGTTTAAAAACTCAAAGAGAAGTTATATACAAGTTGTGTACACAGTGGTGATCAGTGATCAGAGAGATGGTACCTTTTGCGGCTCTGAACCTTGATTTCCATGGTTTGGAAGAGAAACTCCTGTACAGGGAGTAAGCTGTTCAAAAATCTGCACAACAATTGGGAAGAACTGGTTTACTGCATTTTGATGTTATACACAAGTTTAATTATTATTATAATTATTGTGGTATTATTATTTTTATTATTGCTGTTACATCCTGATAGACTTCTGAATTACTTCAAATCCTAATTTTCCTTTATCATCAGCAATCTTTTCATCTCTGTGACCGGATAATGGATTTGGAAGGAAGGCAAAATTTATAATTCATATGTTTAAATTATGTGGATTCTTCAAAAAGAGTTATGGATGATCTAACAGCAACTGTGCTAATTTTTCTCTTACAAATGTAATCTAGAACAATTAAAATGATAAAATATGAAAAATTTCTATAAAGAATGCTACTGAATTGATCCTTATAAGTCACAGGTTATAGAGATACATTAAAAAAAGCTATATTTGTGATCACAGAGCTGTGGTGAAAGGCTTTTTTTGTTTACTTCTTCTAAATGATATTTGAAACTCATTGATCTAAAATTTCTCCAGTGTATTTTCTGACAGCTGCTCCTAAGATATACTGGCCATACATTCCTTTAAACCTTTAAACAGTAGTAGTAAAACTAGCTGTAAGATGAAAGAGCTATGCTACTTTAGACAGTAAAATACCTCAGACTATTACCAGCATATGATTCATGCAAAAATATTACCCTATCTGCTCTTCACTGGCCTTCTAGACACCCTGATGAAGGGAGTAACTAATGTAAGAAAGAGAAGTTCTCCATGAAAGAATAGGTGGAGAATAAATTAAAACTCACTTGAAATTAATTAATATAGGAGCCTTCCTCCTGCCCTGTCATCATCTGCTGGAGTAATACATTGGGCATTCAGTTATCAAAAGTAGTGTCCTGGGTTGCTGATTTTTTAGGTGGCATAGTAGCTGGCTCTAAAAGATGTATTTCTGGCAAAGAAGATTTTTTAAAAACTTCCTGGGGAACAGTGATGTCTTGCCAATATTTTTAAGGGATTCCACTCAAAATATGCTCCTTACACTGTGATAAATTATTTCAGTAGGGATTTTTATTACAGAGAGTAAAGGCAAGGTAGCAGAAGGTATGTTACCTCATTAACTTGCTTAGGCAGAAATATTTTCCTAGAAAAAATAACAAAAGAAAGAAGGAACTCACTAGTTGATAAACAATTAAGCAACACTGGGTTGAATTTTTTTTGTAATATGACTCATTCCTGAAAATGTCTCTCATATATTTATCTTGTGCAACAACTGACAGTTGGTATGTTTTAAAAGGTCATATATGTATAGGGGAATTTTCAGTACAACATATCAAGGTCTATTTGGACATAAGAGCCAAAATAAAAGTATTGAGTTATTCCATAGTAGTGATCTGAGTCTAGAGGGTGAAGGACAGCTATTTCTTCCAGCGTGATGTCATGCACTTCTGCACTGCTGCAGTGTAACCTTGAATATTGCGGGCACTTATGGTCATTGCAATATAAGAAAGGTATTAAGGTATTAGAGAGTGTCCAAAGGAGGGCAACGGAGATAGTGAAGGGCCTTGAGGGGAAGCTGTGTGAGGAGTGGCTGAGGTGTCCTGGTCTGTTCAGCTGGCGAATTGGAGACTGGCGGGAGACCTCATCACAATGTGCAATGTCCTCATGACAGGAAAAGGAGAGGTAAACACTAATCTCTTCTCTGTGGTGACCAGTGACAGGACCAGAAGGAATGTCCTGAAGTTGTGTCGGGGAGCTTTAGGTTAGATATGAGAAAGAGCTTCTTCACTCAGAGTGTGGTTGGGTGCTGAAACAGGCTCCCCAGGAAAGTGGGTGTAGCACCAAGCCTGACAGAGTTCAAGAAGCATTTGGACAATATTCTCAGGCACATGGTGTGACTCTTGGGGATGGTCCTGTGCAGGGCCAGGAGTTGGACTCAATGATCCTTATGGGTCCCTTACAACTTGGCAGATTCTGTGATCCTGTGATTCTGTGATTGACTGCCAAATAATTTTAGGCATTGTGATCTGAAAGTGAAAACACCCAATTGTTTCCTCCCTATCAATCAAACATTTCTGTGGGCAATTATTCAACTCTTCTTTGAGAGCAGTGCTGGCTGAGCTGCTGTTTTATTGATCCAGCTAACAAATCTTGAGATAAAAGGACAAGAAATGTCCTTTTAGAATGCAGGAGGGCCACCAGCTACTGAAATGGTGGTTGCAGCCTTGCACACTCACACCTATTTCCACCACTGAACCATCATCTGCTGTTGCTACTGATTTTTCACCAGCTTTTTTCAGCTGATTTTCAAAATATAGTTTTAATAAAAGTATAAAGTCAATATAAATAAAGTTGACTTCTGGGACTGGATGATCTCTTGCACTCCAGATCTTGTTATTTTAGCCTTCCTTTACAGTCATGAATTCAGTTAAGCACCAAACTCTAGTGATATACTTACTGAGAGTTATTGCTATTTTATAGCTTAATTAGTAAAGTTAATTATATTTTGTAATTTTAGTATGTTTTGTTTCTATAAACATGGAGGTCACATTGTGCATAGTCAGATCTGCATTAGAATTTAAGCTAATGGTTATTTAATTATGAGAGAAATTTATTTTTTTTCAGTTTTTAGGCTATATGCTGCCAACAAAAAATTGGGGTAATGTATTGACCTACTTTTTAATTCATTTTTTTATACACTCTCTGTCTTTTAAGGCTCATTATTTTGCTCCTCTTTTACCTAAGATAGATACATTTAATGTGCAAGTTTTCTCGATGGCCTCTGAAATCCCATATGGGAATCAAAACACATGAAATAACTACATAACATGAGGACTTTTATTTACTCACCTGCTTAAGGATGAAGAAATAAATGCAAGAACCGTTGAGCACACATCTGGGTTTTTTTTTACTATGTTAATCTCCTATTAAAGTAGTCTTTTATTAGAATATGTAGAGAAGGCTTTTAATGTTCAAATGTAGAAGTTAATATGCATGGTAGTTTGATAAAAGATGTTGCAAAAACTAATCAACTTTTAATGATATCTTTTATTTTATTAGTTGAATAAATCATGCTTTTGCATCTAAATGCATGTCGATAAATAAGCAGCATAAAAAACACCTTCCTGAGAGAATTTCAGGGTATGAATGGGTTTTTGATTCAGTTTGGGGAGTAAGATTTTAATTATGCAGTTCTTCAAATTCAGCTGACACTTTTCATTGCTATTTCTGTTCTATTCTCTTGATGATTTTGGTCGTGATAAGGTTTTTAATTTCATGACTGTATAACATTGGCGAATATGCCACCTTCTTCTTTAATGGAAGAATTCAGCAAAATAGAAATGTACCTTCTCTTAAATCTCACAATACTGAATTCATCATATATGCTATGTAATCTTTTAAAAGAAGTTGTTATGATAATGTACACTGATATAATCACATGAATGGATGAATCATTTGGAGAGTCTATCAGCATAATCAGTATATTATATTTTGAGAATCAACAAAAAATCATAAGCAAATTCACAGAATGACTTTACACTGCAGTTCAGTACACAGGTTTGTTGTAACAATGCTTCTCTAACAGCTTGCTTCTCTAATGCTAGAGCATCTCACATTGCTTCTAATATTTAAACCTTTTACAGCTTCATACTTCTGAAGACAGTAAACTTCAGATGTAAAAGCAGAGAGAAAAAAATAAAAATCTCTCATGAAAGATAAGCAATTCAAAAATTACAGTTCTAAGTCTTTCTTGAAGCTATAGCCCATCAAATGTTCAATAACCAGGATAAGACAAGAGTAAGTACTATAAACAAAGTTCCAGTAAATATAGTAGATAATGCCATTGCTTCTTTTCAGTCACTACGGGATAATTTTTAAGTGTTTTTCAAATGTAAAGAAACAGAACACACTTTAGTATATTCTGTATTTTATGCAATTAAGGTTGTAATTAATTTTTCCCATGTTAATAAGTTGTTTTTGCAGACTGTGAGGCACAGATTTTTGTTAATATAATACAAACAACTTTATTTTCCAGTCACACATTTTAGCTTCAGTCAACTGAAAGTTTTGTGATTCGAGTTGATGACTCATGTACGAACAACAGTGACCTCATGTGGCTGTTGCTTCGGGGTACAGGTGTCAGGCAGTACAAGAGGAACACATCTGTCTTCATGGCAGGACTATAAAAAGATTAAACGATGCCTACTGTACTTCATTATAGTTCATTCTTTTTGTCCTAAGACCATGTTAATCATTACAATATGATACAATGTGTTTATTACAATACTGTTTGAGAGAGGGCCTTGATGAATGCAGCCATAAAATTGGCCAACAAGCTGTTATACATGGTTAAGGTTTGCCTAATACCATGCTCAAAACTTTCTGATTTCTTCTCTGATAAATTTGGTGATTATTAGTTAGCCACCAAAACGTCTCTCCTCTCCACTAAGTAATTCTGTGGTTTAGGTTGGGGTTTTTCTGTTGTTGGTGGTGATGAGTTTAGCTGCATTCTATAAAACATAGGATAGACTCATGGGTGAATACACAGATATGTGAATCCACATATCTGCAGAAAATTACTTGGACAGTACAGAAATCAGAGATTCACCATCTATGGTATAAATGAACCTGAACTGCCCTAATGGAGAATGAGTGGAATTTGGCGTAACTAATCAGCTCATACAGCTTCTGTAGCCATTTGCTCAGAATCCTGGGAATTGATGGCAAATTAAGACAAGGGCTACTCCATGAGAAACCAGCTCTAATTAGGAAGCTCTAAGCAATTTCATTGTTTTGGAGATGCTCACAAACCAATATGGGGTTATTGGCCTTATCTGTCACTGTCCTTAGCTGTTTTGGTGCTGGAGGAAGTATCAGCTTGGGAACTGAGCTATGCAGATGGTGGACTACTTCTGGACCCAAAATATTTCTAGTTAAAAATTCATCCCATGAGCTGGACCAGACTGAAGGATGGCTGGCATGGACCTTGTGGAAGAGCAAGAAGCAGTAAACTTGTGACATCCACTCTCAGGGGTTTTCTTTTATGCTCGATTTTCCAGCACACCATTGCTGCAAAATAAGACATTGACTAGTTGGAGCAAATTCAGCTGAGGACCACTGTGATGATTAAAGGCTGGAGCACCAGACATATGAGAGGAGGTTGAGAGAACTGTGTTCTGAGCAGTGATCTTATCGCTGTCTTCAGCCACTTAATAAGGGTGTGTGGAAAAAAAAGAAGCCAGACTACTCTTGGAAGTCAGCAATGAAAAGACAGTAGTCACAAGTTAGAAAAAGGGAAATTCTCAATATGTATTAGAAAGGGCAAAACCAAAGTGAGTGCAATCCAACACCAGAGTGGGCTTCCCAGATAGGCTGTGAAATCTTGCCCTGAACAACCTGCTCTAAACTGCTTGTACTTAGAGAAAAGATGACCTCTGGAGGTGCAGAACCAAAGGCAGAAATGTTTTAATTGTATGCAGCAGATTACAGTTCCGCCAAATTGCCCTGATTTGAAGGAGATCTTTATCAGTTCCATAAAACTACTGGATTTGGATAGAACATTATTGAAACTGATGAGTTTAATGGTTTGTGTTTACCAGGAATATTAGTGTAAGTGCTTCCACAGGAGACAGCTGAGTAAATAACAGTCTCCAAATCCTCAACACAAAGCCCCCATTTCTATCCAGTTCAAAAACAGAAGGACATTTTCTGGAATAGGTACATATATACATGCATTTGTGTGTGTGGAGAAAGAGAGGGAAGCAAATTGAAAATTGAAAAGGTGAGAGGAAATTATCATCTCTACACTGTAAATGTATTTGAAAAGAAAGCTATCAAGTCAGTACACTACCTGAAAAAGACTTTAAACTGTGAACAAGAAAACTTTCTGGTGATTTAATTCTTCCCATATTCAAGATAACATGATGATTGCATTCATATTAATAGGATATCATGAAAAGTGCTTGATTCCATCAATATAGGATCCTCAGAATTAGAACTACCAGACTGATCTTTATGTTATGGGTAGTTAGGGAGAATATATTAATGTGCATTTATTAGAAATGAGAAAAAAAAATCTCCATACCTAAATTCTGCAACCAGCTGTTCCTCTGCTCCAACTTGGACAAGTGAATTCTGTCCTTTATAATCAAAATGTTGAAATTTTTAAGGTTTTCACAGTTTTAGCAAGAAAGTGCTTCTTTTAACAACTCTCACAAAAGCAGTTGTGAGGCAATGGCCTAGATTATGCATCTGCTTTGGCAGAAAGCTATGAGCTGCTGAATTCCAGCTGCAGAGGGGAAAATGTAAGTTGCCAAAAATATTAATCTGTCTTTATGTCAAAAAAAAAAACAAACCCACAACACATTTAATTTGTTTTAGATGAATGCTTGCTTTCCTTTTCTTTCTCCCTGCTTCTTCAGCTAATGCTTTTAAGCTGGGAGGAAAAGATAGTGTGAGAGTGACTGCAGAAAAAAAAGGAACAATGTTTCTTTTTTTGTTCTTTCTGACTCACAGTACAAATCAGCCAAATCTAGCAACTATTATTATCCTAAATCATGAGATTTTGGTCTAACAAGGATTCCTGTAAATTGGGAGAATTTGGCCTTAATTAAGCATCTGCTTCATTTCTAATATGTAAGAAGTTTTACAAGCAAAAAGCCTTTTCTAGACCAGGGGTCTTTTCTAGACCAGGGGTTTTCTTCCGCAGTTCAAAACCATTTCTGTATTTAGCACAACCTTTGCAACAGGGGAGCCATCCAAATTCTAAGGTAAGAGATACCAGTATGCCTTGTTTTTTTAAGTAGTGAAATCTTCCATCCTCCAAGTTTTCCATTTCAAAGCAAAATTAGTAGTCAGGTGCTTTACTTCTGAAGGATTCCACCTGATGATTAAGAGAAGCAAGATTTCACCCTCATCTTACAAAAGAGCTCCTACATATATTTACTGGCTGCTGGATTGCACTACAAATGTAAGAAATAACTCTCAGAACATATGCTAAAAAGATATTTCTCTGAGAACACGTTACTCTTACGTCCGTAACCATCCATCCTCTGCAAGACTACAGGATTCTTCTAGATGTTGTGCCACTTTCAGTTTTAAAATAAAGTGAAACATAAAATATAGGCAGTGACTCATATCTAAGCAGGCTAATGGGAGAAAGGAATAGTTTTCATCTAGGCTTCCTCTCCCTTTCCCATGGAAGGTTGGACATGGTGGTCTCTGAAGTCCCTTCCAGCCTGTGTTGTTCTGTGATTCTATGATCCTATGACTTCCAGTTATCCCTTAAAAACTACAGAGATGCTTTTTTCATACTGAATTCAATTGCAAAAACTTTTTGTCTTCAAAAGAAACAGAACAATAGCTGCAAGTTATAAAAATACATTTCCAGACAGAATAGAATGTAAATATAGGTAATGAGTTGGAACTTCTTCAACTGCATCTTTAGCCTTGAAAACAACTGATTCCTTCTGAAAGTCTTTGTAGCTGAACATGAAAATTCTTCTTATACTGAGTTGACATCACACAATGATAAGTAATGGCTTTTGCACTAAAGAAACAAAACACCTTCTGGTTTTGTAGTTCTGAAATAGGGAGAAAAAAAGGACAGTCATCTTTGTTTGAGTGAATTATGAATGAAAGTTCATTTTGATATGCTTATTTCAATTTTTTGTTTGCAATTGCTTCTTTCATCCATACAATGACTTGAAGAAAAATAAACCATACATGTTTTAGGCCAGCAATGATGCTAGCCATGAATATTTTGTTTCAAAATTAGGAATAAAGTAACCCTGAATCCAGATAATCCCTCATTTTCCTTTTTACTTTCCAGTTTTGTGGTAAAAAAAGAAAGTAACTGCTGAGAGGAATAGATATGAATGAATCATCCTACCTCTGCTCACAAGTGAAAGTAAATGTCATGACATCATAGTAGGAGCATAGAATTTAAAATACTGAGACAATTTGTCCATCAAAGTATGTCCTATAAAGTATGTCTGGTTGAGCCTGATAGCTGAAACATTACAGAAAGAGGAATATAGAGACAGGTAATATTGAAACAGATAATGCTTTGTCTATCTATGGGGTTTTTTTGTGGTAGGATTTTTGATTTTTTGGTTTGGTTTGGTTTGGTTTTTTGGTTTTTTTTTTTTTGAATTCTGGTGCTTGAAGATTGCCACTTAATATATTACAGTAATCAGATGCTGAAGCAGCCAGCTGCTTTCACAAGCAGCAGCCATAGCAACCAATCTCTTCCTGGTTTGAAAGCCAATTCTACAATTTTTTAAGTAGTTCCAAGGATTTTTTTCCTGCATTATAAAGCCAGCTGAGCCATTCAGCAAAATCTCAAACTTCAGGAATATACATTTGGCTGTGTTAATACAGTTGATGTGAAAAGAAAATTCTGTATCTTTAACATGACTGAAGTCATGATACCTATCTAGAAGGAAACTGGTTTTTTATTCTAATTTTTATCTATATTTTATTTTTATTCTAATTTTTTATTCTAATTTTTATCTAATTCTTTTGACAGTATAATTTAACAGTGTTAGTCTTCCGGTGTGTTTCTAGATTCACTCTTGCAAAAGTCTGAAGTTGGGATCTGGTTAAGATTATTATCAAGGCTTCATGCAAGACGCCAGAAAAGTTTATAAATGACCAGTATGGCTCAGGAATCTATAAGATTGACGTCCCCTTCAGTGAAAACGAAAAGTGTTCAGTCAAAGTCTGACTTTTATTCCTAAGTATTGTGTATAGTAGAAGTGTGAGTTGATGCTCAAGACAATAATATAATTTTAAATAGTACTAGTCAAAGACCATGTCATGACAATTTTAATTTAATATTACACTACCAAGTTAATAGCTTTTGAGAGAAGCCTCTACATGTGGAGAAAAACACTTGTTTCCCTTCATATTCTTGGTGTAATTAAACTGTACTTTCACTAATTTTCAGACAGCTCAGATATGCCCCAGGGAGAGAGGAATAAAAATTAAAAAAAAAGGTTACTCTCCATGTCTTTGTTTTGGAAAGTCTCCTGTTTAAGTGTAACATACATTATTAGCAGCTGTAATCAGGTACATCTGTCTCAGAGACAGTGGGGCTGAAAATTTGAAAGCTATTGATGAATTTGAGTCAAGTGTCCACTATGAAGTTGCAGACTCATGACCTCAGAGAAGAAACTATCCCAGGCCATCTATAGTGTCATGTTCTGAGGCAAGGAGGTGGTGTTGCCTAGGTAGCTGAGTCTGGAAACAGGAACACTAACCCTTACAGTTTCTTTCAATTGTCCCTTCATAGCTTTAGCTAGGTATGCACTAAATAAGTTGCATAATAATTTAACCCAATTTCTAGTGAGTTATTATCACCAAGAATTTACCTGGCTCTGACAAATTTACTGGTATTTTCTACGGAAGACATTATCACAATTTAATCTTTTACCTAAATAGCTCTATTTAGATCTTAATGTTATTCTGTTTTTATTTCTACCATGTTAGCTGCATTAGATTCAGATTCTCCTGTGCTGTGTCCAAACACATAGTGAGAAGATAAATGCTGCTTAAAGTTTAAGTATGTAATGATAAATAGCAGACCAATCAAACAGTTGACAAGAGGGGTTTTGGTTTGTTTTGTTTCTTTCACTTTCAAATCACTTCCCAGGATGTAAAACCTGCAGTCACAGATTTCTCATGTTCCAGGATAAAATGGATCATTTTCTGGGTTGCATGTTAGGCTTTTGGGAACCCAGCCTCAAGATGATTAAATAGCTTCTAATTTCCAACCTGAATTAAATCCTCACCAATGTACATGCATTTGTTTTATACCAGTTCTGTCCTTCAGTGTAAATCACTCTTACTCCTTTCTCATATTTACCCTCTGAGACAATAATCAACTCTTTTCTCAGATTCACGATTTTAATGGTATTTGTTCTTAATTTATATGTGCAAAACAAGGGTCTCCTGTAAACACTTTCAGGAATTTTGCCATTATTTTAATATCAATCAGGCATCCAGAGTTCTGTAACGTGAAGGTAGAAGGTACCTGTAAAACATTTTAAAGCACCTTCCCCAAAAGAGTTCGACTAGTGTTAATTGTTTTGTCTCTTTTTGTTCATCTTATTTCTCTGCAGTCTCTCATGGCTTTATAATTCCATGTGACCCTCACTTACCTGCCGTTATTTCTATCTTTTCTGATCAGTCTGTACCCTGGAGCACCTGTGCTCCACCATATTCATATAATATTCAGCCTTATATCAAGAAGCAGTAGCAGGATATCACAATTCAACAAGTAATGTTAGTTCACAAAGAGTTAGCAAATAGCTAAACTCTCATTAAATTGAGGTTTTTTAAGAGTTAAAAGAACAAAGCAATCTGATAAGTTTTTTTTCCTGTAGATGAGGAATACACGGGGGAAAGTAAAGTGGAGAACGAGGACAGTCAGATTAATAAGTGAAGAGAGATGAGATTATGGGACTAAATTCTATGCAGAATAAGAGCTGCTACACAGATGGTGTTATTCTGCATCTG
>JAYRBT010000114.1:63277612-63304597 GCA_036023395.1 Myiotriccus ornatus
TGATAAATTTTTCCTTAAGTAAATTTGGATTTGATTGTTGACTTTGTATTTTATTTAGTTTTTAGTCTCTACTTTAGGCTCAAATTTGAAATATAGAGATGCCCATGTCTAGCATCTGAGTTTTGATCCTTAAGGAGATTTGACAGGGAGAATCAAGACGAGTGTGCTGAATCCCTAAAATGGAAAGGGTAGAAACACTGATCCAACTGTCTGATAAATTAGGCAAGCTGTCAAGTCAGCTGGAAGCAAGTAGTTGTTGTGTGAAGACAGTGAAGGTCTCAAAGGATGGATGGGATTACTAGCTCCATAATTTTCTTTTACAAAAGAGAGACAAGCCTTGAAATCAAGGCAACGGGTACTTTGTGGCCTTTGATTTCAGCTGGTGCTTATATTCAACCTTATATCTGCAATAAGTTACTGGAGATTCTGCAGTCACTAAATAAACTATTGTCCCTATGTGAGAACATTATAACCATAAAGACTGCAGTGGAGTTGCCAGCTCCCTAGCTGGTGCTGTGGTCATCCAGAGGGAAGCTGTTTGTCAATAATTGCTTCTATGTTCCCTGATGTAGTTGTCATGGTTTTGCTGATTCTTAGAAACTAAGCAGGAATTTTTCCCTTCCCCCTGTCCAGTGTGTGGAGGGGATGTTTAAATGGGCAGTTAAGTAACACAAAATGGTAAGGTCACATTCCTACTTAATGGCACTCAGAATCTTGCTTTTAGGGAAGGGAGAGGAGTTTCCTTTTTACTTTTTTTTCCCCTCTCGTCTCCTGGGAAACAGGGGGGAGGAGTTCTGGTGGCTGCTGAAGCTGGAACAAGATCAGAGTAGAAGCTTGGAGTGAGTTTTGTTCTCATCCTGGCTGTCAGCTGTGGATTCTACTTGGATTTTCATCGGAGAGGAACTGTTTTGGGGGGTTTTTTCCCCTTCCCCATTCCCATTTGTTTCTTTCTTAGCAGTGGTCCTTGTGCACATCAAAGGGAGAGGGAAAAACTATACTGCACAATTTGGCCAGCAGGACAGAGTGAGTCCCATTGGGGAAGACCTTTTTCTGTTGTTTCTCTCCCTCCTCTCTCTCCCCTTTCCCAGTGTGTGTGGGGAAGGGAAACCCAATTTCAGTTTCTTCAACATACCCCAAAATGTGCTCCCCCAGGTGGCAACGACCAGTGATCCCACAGCACCCCCTGCCGACCACCACGAAACACTGCAGGCTCTGCGTTTCCAGTTGTCCAACAGCGCCACCTGGTGACAGGCAGGGGACACTACAAGCTCTGCATCTCCAGTGATCCCACAGAGCCCCCTGTTGACTGTGGTTAGAATTGCACTAAAGGGGGCAAACTGAACTGTTTACCTTTTTTTTTTCCTCTGTGTTTGTTTATTGGTTAGTTTTGAAGGGGATTACTTGTTGGTATAGGAGTATTGTTTGGTTGTTTTACTTGTTTTCTTTCATTGTTTCTGCCAATACACATGTATCTTTTAATAAAGGGCTGTTATTTTTCCTTTTTCCACATTTTTTTCCCTCTATCGAAGCCTCTTAATTTCGGATTTACAATTGCTTAGAGGGAGGAGTTTGGGTCTTCCTCATAACTCATCCTCATCAAAACACGTTTGTCATTTAAACTGACACAGTAGTGTATTCAAGTAACGAAAAAAACAACCTGCCTCTAGTGACAGGTGGAGGCTCCATGTGGTTAGAAACAGTATCTGGAGACTCACTAGGAGAGAAAAGGCCTGTAGCTAGTGGTGCTGTGTCTGCTGAATGTCTGTAGCAGGAGTTTTGCTGATAGAGACTGAATGAACTGCATTAGATTAATCCACTTCTTCTGCCTCCAAGAAAAATTAGTCTAACTACTGATATAACTGGAGATATTTTGTGTTGTGCTGATCACCTTTGGTCTAATCAACTAAAACATGGTAATTATACAGCTTATTTCTGCTGGTTCTTTCAAGACAAAGCAATCTATTGTTATTTGTCAGCCCATGTATTCACCTCAGTTTCATACACCAAGGAATAGAATTGTTGGGATGGTAGAGGGCTCTCACAGGAGCAACAGAGCTCAAAACTGTAGCAGTCTGATCGTCTTCATAGGTATTGATTGTCATCGGTACTGGTCCTCCCAAACCAGTAAGGGCAAAACCTGATGGGATCAGATGAAGCAGGCCTGCAGAAGTAGGTAGAATAACTTGCCATTTTCTGATCTATATGTCCTTGCAGCGTACGCAACTGTCAGTTTGAGTGTACTGTCAAAGTACAGTAGATGTGTGAGAAATATCTGGGGAATATTTTCTTTCAGTATTTCTTCTGTATTTCTTCAGATGATTTCCAAAGCTAATGGAATAAATGATGAATTTAAGGGATTTTTAATAAAGACATTGAGAGGGAATAGTGAAATACGCCTATCAAGAAGATACTAACTTCATCTCAAACTGTACAACAGAATCAATCTGACATTGTAAAGATTCAGGAGATGTTTGAAAATCTGAAAGATAAAAGATCAAATTTGTGAATGCAAGATTTTCCAGAGGGAAATGAGAGAGAAAAGAGGCTGTCATTTTATAAATAACTTTTAAAGGAAATCTTTGTGATCAAGTATGTGTGTGCCTGGTTTTGCAATAAAAAGGCAAATCCTTCTGCTGACAAGTCATCAAGTGCAGTGGTACTAGAATTTCTGATCCTCTAAAACATGGTGAAGGTTTTAAAATTTACCTGGAAGGGAATTTAAAGTAGATATGGATCTGTGGTATGTCGATACAATCTGACCAGTGAACTGGCATTTTGGCAGCAGAACGATTTTTCTAACAGCAGAGGATAAACACCAGTCTGTTCACATCAAGTATCCTTTATTCTCCTGTTCTTTTGATATTTCATTGGCACGTATGGCCAGACACTACTTTTTTATACTGTGATGAATAAATGTGGTAGATTTGCTCCCCTTTTTGTTAGGAGATTCTTGAGAATGTTCTCTCTTTGCAAAATTAGCATATTAAGTTCACAACAGCCAAAGATGCAAAAAGCAAAGAAGGTAGTGGTTTTTTGCTGTTAAAAGCTTTCTTTGGCCTCTTGGGATCACAAGGGCTCTAACCCAAGATTATTTTAAAAGGGATGTGTGGATGACACAGAAAATTTCAAATTATGAGTTTTCTTTGTCTCTTTCCAAGTCAGAAAGGATAGGAGAACACTAGTAGTGCCAACCTTATCTTGCATATATGGCAAATATGGGTGCTGAAAGAAATGAGGCTGCACAGAGTTCAGTTTTGGAACTTGTCCTCCAACCTTTGAGGCACTCCCCTTTTATTAGGGTTCCTTTGTAAATGTACCTTTTCATACAGCCAAGTTAGGTTCTTTCATTCTAAATTTAACAAATACAAAATGCTGGGCATATTTGGCATTCTCAGAAGTCATAAGGTATGAGTAGCCGTCATCTGCTGTAATGAGTAAAATTGCAATTGACGCTGGAATTCCTCCACCTTAATAACACTACATTGTGTGGCTGTCAGAAGGCTTGGACATAGTATTTCTATCACCAGTAGTTCCTTCTGAACAGCCTCACAATACCCTTATTCTCTGTGTAACATAAGTACGAACAGCACAAAGAGCAAGGCATATGTATTTAATTTTGCTCTACTGGTTGTGACTGTAAAAATAGCAGCTTGATTTGAAAGGAGAACCTTTAAAAACTCTTTCAAGACTAAAGTGTTCATACAAATCACTGTGTTAATTATATATCCTAAAAATCATGCAAATAATCTTTTTAGTGGTGAATTAATCAATGTTAATCACTTGAAAAATGGCTATTACGTGTGGGATTTTTTACAAAAATGTGTCAAAGTATTTAAAGTTCTCATAGTGAATGTATATTTTAATCGTTCTGGTTTATTTCTTTTTAATAGTGACAGATGAATACTCCCTCTGTTATTTTGATGTTGAGCAACAGACACAGTAGGCAACCATAGGTGTAAACTTCTTACTCTGGGTTCCAGAGTCTTGCACAGGTTTGTAAAATAGTAATTTAGATTTCACATTTTAATTTTCATTTTAGATGTCTATGGCACAGCAGAAATAATTCCAATGAGAATGTAAAAAGTATAGCAACTGAGACATGTTCAAACTAGGCACTTGACTTCTTCTTTAGAGTTATGGACATAAATTGCTGTCTAATCTGAAAACATGGTATAAAATACTTCTCAAGACCAGGGCATAGGAATGAATTTAGATCAGAACTTTTAGTTCATGAATTATTTTACGTACTCATATCTATATACTGTCCCAAAGACGTACTTATTTCTAATGCCTCCTCTGGTGAAGGTCAGCATAAGTCTAAAAAGTAGTTTTTTAAGTCAGTTCTCTGTGTCTTCCTCAGATCTGCTGTAAACAGTAGACCCTGTGCTTTCAAGCACACCTAGATACAGGGACCACAGCACTGCTACTGTTCAAGCTGGTGCTATATATACCTTTACATCTGGACCCCTGATTTTACTCTGAGTCTCAAAATTTTCCATGGGATTTTGACTTGGGATTTACATAAGCAGAATCCTACACAGCTAGTCAGTCATCACAGAACATGCCCAGAAAGTGGCAAAAAAAATTTGTGGCATCCTCTGAGCCCAGATTTTAACAGCAGGCACAATCAAAAGCTTGACTAGATATTTAGGCAGATTTGGAGCAATATAAAAATTCCTATCTTCACAGTAAAACAAGGCTTACACATTGGCTACATGCAACACACTAGGATGTAGCCAAGACCTAAATGAAAATTATTAGTGTAATATTACTGTAAAAATTGAATCCCTAGAAATTCTCTAGAAATGTGTGTGTGTGTGTGTGATGTGTTTTCCACACTAAAGCTCATTTTCTTCCTGTCTGTGATTATGATGATGTAGGCTGCTACCACTCTGTAAGACACTAGCTAACACTCCATTGATGAACTACGGGGTTTTTTACAGTATATCTGTAATGCTCCAAGGAAGTATAAAACAAACTCCTTACAAAGTTTATAAAATTAAACTGAAATCTGAGATGGAAAAAAAGCTTTGGTTCTGTGGAGTGTACTAGATTTTTTAGATTGTTTTAGAAAAAAATAAAAGGGGATTCCAAGTTTTGTAAAGAAATGTAACAGATATTATGTGTTCTTTTACATTGATAATAGCAAATAATAAAGGACCAGACTTTTAAAATATATGGCTAGTATTCATTCATTCATTCATTCATTCATTTATTCATTCATTCATTCGTTCACTCACACATTCCTTCCATAATCTGACTCAAAATCTCAGCTATACTGTGCATTTGATGAAAGACAATTGTTGAATTGACTGCAAAACTTCGAATAAATTAATAAATTATTGTCGTTCAGCATGATCATAGAATCTACATGCTTTCAATTAAATACTTATGTTTAAAGTTACTGATTGCATACGCAAAGCAAGTATAAAAACAATAAAGTAGGTGCCTCATATTCTGGTTTTGAAATTTCCTGCAGTTCTCCTTTGCTATAGCTGAGATCTTTAGCCCTCTGAAAATTGGGCTTTAATTGATCTAGTTGGGTGAGGAAGAGGTCCTTTGGTGCCAGGATCTCTACTGCAATGCATGATAGACAGGTGATAAATAACTTGTTCAATCCATGCTGTATCAGGAGAGTAACTTTATGTGAGATATTTCCGTACTTCATGATTTCTGTGTGATGAACCACTGAGACAGCTACGCTTTTAAAGAGTTTCACGGTTTGTTGTGCTGGTGCTGTTCCATTTAGAAACAGCAGAATGCAGAAATTCCTTAATGAACTCCTTCCAATAGTCAGATAATTATCAGAAATAACTTGCATGGTCAAATGTTCTGCATCTGTCACCAGTCACATACCATGGGAGACAGGTACACTCCGCCATAAATAAAGGAACTAAAATTTGCTTTTTAATGCCTGTTCACTTTTCTTCCCAGTGATGGTCCATTGCTGGTGTGCAAGTGAAGACTGTGTTTCATACATATCTGGCCACAATACTACTGCCACAGAAGAGATTTATTAGCATAAAAGGTGAGAATTTTTTTTAGTTAGTAAATTGTATTCAATTCCATTCCCTAAGTTATTTCATTAGATAATATTGTTCTTTCTCAGGACTCAGGCAAAAAAACTTGTAGGATCAATTTCTATTTTCTTCAAAGAAGACTTATATTACACCAGAATGTCTAACATATACTCGGCAGTCTTTAGTTTATCAGAAATATTTCTGAAATATTTTTGATCTTTTTGAGAGATTCTGCTTGGGAAGAAAACTCCATATTTTTGTCTGATTCATCTCTAATAAAAATGAACAGTATGAAGGAGTCTGGGGGTTGGGTTTTACACCTGAAGGTGAAAGAGAGATGGTAACATGGCAGAATCCTTCACACTCAGGACTCAGAAATACTGATAAATGCTGCTGATGAAATCCTAACCACCCAGCAATGACTGACACAGATGTTATTTTTGCAGATAACAGTCTTATGGTACACGAAGCATTAGTCATATCTTTTAAATAATTCAGGAGAATATTAATATACTCCAACTGCCTTGTACTTAGATTGACAAGGTATGTTTAAATTAACCTCTCAGACACCCGGACAATTCAAGACATGAATTTACCGTGGGACCACCAGCTTTAAGTGGCTGATCTTTCAGTCTTTTTGGCTCCAGTAAAAAGGTTGGTAGATCTTGCATGGTCAGACAAGGGAAAAGAACTTTTGTTCTCTTCCTAATACCTAATACTTTCCTAATTCCTTGATGTCAGTCTCTAGGAGGAAAAGAGCAGGAGTAAATTTATATCCCAGTTCACTTTTGTTAGTATGGAGTGGAAGAACTGGTAATGTTGCTCTGAATGGTTTAAAAAGACCATTAGGATTTAGTCTGCCAGTAACGTTTGCCAGTCACTGTCAGGACATTACTATGACAAATGAAGAGTTGTTTTTCTTAACAAAGAAAATAAATTTACTGGTGGGGAGAATGAGGTGAGAAGGACTCATTTGACAAATGCTGTGAAGTAGTGGAATGGTATAATTTGCAGAGCAGGTTTGTCAAGTCAGGTAGCAAAGGAGGGAAACACGGACCATAATCCTGCTTCTGGCATGAGCCACTCACTGCTTGTAGTGTTCTGCCTCTGCATAACCTCTCCCAGGGCTGTGCAGCACCCACATTTCTGTCAGGCACCTCTTTGTAGTATATACATCATAAACGTGACCGTGAACATTAGCTGAAATTTGGTGATGTGTGAAAAGTGCACATTCTGGCTGATTGTACTTTTAGTCCTGCATTTGTGTATCTTTGATGCTGTGTGGCTTTTGTTATTTCTGCAGCTGAACCAAACATTTGCTTCACCCAACTGTCATGCTCTGGTTCTCATTTGTAGAACAGATAACATTTTTTGTTGTTACTCTGAAATGTGGGAAATAGGAATATTGTTATATCTGCCTCTCACAAAGATTAAGTAAAATCCTAGCTACCTTCCCTGTCTTATGAGAAAAAAAAAAAGCACCAAAGCCACAACACAACAAAATCAAAACTCCTTTCTCAATTGTCTGTTACCTAAGTGACAAGAAACACGGTTTTTCATTGTTCATCATAAGACAGCACTGTTAGGTGAAGCAGAATCCAAATACCCAGGCTACATTTGCTTCACAAACCTTTTTACAGGTATGAATTTTAGGAAAACTGTGAACTTGCCGGGTAGCTCAGGAAAGATGAAGAATCAGAAGTGACCAGAGAGGAAAATCTTTAAGGCACAAGGGATATAAAATTGTATTTTATAGCTAAATGCTCTCTTCACAGAATGTCTATGAATTTTAAAAATGCATGTATGGTTATAGTTACTTCCAAGACACACAAAATGATCTCAAGCACAAACCTTTATACTGGAGGCCAGATCCTCCTGATGCAGAAAATATTCATGTCCCAGTCTGGATTGTTTTATGGTTGCACAACAGCTCTACGTGCTGCCCTGCCAAATCTGGCTGCAGGGCCCCTTCACCCCACAGGGAACAACTGCCAACAGCTCCTTGGCAGCCGCAGTTTGTGCCAGTTGTACCAGGGCTGCACGCTTTCCTCAGGCCCTGGGAATGCATCCAGGAGCTTCCAAAAGTCCCCAATGTCCTTGCATTGCCTCCTGAGCTCTGGGGACGCAGCTGAGGATCTTCTACTTTGTGTCTCTGGGGTAATACTTTTATTTTCATTTAAACTGGGAATTTGGAAAAAGAAATGGTTGAACTGTCCTTTAAGGATGATTTTAGTCCTCTACATGGGGTCTATTTGTGTTCTACTCTTCCAAGAAGATGGGAGGAGCAAGAAATACATAACAATTCTTTTCAGTAAATGCAGAAAAAAATTCTTTATGGTTTGCATTAGGAAGTTGACTTTGGACATATGTTGAAGCTTGGACAGGAATCTAAAGTGATTGACAATGACAAACGGTGATGTACTATTCTGGGAAAATTAGTATATATCTGCTATAATGAGTTTTAAAGACATTAATGCTCAAACTTATTTTTCCTTTTAAAAGATCCTTTATTTTTCAGACATACTTTTTTCAGTGCAGTTGCAGCTGTCAGCACTGACAAGGTTGAATTTACTAATTCATGTCTTCCAGTTTTACTCTGTAGAGAAGCTAAATTGCCTAATGAAAAAGCTCCCAGATTAAATTTTCTTTTTAAATAGTGATAATAATAAAGTGGGTTCTTCATCTGTAATTCTAACTTTTATCTGTCCAAGACTGTGACTAGAATGAGGGAGAAAGAACGACGAAACACAAAGAAAAATTATAGTTGTTGTAGAAACAATTTTTTATATATATAAATCTGGTTTCTTTCATGCATTTTCTTTCTTATAGCTGATAACTGCTGAAACACTTTCCCTGCTTTATATTTTTTCTCTTTTGTTCTGTATCTGTCTCTATACTTGTGACAACTAACTGATGCATTTTGTTCTTGAGCATTTTGTGTCATAGATTTGTGTATGGCTGGATGGGTGACTGAATGGGGCACACAAAGCGTTAATTCAAGCCTCAGACTTTTGTATTTCAGGAGTCAAAAAATGATTTATCCACTGCCAGGAGCTGATATCTATCACATCTGTGGAAATGCATAACTCAAGCAGGTCCTAATGTCCCAGGGCAAACAGAGACCTGGGAGTAACAGAAAAACCTGCTGTTAAAATAAACCCAAACAAAAAACCCCAGGAGACCGCACTGTCAGCAAAAACACTCTTAGAACTGAAGCTGTATAACACACACAAGGGGATGTCCAGGACAAAGAGTGCTTAACTTGGAAATGGCTTATAATTTACTGTGCCTAGACACTGAGTGTCTGCTCTCAGAAAGGCTCTGAAAGTGCCAAATCCAGATGAACCTTCTAAGGATTTAAATGGGTTTATTTACAAGGCAAATCCTTTGGTAATGTGACTAGGGAAAGTCCAGTGTAGTACGATTGCCTAAGAACAAGTGGTACCTAATGTAACAAATCAAGCAGGAGAATAATCCATTAAATGGAAAAGAAAGTGAGATTTCCCCTTGGTTGTGAAGGTCAGGCTGAGTAGATAGTTTCAAGCATCCCCAAAATAGTTCACATTACTGAAGATACTTGAGACTTAGTTTTACCCCATATTTTTCCCCAATTTTGCGACACAAGAACATATATTTTTTTTTTTGTCTTTTCACATCAGACTTTTTTTTCCAAATTGTCTGTCTCTCCATCTGTTTTTGGAAATATGCTCAAATATGGTCATATCTGGGAAAAAAACTGATTTCTATTGAAACTTTTTATAAGACTAAGACCATATTAAAATGTGTCAGTGGAAATTTGGAGCTGGGTTGGAAATTTTAAGTTCAGGAACAATTTTGCTCTTTTGCTACGTATTTTTGTGTGATGCATTTCTGAGTCTTGTTCTTTCAGCATAGAAACGTGGTTTCAAATAAAATTTTGGAAGAAATCAGTGAATTTTTAGAAATTTCCTCTTCTCTAGGAAAGTCATAGAAACTAAATTCACCTTGCTATGTTTCTATCATATAGCTTTGGAGTAATTTCTTCTTGGGGAAAGTAACCTACAAAATGTCCCTTAATGAGCTCAGAGTGCCAAGGTGATGTGACCCCAGTGCGCTTGTCAGCTGTCCCCAGGCAGAGGCTGATTTGCTTCCAGACCAGTCTGCCTATGGAGACAGAGCTTCTGAACCTTCTGTCAGTTCACATTAAATGTAGGACAGATCTTCTATAGAGTTCAGGCGATTGTCTCCTACATATTAAATAAGAAGTTGTTTAAAAGTACTATGTATGCAATTCTCTAAATTAAAAAATGGTGCAGACTGATTTATGAGAATGCTTAAACATACATATACCAAGATTTAACCTAGATCAGATCTGATACCTAAGTCTTGTTTAGTTCTGCATTTTGGGTGTGCTTTAGCATATCCAAAATAAGTCTGTATTTTGGTCATGCTGATTCCAAAAATCTTGTAACTGTAAATCACAAAATATCAGTCACAAATGAAAAACAATGACTTTAGAATTGTGTGATGGTCCATAGAAGGTCACAACTACATTTTTGACTGATCAGAACTTCAAAGGTATCAGAATATGAATGTGTGCTCCTATTCATATTGAAAAACAGAGGGTATTAATAGTATGGCTGAATGAAAATCTCATTTATAAGTAACATTATTCCTAAACAAAAATAAAGCAAAAAAAGTAAAAGTCTGGTTCAGAGGAAAACAGCTTCATACGCACATGAAAGCTCAGCTGACAAACATCACTCTAATCCCATATTTGCATCTGCATGTGTTTTTGCTATTCACTAGATTCAGTACCATTCACCCTCTCCCTGGCATACTTTCATTCTATATTTAGTTCCTATCTGTTGATTACTGGCTGTTTCTGATAACAACGTATTCCCATCTGATAGAGGCACATCTTCAGACATATCAGAGTTAAAGTTGTTTCCTTCCTTTGACCCTGCTGTGCTGATGAGCATGTACTGACATACAAAACCCTTTTGTTATGCAAAGTTTGATTTTCTAGGACTGAACACTGAGAATTTATCAGTAATATGTTAGAGACAAGCTCAAATTTTGTTCTTCTTTCACTTGTTGACTGACAGTTATACTCAATTCCTCCAATGTTTCCTTGTATCAGTATGAAAGTCTGTCTTCTCATTACCTCATAATTTGATGTGATCTGTCGTCTCTCCCAAGTCCCTTTTTAATAATATCTCCAAGACAACCCAGAAATCAGCTCATAAAGTGTTCGTGTATTCCTATCTTGATTATATGAATAACCCAACTTTACACCTAAAAGCAGGAGTTAGTATTAGATTCTGTCAAATAGTAAACCTCTGACGTCCCCCCCAAAAAAAAGTTCAAATAGTAGCTTACCGTTGAATCATCAGTTAGGATTCTTAGTGAAATATACATTATCTGAGATCAAGGCACATGGTTATACGCAGGTATTAGTACAATATATAGTACTTACTCTTCCCCTCTTCCTAAGATTGCTACTTTTTTTCCTATCCAGGCAACTATAGAGCAAAGAGAATCTTCATTTTATTTTCTTAAACACAGACTTGGGTATCTCAGGAATCTGGTGTGAGAGTGTAGCTGCTGCTACAGTTCCCTCCATCACCAGTGAATGCAAGAACTCATCACAGGACAGTTCATCTACTATGTAGCCCCCCTTAGTGCAAAAGGAGTACCTGTTGCTATCTTGAGCCAAGAGCATTTTTGCGTTGTGCCCAAGACATGGTGGAAAGAAAATAAGGAGAAATTGCATGTGTCCAGGTTTGGATACCACTTTAAAGAATCAAATTAGTTTCAATTTTTCTGTTTTGTTATTGTTTGAGGGACAAGGAGAGAGAAAAGGGCACCTTACAAAAGAATATTTCTGATAGGTTAGACAGAAAAGGCTCCTACTGAAATGCAACTTTCAATATACAAACTAGGCCAGGAAATTATTGTTTACTTTGCTGGATGAAGAGTTGTATAGCTTTTGTGCTGTCATTCTGCATACTGTTAATTTTACAGACTAGTGTAAAAGAAACTACTAAATTGAGTTAGGAGCTGAATTTCAGATTTTGACAAAACTTCTAACTAGCTCTAAACAGAATTTTCAGAATTTCCCTTGCTTAAACTCCTTAAGAATAAATTTGATATCCTGTATAACCTTCAGATGGCGATGCTTGTTTTTCAAAACAAATGTACATGCACAGACACATACACAGAACTTGGTACCACTTTACTTCTGTATATTTTTGCAAAGGCTGTGGAGGAAATATGGCACACAGACACCTTGACTTTGTCCTCCTTAAAGGGAGCAACTGTGTAACTTCCAATAATGTTTCCTAGAATTATACTTGTAAGATACAGGTGCATATGACAGCTTTCGTCCACTTCTCAGAATGAATGCTTTGTATATACAAGGAATGTAGAAGGTATCAACCACTTCTCTTTCTGACCACTGCGCTGTTGTTGTGGCAAATTGATTTCCATCTGGATTCTCTCACTTCTTCTGCTCTTATATTTTGGTTTCAGAATAACAGCCCATGACTGAGAGTAAGCATAAATAGTAGCAAGGAAGTAAGGCATGGAGGCAAGAGAGCAGGTGGCAGAAGGTGAAATGGAAAGAAATGAGGTACAGACATTTATGCATGTGCAGTTACTTATACAAACAGAGATGTCTGGGTATGGTTCATAATCTTAGGATCTTACTTCATAAAACAAGAAAAATTCAGACATTAATTTTTCACCATTACTCTCTCCTCATATATCCAAACTAAGACTTTACTATTTTATTTCAATTTGAATAGTAATACAAGTGAAAACAATCTTGACTTTGCAATATTGATTAGCTCTGTGCTTTGGGTATTCAGCTGAGATGGTCTCTCTCACAATTCAAGCAAGTAGCAAAGCTGTCCAAACACAGATGACCCAAAATATTTAACTGTTCATGTAAAATGGAAGTGCTTCAGAAGAGAAACAATTAAGAAGAACAAGGGCTTTTCCTGAGCATCATACCTGCTATCATCCTTTACTAACCACTGAGCTATTGCGGGCAGCTGTTTTGTTAATATGAATGTAATTTTGGTAGTCAAGAAAGAGTATTTTTGAAAAAATATGGTTGCGTCTAAAATCCCTTTATCACCTTTAGTGAGGAGGATCTACCTGAAGGACAGGCTAAAGGAGCAAGCAGAGGGTTAGAGGGGTGATCAGAAAAGAACTGCATACTTAGCATCAAGTAGTGAAAACTTGTCAGTGAAAAAGGTTTGGTCAGTAGAGCTAAAGGACAAACAGGATAGAGCACTGATTGTAAGCTTTGGCTAGAAAAAGCTAACGTTTTCAGTTAAGTGACAGGTTTGAAGTGTGTTAAGAGTACTGGGAAGAGAAAAATCCTGCTGGTGACTGTACTGTTCAATGAACCTTTGCTTCTTCATCTTGTGCACTGGACAAGGAGATTCCTTTCCCTCTACTTTGCCACAGAGTCAGGTGCTTATACCTCCTGGGAGGAAGATGAGAAGCGTAAATGCCAATTCATGTAGCAGAGAGGAGTTGACTATAGGTTCCCAAGTAAGAATTGTTTAGGATGGTTTCTGATTTTATATGATGATGACATTTATGTAGAGGTATGCTGGTTCGAGGGCAATTTTTTGCTAATTTCATTTTCAGCTGATTGACTACATAGGTAATTCCACAGCTGTGAAATTTCAAGCAGTGCAATGAAAAGATTGCTCAGGTTTTAAAATCATTATTCTTATTTAAATTGTTAATATTTTTCTTCCCCTCAATTTTTTTTAGATCTACTTGTTTTCAGTTTTATAAAATCTTGTTTAAAAATCACAGAATTTTTGAGCTATTTAAATATTTCAATGAATCAGACAAAGAAAAAACCCCTATCTGCTTAATATTTTTGCATATTACCTTCATGTATTTAGACCATATAAACTGTTACTATTTAAATTTCAACAGTGTTCTGTAATACTTAGGTGAACTTCACAGGTATGTGTGATAATTGCAGCAAATTAGAAGAAGATGAAAGAAATCCAAACTGAAGAAGTTACCATTTTCATAGGTTTGAATTGGTGTCTTAACTGGTTCTGAACTACAACTGAGAATCGAAGTGGAGAAAATCACCCAAATTTACCCTCCCCCTTAGTCAGCGGTAAGCTTCATAGGACCCTCCCCAAGCCAAATAAGGTCAGGAAGAATGTGCTAAGCGCTGAGTGTGCTAAGAATAAAGTTGAACTGGGATGGATAAGGTTACTTTGAACTCTATATTTCATGTTTCCCGACATACTCCCCAAAGACCTGCAATTATGCTGGAGAGGCTGCAGGAGCGTTGAACAGTTCTTTCCCAGTTCTTTTGATTTTTGTTGTCTCTCCATGAGTTCCTGTCCTGTTTAGAGCTGTGTCTTTTTACTTTTTATTTGTAGTGTGCGTGGTTCTGGGGATACTAGGAAAATGTGCTGAAGGTTCACTCTGAGGCATGGCTATTTTTGTTAGAAGCTGATACTTTAGACTGAGCTTTAAGTGGTGCCTCTGGAAGACCTTGGGTTGCTTTGAGAGGGCAGGATTCTGCAGAGGAAACAGACATTTCAGAGGGGCACAAAAGAAGAAGGAACACAATTAGACAAAGCAGAGGACCTCCCTCCTTCTCATTCTGCAGCTCCTGCCAGAGCCAACAACCCAGAAGTACAATCTAAGCTGCCACAGTACATCTTGACCATTTTAACAAAGTGTCTCTTACCATCATCATGGCCGAGATTACATCAGAAGGTACAGTAACTCTTTTCAAATATAATTAACCAAAAAATAAATGTACTTTAGCAGTATAATTGAACTAGTATGTAAAAAAGATTTGTTACTCTTATCAAATAATGCTTTTACTCCAGGATCATTTCATGTTGTTTGCTGGATTGCCTTTTGCTTTTCTTTCCTATTTTTTCTTTCTTTTTTTTTACTTTTTCAATCCTGTAGCCTGAGTTTTTACCAGTTACTGAAGCTAGTTCTCTGTACACCTCTAAAAATAGCCTTAGTCTCATTTGCAAAACATCACCACTTAGGCAGCTTCATTAGAGTGATACAAGAGGGGAATGTGTAGCTTTTCAGGGCCTTTTGCTCTCAAGCTTTTGCTCAGGTAGTCCCTCATAATCAGAGATTTGCCAGAGTCAGAACAGTTTACTTTGTTGGCCTTGATTTTTCCACAGGGAGCACAGATTATTTGTGAACTGTATATGTAGTCACTGAAGTGTAAAAGATAAACACTCTGAAATCCTTACTCAGATAAAGTTCTAAAGGAGTCAGAGAAAATTGTACTGAAATAAGTATGCCAAAGCTTGGCCTGTAAGAATGAAAGGCAATAGTATTAACCAGTAAATACCTATTCTAAAATATGAATGTTTCATGTACTTTAATATTTCCTGACCATTCATATTTAAATAATATTTTAGATGCATAACAATATTTTATCAGCTGCAGTCAGACAGGAGGATATATTTAAAATGCAATCCTCTTTTTGTTGAATTTCATTCCAAACTTTTTTTACAGTGTTTATCTGAATTTAACAATGACACTACAAAAGTTGCTTTTAAACAGTCTTCCGAAGGTTATTTTTATTCTACTTCTCACGGTTATGTTGTCTTTCAGTGCACAAAAGCTGTAGTTTTCATCTTTCATTTTTTATTGTTCATACTTGTAAGAGGATTCTGCATTGTGTTATTGATGAGTTACCCCCTTCCTTCTAAAAGGTTGATATTAAGAGTATGTCAAATTATTGGTTGATGTCTGGTCAGCCATAGCAAGGAGGCAATGTGATTTCTTTTAATCAGCAGTTGGACCGATCTCTAATTTACGTCTGGCTGCAAATACTGACAAAACAGGTGTCTCAGGCTGACAGCTGAGACAAACACTGGTTTATTTGGATATTCTTAACCAAGTTTGTTGGAAATGTAAGTTATTTTGTAGCTGTGATCAGGGAAATCTATGGAATAACCAAATTAGTAAGATTTTTAGTCGAAAAATAATACTAAAAATAGAAAACTTTTCAATCAGTCTGGAAGCGACTTTTCAGTCATTTAGTTTATTGAAGAAAGAGAATGAAAGATCCTAAAATTACATCAAAGATCCTATAATAAAACGAAACAAAGAGTCTGAAAACATTTTTATTGTGCTTTTATAGTGTTTTTACAGGTATTCCTTGGCTATAATAGTGTGTGTCTTTCTTCTGTGTTTTTTTTGTGCAAAGCATAGACTTTAGGTGACAAAGGGCACCAGCTCCACAGTAAGATGACCTTCTGTATGACAGATGAATAAACCATATAATTTCTTTAGTTTAGTTTAGTTTAGCCTAGTTTTGTTTTCACATATTTGGAATGGACTTATGTTGATAGACTGATTTTTAAACTATGTATCCATGAGATGGAAATTTTACTCATGGAAGAAAAGTAAGAATTCTGCCTGAGGCTAATGTTTCACTGCAGTTTATTTTCCTCCGGGGCTAGTTCTGGCACTCACAGTTTGGAAGTTTAAATATAAACTTCAGCAACAAATAGTTTGGTTAAACAAAAAATGTATTAAAATACCTGTTGCTTCACAGAATTCCTTTTTTTTTTTTTTCCATACTACATCCCATCCCATGATTTTCTGAGGTCTTCACAACTTGATTAGGATTAAAACACTTGCTCCTTGGGATAGGTATTCATAACTCTATCTTACACTGTCAGTCTCACTTGCCTTTTGAGTTACCACGCTGACACATCAGAGAACAGGGAGGAACAGTGATGCAGGCTTCAGCTCTGCCATGGCCACTGTAGCTGCTGGTTTAAAGAGTTGGTCCAGCCCTGGTAGAGTGTGTGGGTGGATATCTCAGGATACCTTTTTCTGACAGCCCGTGTCAAGATCGTGATCTATTCAAAGATAGAGTAATAGGGATAATGTAGCTCTTTCAGGTCAACATCATGATAGTGACAGTGAGACTAAGTTACTTAAAAAAATGTAGCCACTAAGCAGTGACCCTGCCCTGTCTACTTGCATCACAAGCCACATGTGCTACCTATTCTTTTCCACAGCTACAAATTGTTAGTTGTGGAAATACTGGTGAAATGTACACTGTGTGAAAGACAAAATGAGATCTCTGAAGACAGCAATTTATAAGTGTCCTTAGAAAGTTGGCAGGACTTATGACTCCTGCTGTCAAGTATTTAGGAGAAGATTCCAAAGGATTATCTTCAGCATTCTCATATTACATGTCATTGCAGTCACAGAAATGTACTATTAAAGAGTGGAAGTCCTTAAAATTGTATAAAAAAAAATCTCAGTTCGGATACTAAGTACCATGTCTTTCCATCACTCTCAAGGTCTAATATTAGTATTATTAGCATTATTAAAATATTATTATTAATGATATTAATTATTATATTGTTATTGTTACATTTAAGCTGTTATTGAGTATTCTTGTAATGGTCAGGATCTTTACGGTGATTCACCTAAGTGATTGTCTAGCAAGCTATGTTACTTTGCTGTGTTTATGGAACACAGCAATTGGACTGGGCTCGATGGCAGATGTAGTTCACAGAATCACAGAATATGCTGAGTTGGAAGGGACCCATAAGGATCATAAAGTCCAATCCTTGTCCTGCAGAGTACCATCCCCAAGAGTCACACCATGCATCTGAAAATATTGTTCAAATGCTTCTTGAACTCTGTCAGGCTTGGGGCTGTGATCACATTCCTGGGGGTCCTGTTCCAGCACTCAACAACATGGTGAAGAACCTTTTTCTAATATCTAACTTAAACCTCCCCTGACACAGCTTCAGCCCATTCCCTTGGGTTCTGTCACTCGTCACCACAGAGAAGAGATCACTGCCTGTCCCTCCTTTTCCCCTCACAAGGAAGTTTTAGACTGCAATGAGGTCTCCATCCCTTGGTCTCCTCCAGGCTGAACAGACCAAGAGACCTCAGCTGCTCCTCATATGGCTTCCCCTCAAGGCCTTCACCCTCTTTGTTGCCCTCCTTTGGGTGCTCTCTAATAGCTTAATATCTTTCTTATATTGCAGTGCCTCAAGCTGCACACAATATTCAAGGTAAATATTCTGCAGAGCAGAGCAGGACAATCACCTTCTTAAACTGTCTGGTGATACTTTGCCTGATGCCCCACAGGACGTAGTTGCCCCTCCTGGCTGCCAGGGCTCTGCTGACTCATACTGAAATTGCCATCGAACAGGACCCCCAGGTCCCTTTCTGTGGCACTGCTTTCCAGCATCTCATTCACCAGTCTGTATGTACATCCAGGGCTGCCCCATCCCAGGTGCAGAATCCAGCACTTTGCCTTGTTGAACTTCCTACGGTTGGTGATTGCCCGGTCTTCTAATTTGTCGAAGTCTCTCTGCAGGGCCTCCCCACTCAGAGTCAATAGCTTCTCTGAGTTTTGTACCATCTGCAAACTTGCTTCATGTCCCTCCCAGTCCTGCATCCCCGTCATCTGCAAAGATGTTGAAGGGCACAGAGCCTAAGATGGAGACTTGTCTGTCTCCACCTGTGGAATCCCACTAGTGACAGGTCACCAGTCTGATGTTACCCCATTCACTATTACCCTTTGTACTCGGTCCTTGAGCCAATTGCTCACCCACCACATGGTGTGTTTATCCAGCTGTGTGATGGACATATTGTCCAGAAGGATCCTGGGAGAGACAGGACTGAAAGCTTTACTGAAATACAAAAAGATTACATCAATTGACTTCCCTTGATCAACTAGGTAGATTTCCCTGTCATAGAAGCAAATCAGGTTTGATAAGCTAGACTTTCCTCTCATGAAGCCATGCTGGCTGTGACCAATGACTGCATTGTCTTTCAGGTGTTTTTCAATACTTCCCAGAATAATCTTCTCCATAACTTTACCAGGCACTTAAGTGGGACTGACAGGCCTGTAGTCTCTGGGGTTCTGCTTCTTGGTGTTCTTGAAAACTGGGACAATGTTCTCCAGCTTCCAGTCAGGTAGGACCTTTCCAGATTCCCAAGACTAATCAAAAATCATTGAGAGAGGTTTTGCAACAACATCAGCCAGCTCTTTGGGGATTCTGGGATGAATCCCATTAGGTCTCGTAGATTTGTAGGGATTCAGATGGAGCAGCAGATCCCACACAATTTCAGGGTTTACTGGGAGTTGATCCTTGTTGCAGTCATCGTCCTCCAGCTCAGGGCACTGAGACCCATTAGTTCATCATCCATGTTGAAGACACAGGTAAAGAAAGTGTTAAACACCACTTCTTTATCTCCAAAGAGGTGACTTTCCTCATCCTGCAATGAGCCAATATTTCTATACTGCTTATTGCCATTAATTGAAAAAAATCTTTTTATTGTTCCCCACATTTCTGCCCAGCTTCCACTCTAGCTGAGTTTGGGAAGCACAAATTTTCTCCCTTCAGTGGCAAGCAGCATCTCTGAATTCTTCCCATATCACTTGACCTTGAGCCTGGCACCTCTGAGAAATCGCTTCAAGCAATATACAGCTTAATCTGTATGTGCACAGTAGCTCCAGCAGCAGCTTTATAGTTGGTCCTTTCTAGTCCAATCTCCTGCAGGTCACAGTGCAAGGTTGATGGCTGTCCCCTAACACTTTATCCTCCCATGCAGGGAAGAATGAACAGAGACTCAGCTCTGCTTGCTGCAGCGCCCTGGAGACTGCACTGATCTAATATGGGGAGGTGAGGAAAGGAGAAAGACAAGGTTTCCATGCCAGCTGTCTGTCTGCCACAACTTACTTCTCCACTGGAGCAAGAGAGAAGCAGGAGTCAAACAGAAATAAGACAATGAGTTACAGTCTAGTCCTTATTTTGCTGCTGAGAGCTGAGGAACTACATATTTCCTCTATCTGGGAGCAGGCTGTCTGCTAGGAGACTGGTTAGCCCTGAGGCCACACACAACTTGTCAGTGACAAAATCAAAATTAACTTTTCAGGATTTCAGTCCTATACTCAGAGTTGTTGATAATTATGAAATGTTTTAAGATGTAAACCATTTCAAAAGGCAACAAGATCTGCATGCTTGAAGATTAATAGACATGAAACTAATAATGTATGAGAAATAACATGCAGGAGCCAGAGTGTAAAATCTTTATGACTTCACAAGTCTGATGGCCAGAAGCTAACAGTAGCATCCAGTTGACAAAAAGTTTAACAAAATCAGACTACAGGCAAGAGGAAGACTGCTACTTCTCATATTAATTCATGAGTTGCTGCTAAAGGTGCTAGTTGTGCTGACTGCAACAGGGTCCTAGATGAATAAATTAGATGAGATGATTTATTTTGATGGCTAAAGGCACATGAGGTGTTTCCTACCATTTAGACTTACAAGGTTTCCTACCCTTCAGTTAAACTGCTGTTCAAGCTTGGAATTAGAAGGTTTCTATAGAATTCATTTACCACCTAGTGAATTTTCAAAATGGAAAGGTGTCTTCTTTTTCTGGTTTTCAGTGTTGACAAGGAAGCAGATGGTATACCTTTTACAGCAGGGTAAGGAGGATACAACTATTTTAGCAATGATTTTTGAAGGAATTAGTCTGTCCTTGTTCAGAACTACCAGATAAAATTAACAGTCTAGTTACCCAGAGAGACACAAAGTCAGAAAACCCTGCTTGAAATAAAGTCTTTGTAAGAAACAAAAGCTCCAAATTCTCACTGAAATTCCTTAAAATTTGTATTCCCCTTTGACTGCAGGCCTGGACAACTGAGCTTGTTAGTTTGGCTCCAGCCTTGGTCCTTTCTCATGGCCTGGTGAAGGAAGAGTGATGCCAAATTTACTCTCTTAGGTTTTACGTTTAAGAATTTGCAGACAATGCTACTCACAGCTGATACGTTATTTATGCATGTTCAGTTGGTACAGGGAAACTCTTACATGTCATTACTTTAGGTAGACCTTAGAAAGTTAGCTACCTATGGACAGCAGGAAGACTTAAAACCTATAAACCAGATGGCTAAGGTGTTGTTAGTCCATAATGGGCTGAAAGTGTCTGTGTACAGTTAACTCCCCTTTACTTATAGGCAAAGATCTGGACTGTAGGTCTGAGCATTTATTCATTTTTCTTTAAAAGAACCTGGTGCTCATAAGTATTTGGAACATATTTTAAGGTTATTTATGTGATAAGAAATGTGTTTAAAATACTACTAGTAATTTCAAGTTATTGGGGAGATCAATTACCACTGACTTAAAAATGAAATCTGTGCAACTACTTACATTCTCGGAAGCCCCAACCTACAGCCTCAGTTACATAAACCTTGGAAAAGCTAGTCTATAAATATTTTGTGCACTTTTACCCGTTGCCTACAATGTAAATACTGAATAAGAAGTAGATTCATGTTGCTTTTATTGGTCTGCCCTGGAAAGCAGAAACTATTTTTTTTTTTACCTTTTAGTTTAAATCATATTTCCTAATATAGGTCTGGCTTCAGTTTAAGGCATCTTGAGGACAAAGAAACAAGTTACCCTATTTGAATTAGGTCATGTGGTTACAGAAAAATCTTTTCTTTCTGGTTTTATTTGCTCGTTTCTTCTCTGTTTAAAATATTGAGCTAGTAAACACTACTTATTTTACAAACTTAAACCATATTTAAAGTAGTGGAGGGTGAATTGCTTTAAATCAAAATGATTGAAAAAATTGATTAATTAAAACACCAATTTTAATCATTATTTAAAGTAACAAACAAGGAACCTGGATTTCAAAATAGCAATTTTAAAAATTTTTACATATGTCATCTATTGTTCTTTTTCCCAAAAGAATGGAAAAGACACACTGATTCCTGTTGGCTGATTATTAATATGGTAACTGAATACAGCCTTTCTCACTAAATTTGTGCCTTTCACTCTTAGAGAGAAAGATAATCAGAAAATACGTCTATTTAAAAAAGCTATATTTTAGGAACCATTTATCCAGATTCTTAGTCTTTTCAAGTCGTTTTTGTTGGGTTTTTAATGATAGAGAATGGTAAATGGTGCATATCTCTTTTGCTAGATAATGATTAAATTTTTACTTGTGATTTCTGTCAAGCTTCATTAGATTGAATTAGAAGGAAACTGGAATTCAATTAAAATGATACAAATCCAGCATTTAAAAATTATTTATCTGTGTACTGTAAAGTATATATAATGTTATTTCTAATTTAATTTCTGGTCATTGCATCCTACAAGATAAGTAACCGATAGAGCTCTTTTTCTTTCATGTAATGTTTATTCAAAGGTTAAAAAAAGAAGATATATTTCCACTTTTTAAAAAAATATCCTAATTGTTTCTTGTTATAAAATAATAATTGAATTCAAATAGTAAAATAAATTGAATTAAGAACACGTTCTTTGTATTTGCAAACAGGTTATACTCTCAAAAAAAGGCTACCTTAATTTAATTGCATCTGTTTAGTCAGTGATTTCCAACAGTTCAGTGACTTCTTTAACACTTTTCACAACTGTAATGGCTCGATCACGGCTTTTTTTGTTTAAATAAAAGTGATTTCTATAGATAGTAGTGTAAAATTGTAGTACAAGTGTGGTCCTTAGCACAGATTTTCTTAATTTCACATTTAATTTTTAAAACGGATTTTTTTAAAGACATGTAAAGAAAACTAGTTTATGATTCAAAAAGCATCAACAATTGTATTCCCTTCCTTCCCCCACTGCAGAATCATTTTAGCGGGTCTTAAAAAAGAGAATTGTTGAGGATTAGTATTGAAATGTCTTCAGATACATGTAAAATGGGAACACAGGGGTTTTCATACAATGCTATCACATTTAATTAAAACCTAATCAAAGGTGTGGTCAAAGAGAATTTACAGAGTTGGGCAGGCTTAATATCCTCAGTGCTTTCCATTGACAGATCAGACTGGTAGCACAGCACATGAAGTAGATAAGCAGATCTGAACTACATCTAAAGACGTAAGCTATGGACAACAAACTATATTTCTTATCCATATCATCCCACTGACAAGTTCTCTTGCCAGCTCTAAGCATTTTCACTGGAAAAATGTGATTATTTTATATTTTAGTGTTAGCCCTGTGCCTTTATATAAATCTTGCTTTAGTGCATTGGAACAGACCATTCAGACTTTAAGTCCCTGAGTGGGAGTGTGTTTAAGCTGTATGTGATCAAAAGGGACCAGCAAGATTTAGCTTCTAGATTTTTTTCCTAATGTATGCCGACAGTGCAGTTGATTTATGTGAAAAAGTCTATTGGAATTATGAAGTACATGGCTACCAAAGCTACTACTGGTAGAGTTAGTGACACTGATAGGTAGCAGAGATACCAGGTGACACTGTTGACAGACCTTGGCCTGTACCATGTTCTGTCCTTTTCTTCATAGTCTCTGACACTTTATTTTTTCTCTGTAATATTTTACCTTTTTCTCTTTCTCTTCTCCACCCTCTTTCAAAATATGTTAGATAATGTTGTAGGTAATATTCAGGAGAGGTAACTCTGGTCACTTCTTTAAATGCAGGTATTGAAGCTATTGATTTTTTTTTAATTATTATTTCTTTTATCCCCAACAGTCCATAAGCTGAAGCTCACCTAAGTTATACTTTCAGTCAGATCAGTTCAGTTGCTCAAAATCATGGTCAATGATGGGTTTTTTCCACAGAAACCAGAATGAAAAAGCTGTCACTTTAAGTCTGGAATAAGCCTCACTTGAGTGTTATGGCTGATTTGTCCTTATTTTGGAATTAGTCTGACAGCACAGTATGAACTTGTATCTGGCCTTAAAGTTCTTCTTGGTGTCATGCAAAGGCTTTTACCGTAAGAAAGGAAAATATTAAATGCCAAGCACAGGAGAACTTTCTCACTGGAGAAGCCTCCTCTTTCTATCTTCAAAGTTAGTTTTTAAAAATCCTTTACAAATATGTAATGAGTAAAGACCTGCTACTCCCTGTACGTGCTTATGTTCTCACAACTTCAAAAGTATCTCAGTACCTTTGCCTGGAGTCAAATTGTCAAAGGCACAATGAATCTAAGCCTTTGTAGCCTCCTTTAGTATGTAAATGAACTCATTTTTTTCCTATATTCTATTATGTAGATTTAAGTTGTGGTTCTCTATGCATGTCAGGAAGGCTAAATCTTGTTTCAGTCTTTGCTGAGAGGCTATTCACAATTGACACAATTACCATAAATACAGTTTTCTGGTAACTATTTGACTGTTTTTAGAGGCATAATTTAATACATCTATTCAAATGTTAAGGTCCTTATTTTGCATTGAACTTCTTCTCCTACAGCAGATGGGACCTCAGTTTTGACTTCAGGTGTATCCATGTGACTCTTACTGAAGTTAGCAGTATCAGTGTACGAGCATATCTGCTGCAAGATACAACTTAACATCCCAAAGAGGTGATATCAAATGTATGTGATACAGTTCAGGCTATGTACATTTCATAGCTTTAGGATCCAAATATTTAAACTGCAATTGAACCATAAATTTAGTATAATTTCAAATGGTTTTTTTCTTAAGGAAAACATTCAAACCCTCTTCTTCCTAGAAATTTTGTTCAACCACCATTCATGTTAGGATTAAAAAATACGAGCATTTTACAAGGAGACATCCAAAGTTAGACTCACCCTTTTAAATATTTACTATTGATTTGGTTTGTTGTTTGGGGCTGGGTTTTTTTGTTGTTGTTTTGTTTTTGTTCTTTTTTTTTTACAAGGAGTGTATCTTATGTATTCCATGTTATGTGTATGTTGTAGCAAAAGACCTGTGATAGAGGCTGAATGTGTGAACTCTGCCTAGAGCAGCTACATACTAGATGGTTTCAACAGTGAGTTGAAGCAGAACCACTACATACTCTGCTCTTAATTTGTCTCACAACCCGTAAAGTCAATGAAGATGTTATTTTAGTAGTGGGGTGAATTTTGAGAATACAAGATTTTCTCCTGCTTCAAAAATGCAGGGCCTTAAAAAACTTTTTTTTTTTTTTTTAAATCTGTAAATGTATTTGATAAAGTTTTCACTTTAGTAAGAGGCATGTCAACTTAAAACTAAATACAAGTAGGTTTTTTTCTCAGAAAGAGTAGTCCTGTTGTCAGATGCTCAAGCAGAAATAATCCATGTGAGATACATCCATCCTAAAACACGTCTTGTTCTAGCATTTTGTACTGATTCCCTAAAAGCCACTTGAAATGCTCTAGAGAATGTGATGCTCTACTCTGCTATTACTTACGCAGATGAAGTGATGAATTTCCAGATCCGTAACAGCCCAAACTCTCCTTTTTCAACCTAGTCTCTCCCTTCCTTCTCCAGAAATAAGTGCAGTGGGGCACTCTCCCCAGAGACACACCTCCATGCCTATTCCTTTCATTTATCACAAGTGAGATATCCATACATTTTGTAATACAGCTTCATTATATTTTGTCTGGCAGTTTCTATTGAACCAGAAGTGTCCGGTGATTTGTTGCAGATTTTTTTTAGTGATTTATACAGAGCTCATGTAACAAAGATCACAAGGGGAACTTTGGTAGGTCAACTTTTTCTCTGGGAAGAGGGGAACTTTGGAAACTATGGGGAAAATCACTACAAATATATGAGAATGCAATTTCAGGAAAGCTTTGCAAGGTTAGTTAAGAATATTAATGAGGCTTCAGTACTGACTTAAGATTAAAATTAAATGTGAATTAAAGTGTGCATATGCAGATATTAGTGCATTGGGAAGAGGAATGTGGAATTTTACCAGTTAATAATGAATTAAGATAATTTCAATTATACAGGCAAAGCAATGATGAGGGCTAGAATTTTGTCTTAAAAAACAATTAGTGGGAATTTCCTTTTAAGAATATATTTGTCATTGTTTCATTTTGTCATCATTCAGGATAGGCCAGTGTATTTCACACTGTGAAGTGCTAAAGGAAGTTTCACAGAAAGGTACAAATGACTAAGTTAGTTTTACAGTATTTCTATCCAGACTTCAGTGTGTCACTTTAAGCATAGAAAATCAAAGATAATGTCACACTTGTGGAGGTTGCCAGAACTATAAAGTGGCACTGGATCTAATTTTTTTTCTCACAGTAGTGCCTAGAGGTCAGGACTGCATTGGACTAACTACTTTACCTTGTGTCGCCAGAAAGAGTCTCTGTGGTAGAATCTTAAAGTAATTTAAAATTTTAAAGATATTTACTTAACATCTTAGTGATTAAAGTAATTTTGATAATAATTTTAGGTTTTAATTTTCTAGTGAAGTGAATATTAAACTATAATACAATACTCACTAAGTTCATGGATGACACCAAGTTGGGTGGGAGTTTTGATCTGCTGGTGGAAGGAAGGCTTTGCAGAAGAATCTGGAGAGACTAAATAGTTGGGCCAAGGTCACCAGAATGAGGTTAAACAAGGCCAAGGACTGTGTTCTACACTTCAGCCACAGTAACCCCATGCTTCAGGTTGGGAGAAGAGTACATGGAAAGTGGTCCAGAAGAAAAGGACCTGAGGATGCTGGTCAACAGCAACTGAACGTGAGCCAGCAGTGTGCCCGGGTGGCCTAGAAGGCCAGTGGCATCCTGGCTTGTATCAAAAATAGTGTGGCAGCAGGACTAGGGAAGTGACTGTCCTTCTGTACTTGGCCCTGGTGAGGCCACACCTGAAGTACTGTGTCCTATTCTGGGCCCCTCACGCCATGAAAGACCCTGAGGTGATGGAACATGTCCAGAGAAGGGCAGTGAAGCTGGTGAAGAGTCTAATGATTAAGTCCTATGAGAAGGAGCTGAGGGAGCTGGGGTTGTTTAGCCTTGAGAAGAGGAGGTTCAAGGGGGACCTTATCACTCTCTACAACTACCTGAAAGGAGGTTGTAGTATGGTGAAGGTCAGCCTCCTCTCCAGGCAGCTAGTGACAGAGCAAGAGGACAGCCTCAAGCTGCACCAGGGGAGGTACAGGTTGGTACATCAGGAGGACTTTCTTCACGGAAGAGGTTGCTAAACATTGGAATGGACTGCCCAGGGAGGTGGTGGAGTCACCATCCCTGGAGGTGTTCA
>JAYRBT010000114.1:63304697-63355109 GCA_036023395.1 Myiotriccus ornatus
CTTCACGGAAGAGGTTGCTAAACATTGGAATGGACTGCCCAGGGAGGTGGTGGAGTCACCATCCCTGGAGGTGTTCAGGAAGCAACTGGACATGATACTTAATGCCATGGTGATCAGTCAAAAGTTAGACTCAATGATCTTGGAGGTCTTTTTCAACCTAAATGATTCTGTGATTCTGTGATTAAATACTTGAGAATATTTTTAGTGCTGACCTGTGCCATTTTGATATATAAACCATGCTTTCCACTTTCTGTTTGATGACTGGGTTTTTTACATAAGTAACCCAGAGAAGAAGAAAAGTGGTTATGGCACTCCTCACTCTGCTGGAGATGGTCACATTTGGTGGGCTTCAGGACCTATGAGATTCCTCACTACTCCCTGCTAGAGCCATTTGCAGTGGGATTCCTCTCCTCCCGGTGCTAGATGGCTGTGATGGTCCCATGTCCCCAGGTGCAAGGAAGAGGGTGGCTGAGCCCATGCGACCCATAGGCACACACCACTCCAACCCAGCTTCATTCATCACTTTCCCCACCTTTAGTCCTCTCACTAATCCTATTAAATTCTTAGTTCAGCTATCTCAAATCAGTGCTACTTCAAGCAGAAGAGGCAGCAACAGTATTTCTTGGTGCGTGTACTTACAGTGTTTTTGAGTTTATTTTCAAATATCAAAAATATTCATTTTCTGAAATAATTTTTCAGCATAGCAGAAATTTGTCTTAAATATTGCAAACTTTATGTAAAATTTCAACTAAACCTGTCCATTCTTCTTGCTGTGGTACTGAGCCACTCTGAGGTGTGAATGCAACATAATGTTTATTTGCAAACATCATGAAGGTACAACCATTGATTCATTGCATCTGCAGGCTCTGTCACTTTCCCCTCTATTCACTCCTCAAGCTTTTAATATATTCGCAGAATTTCTCAAATGTGAACATGATTTTAACTTCCAGATGCTCCTTCTTTCCCTGCAAATGCCAAGGTAGGCAGATATGAATTATATCTTCTCTTGAAAATAGATGTACCTTGGTTGCACTGGAACAATTCCAGTGTCAGTCTTGTCCTATTGGAGGAAGCAGCTGTTTTCCAGGTGAAACCATTTAGCATGGAACAAAAGACCCCAGAACAAAAAATCTGTTTTCTAGCCCAGAAATCTCATTTTCAGGCAATTCCACATCTCCCTGATTTTCAATGTTTATGTAAATAAGCAGGAAGGGACACCTTTCCTCTTGTCCCATACAATGTCAGTAAAAAATTACACAGGAGTCTGAATTCCTGGTCTTTTGAGCACACAGGACACAGCAAATAGTTATGATTAATATTAGATCCTTGTGTTAAGGATTAGAAAGGAATGGTGGAAAAAGCTTACCTTAGTAAGTCCTTAAAAAATTCTCTGGATCTTCCTCCTGCCCTGCACTACTCATTTTCTCAGATATCTGGTGAGAGCTTGTAGTTTGCTATGTAGTATGGAAATCAATCTCCAACCTGAAAAAACAAAACAACCAACCATCCAAAAAACCACTAACATGTTTCTTTTTTGCACAAGAATAGATATCAAAAAACCCTAAAATATATGAAGTCTGCTAAAAAAAACGGAGTGTTTACAAAAGCCTGTGAAGTCCTGGTTGTACACAGTGTTCCTCTTTCTCCTCTCAGTTCTCTTGTATGAGTGCAAGCAATACTAAATCTATCTTCTCCTTAAGAGCTCAGAAACTTCAGTGTATTTTTAAAAGTACATTTTAATATAATAGTTCTCTCAATCATTTCCTCACTAAAACAACCTTTTTCAATTGTTTCTAAGGTATATATGAGTGAAAATCACCTTCCCATAGATACACTGGTTTAAGTTAGCAGAAATGAAAATTCAGATAATGTGTTCATATTTTTTACAGGTTACGTTCTCCACACTCCTATTATTCAAGATATCATTGAAAATTTTTCTCTATCTCAGTCTTTTTGTGTTTGTTATTGTAAACTCTTCAGCATTTGTAGACTTATTGAATATGTCCTGTCAAAACCTTTGAAATAACTATTGATGCTATTATTGCTAACAAAATCCTTGTTGTCTTTAAGGTATTGTTGACAATAATTTCACTTTGTCTAATTATACAATTTTAAGTCTTCTAAAGTAGAAACACTTACTTAGGTCTTCAGCGAAAGTTGCCTGCATTAAATTTGCTAAATCTCTTTCTGCAGATCTCTTGTAAAAATACGATTTTCATGGCTTGTGTGCTTGTGAAGGTATCATCAGAATTTGTTCTGTATAGAAGTTACCTGCCAACATTTCCATTATATTAATCTGCAAGTGTTTCAGCACTCTAACTCTTTTTAATCTATACATCTTTCTGCAAAGAAGTAGCTCCTGATTAAAGGTGATGTGAACTGAAGTAGCAGCTGGGACAGAAATACACTGCACATGATACAAATCTTGACAATATTTTTCCATGGCAAGTAGATTTTACACTTTCTTCTACTTGCACGTTTGTTATCAACATTTTCAGTACTTGGTCATGGGAATGGTGACTTCAACAAGCCCCTGACATCTAATGATCTTCTATGTCCATTTGATGGGGAACAGCATGCCCTGAGGAATGAATACCCAAGGGACACTGTCAAGTTGCAATCCACCAGGTCCAAGCATTTCTGGAAATACAGGGAAGACAATCTAACCTATGCCTGCCCATTTGGTGTCAAAGAAAATTTTCCTGCTCTCTCTCATAACATGTATGTTGTGAAAGCCCCTTAAAAGAAATGAACTGTTGATCTGGACTCTTGATCATGCTCAGATGTATGTGACACTGATGACTTATATAAGTCCTATCTCAGACAACAGTTTTGTCACAGTTCTGAGTGATGGAAGAACCCTAAAGACACTTTAGCTTTTCTCCACTTACCCGTCAGAAGTACCCTGCCTGGGCAGGCCCTGGGAGTGGACTACATGCTTCACAGAATGTAGGTAGAATTCTTCAAGAACATCATCCTATACAGTTTATTTCACACTTCCTATGTGACACTCAGTGTAATAAAACACTACCTTAAACAATAAAAAAAATCCCCAGGAAAAATAGAAAGCATAGTACAATATCTTATGGCCTTTTTCTATTTCATCATTTGAAAGTTATTAATTATTACTCATTCAATTACATCAGATACATTTTGTGTACATCTTGTCTTCTATTGAAATAGTTTTGTAACATGCTGAATATATTGTAGTTTTGGGGAGGTGAAAGATTATCAGTTACATGACCGTAAGAACATAGTAAGTGTAAGCTGTAAGGCTGAAATATTGACCATAAAGTAAATGTCTTTCTATAAACATGAAAGTATGCATTTTTTATGTATTAGCACTTACCTAATGACAGCTGAAGCTGCACTCTATTGATATAATAGAAAAGGAAATTAATAAAGAAAGGTTAGATGATGAATGGGCCTTTGAACAGAATATAACAGCCAGCAAAATCTTGCAAACATGTAGGCAGAATAACTAAGTAAGTCTCAAAAGCTTTATTAAAAATTTAGAAAGGACCATCAATTTCTACATCTGTGGAGGACATCTCTATGTCTTTTTATTATACTGGCAAAGTTATGGTTTGAGACTGCTGTATTAATACTAAATAAAATACTAAAGAAATATCAGATAATTGCTTGAAAGTTTCCTGAAAATAACAATAGCTTTGGTATTTTTAACATCCAAGAAGGAAATGTTCAAAAAACTTTATACATATGCTGAATGTGTACGAATGGCTTAAAAAGATGGCTAAAAAAGCCAGACAGCTACATTCATTGGAAACCCATGATATGTTTAACATAAACTACGCAATGTAGAGGAACAGTGAACTAGAAGTTAAAACAGGAGATCTGGGTTCAGCTTTGTCTCCTACCAGACTTCCAGTATGGTATCCTCTCTTCCCATGCTTCCTTTCTTCCTAATGAAAATAATACGGCCTTTCATCAGAGTGTGAACTGAAGGTAAATGTTAGAAGACCAGTGCAAATAAATCCAGATTTGAAGATCTATAAAAATATGCAGACCAGAACTGCACATTTTCAGTATGACTTGAGACCATGTGAAAGTTTAGTAAATAAGAAAACATTGTGTTTATATGGGCATGTTTGAGAATCATTAGAAGATTTGTAAATACAGGACAGGTTGTTTGGAAAACAACACTAGGCTGAAAAAGTTATCATCCGAACATGGGTTTTTCTGTTGTATAGAAAAGGGTGGGATAAAATCGGGACAAATATGCATAAGTGTTAGTTTAATGGTTGAACTTCAGGCACAGCTATGCAACTTTGTTGTTCTCTTTTCCAATCAGAGAGCAAAGCACAAAATAACTAAGGTTGGGGCAAGATGCCAGGAAAATTATAGAGGTCCTGAAAGTGTCTGATATTCATGTAAGACACTCAAGCTGAGTGGAAACTTTGCAGCACCTGCTGTTACTATGGGCTAGGAATACTGGAGCTCCTACTCTATGGTTCTGCTCTACAGAGAATGTGGGGAGGTGTTACAGCCTGTAAAAGATAGCGGAACGTTTTTGTGATGACTTTGTGTGTGTTTAAAACAGATGCTGAAGATTAGTTTATTTAGAATACAGAGGAGGAAATAAGGAAACTATCATACCAAACAGGTCAAAATTCTTCCCCAGTGTAGCTCACTTTCTCTTCCAGTTACCAATAACAACTTGGAGGGGCAGTCTCAAGATGATGTGGTTTTTTTTTAATTTGGAATAAAATCTTTTGAACTGTACCGAGGCAAGATTAACATTATGAAAGCTTTTGGGACTGATTATGTAATTAAAAAAAGTGGAAAGATTTTTCTTCTGTTCTAAGATGTACCACTAAGAGTCATAAAACTACTCTGCTGAAGTCTGCTTACATGTTAATTAGTCTTCCATGACCAAATAAGGTGGAACCTTGCACTTCTTGGTATCTTCCATGCATATTCCCCAAGGCTATCATGCAGCTTAAGTGACATTTCAAGTTAGAGTTGATGTAGAAATTGGAACTTCACTCATAGTTTGTAAATAAAGGAAATAGTTTTTTTAAGTGCACACTAACTGTTTCAGGAGCATTTGGATGATACTCCTGGGCACATGGTGTAACTCCAGGGCATGGTCCTGTTCAAGGTTAAGGGTTGCACTTGATGATCCTTGTGTATCCCTTCCAAATCAGCATATCCTGTGATTCTGTTCATTTTCACGCACTCATTTTTGAAAGAAAAGGTGATAGCAGATACCCAAAAGCTGAACTTGGATTTCATAATTTCTTTGGACAAGTAGTAGTGGAGAGGTGTGGAACTGTATTTACTTGTGCATACATGTTAATCCAGACTTGCCCATAATTTCAAGTTTTAGTTTATATGCCACACGAATCTCTCCCTTTCCAGTGACAAATATTTCTAGGAATTGTTATAGAGAAGGCGTCAATTTCTGGAGCTAAATAATGTAGCCAGGTAACCACTCCTCAGTATTTATCACTAGGATAAAATAGAGACCTGAATCTCACATCTGTGTGATCAGTTGAGCTCTTTATTATTATATCTCATCTACTCTGCAGAGATCTGAAGAGGTATGATAGGAAGATTTAAACTGCAGGTAGAGCTCTAGCCCCTTATAATAGATCAGGAGGTTTTGGGACCTAATATCCAGGTCACAGAAGCAGGAGTCCCTAAACCAATATTCATTATGTTTCTAAGCAGCTCTTCTGTGTCTGTTTCTTTGTAATATAGTTAGCAATATTAGAAGTTCTCCAGACTTAGGCATGGGTACAAGACAGATTCCCTAGTAGTCACATTTTTTGTTAATTTACTTAGTCAGGTATTGCTAACAATTTCTAAAACCTGGTCATGACCTTGTTCTGCAGACAAGTGTTGATTGATTTGTGCTGTCAGGAGGAAGGATGCAGAGAATGGATATGATTACTGAAGTAATTTTGTTTTTTCCTCAGGTAACCTTCAAAGAATCCTAAATCTTCATAGTTTTTCTTCTTTTCTGTGCATAGACAAGGTGTCATAAAAATATCTGCATAAGGAGAAAAAGAGAAAACAAGATACCTAGGACTCTGTACATGGACATGAATACCATGTAGTGATCTTTTCTCCTCAAACTTAAATTGACAAGTTTTTCACACATTCCAAAACTTGGCCAGGGTATAATGCTGAATAAAATGGATTAAGACATGGCTAAATCACCATAGCTGGTTCAGAAATGAGTGTAAGGGAGGGCACATTGACTTTTTCTTGCTTGGATGAAGATTTTGCTTTTAAAATGGATCTCAATAGTCTCAAAAACATCCAATTTTCTACAGACTACTTAATACCAAATTGAAATAATATCCTCTAAGATGCAATCATCTGGCATAAACTTCTATTAAAGAAACCTTTGTAAGACAGTGTAAAGATTTCTCAGCTCTTGAGAATTCCAGAATACATGTTAGATGACAGGTGTGTTGTGAATCTGAACCCTCAACAAAGATCAACTGTTCTCACTGTGACAGCATATTCTATGTGTCTCAGCTGCCCGTAGAGATCATTCCTATTTCCAAATAAAGGTCAGAGATAAATGACATTATTAATTTACTCTATAAACACTTTACTTCATCTTCAAATTACAGTTTTTGGAATCATTATTGCAAAAAGAAAATGATGAAACACATCATTAATTTTTACCTAAACACCGAATTCTACTCCTTCGTGTCAGTTCAAGAGCCTTTTTGTGCCCTAAGATTGAAAGGAAAATTTCCAAAGGATCCTGTCAGACACCAAAAAAAGGAGAAAATTAAAAAAAAAAAAAAAGCAAAAACAAAAAAAAACCTTCAGAGGAACCATTTCTATAATCACTGCACTGCTTCCTAGAATTCTTTTCTTCTGTGAACACACACTGAATACAAAGAGTACATCGGAAAGGATTTTGGGCTTATATTTTGGTAGGACCATAACTTCAACGGCAAGCTTCAGAAAACCTTGTTTCGCTAGTATTTTATGCGCCTGTGCAGTGGTATACAAATGTCATACTCTCATATTTATTAGAAAATAACTCCCTGACAGACAATAGACCTTGGTTCATCTGTTTACCATAGCTAACTACCGTCTCCAGTGAAATTGGTTATACTATATTATAAGCCACAAAACAGTTTTCTTCAGTAGATCTTTGTTTTCTCTCTCACAGGCAGCATGATCTGTAATATAGTTGCATAGCAAACTGTCATGAGATCTATCAATGACATAGGTGACTGACTTGCCACAAGCACTAATTTTAGTTTTCCTCTTCTGTCAGATGAGGAATTTTGTCTTCAACTTTTAGCAAAGTCTTTTGTATATATATATACACATTGCATAACTCAGTTTTGCAATTTCTGCTGTTTGCTAAAAATGTTTTTTTCTTCTGTCTCTGGTACACACCTGTGACCAAGTTTTTTAACATGACTCATGAAATTTACATTCAAACTGTGCATGTGGTGAGCTCCATATTTGAGTTCTGCAGTGACTGGGGAGCTCCATATGGAAAACTTGACGGACTTGCAATATGAGACACTGCTGGCACAATAATTTGCAGAGTATTTTGAATTATTGTTAGAACTGCTTTTGTTCTCAGAGTCTACAGATATCAGTACATTTAGACATATAAAGTTGGTCCTACCTTCACAGTCAGGTTAGGTTGAAATAAATGAAATCAAGAAAATAATCTTATTGATCATTCATTGATATACTTAAGAAAAAAATAATAGTTCTACCATGGGAAGCACAGATGTGGAATTGTCTTTACAGAGTCTCTTTATAGTGGTACACTGGTCCAGAGTGGAGATAGGTGTTTGTAACCAACTATTTATTCCACTTACTTTCAATATGTATTATGACTCTTATTATTTCACAGACGGGAATAGATTTTTTTCTTCCATAATAAAAAAATAAGTCAATGTTTTCCTCTAATCCCTTCTGAATGTTTCAAGGATGTGCAGAGTTGAGTTTCCAACAACTAATAACAAGGGGAATTCATACAGTGCTTTTGCTTCAGAAGGTTTCCTGCTATTTAGAGATAAATGGCAATCGTTTTCCTCCAACCTTCATTTTGACATTTTAAAAGATAAGATGTACCTCTCAGCTTATATCAACTCAGGAGTGTGTCTAAATATCCCTTTGGCATCTCCTTCTGAAATGTCAAATTTCTAAGATGAACGGGAAGGTAAAACTTTTTACTGTTTTAAAACACCAATTTATTTTCAAAGAAGGGAAGGTACTACTACAGATCAATAAAAAATTCAGGTATGGATCCAAACAAGTACTGGATTTTTCAGGGTGCTAAAAGTTTATATTGAGTGTTCAGAGTTGAGTTACATTCTTATCTCATCTGCATACTGAGAAGTTGGAAATGAAACATTTGATATTTTTAACAAATCTCAACATTTCTAAAAGACAATGTAAAAAACATATCAAACTGAAGTGTTATTTCAAAGAAAAAATTTTAAATATCTAACTTTCAGACGGTGAAAAGGCAGAGTCTGTTGCCTTTTGGAAAGGAAGCAGCTCAGTGTCCCTTTGCCATACTTGGTATGTAGTTTAAACTGCAGTAAATGACATTTCTCTTGTTCTTATCAACTGTACTTACTGCAGCTTTGATTTTATGAAATAGTTTTTGATTATTGTTCACCCCTGTGGTCTGCTAAGCTCTCAAGAAACTACTGCAGAAAGTGATATAGGTGTAAGTAAAATGATCTGTAAAATTTCCCAATAAAACCTGCCATCTTATAAACTTGGTCCTTAGGACTTGCCTTATTATTTTTTGTAAAGTAATTTCAGGTGTGAATTATTGCAGAGACGTTACAATCAGTCATATAAGACTAACAAAGCAGATATTTTATCTGCTACCTAACTACTAATCCCTGTTGTGTCTGAGGTTCTCAAATAATCAGAATCATGTAAAAGCTCATTGAGATACATATGTACACGGGAAACATTTCCACAGATCAGAAGGTTAAAGGTCATATCAGCATAATGTTCTTTATAAGCAATTTTGGAATGAAGTAAAGACACTTTTACACTTCCTTGATAAGATATGAGACAAGTTTTCTTCTGCTTAACTTGAAGTACAGACCAATGCTCTACTAGACTATGAAATTCAAACACATAAGAAAAGATAGAAATTCAGCTTTAAACCTCTGAAGTTCAACTTTCCAAGCGATTTAGGGATCATCTTCTATGAATTTTCAATGGGATATTGTCTCCTAAATCCTGCAGACATCTGCTGACCTAACTGGGACTTCTGAAGTCAAAGGTTAAATGTAAGTCAGCTGAGAGAAAATTAACTTATTTTACTGCTGATTGTATTTTAAAGCACAGTGTAACTTGAGCCTGGCTGAAACTGCTTTCCTCTTCCCCTCCTTGAAGTTCTCAGATTGTTTCAAGACATCTGTACAAAGAGGTAGAATTCTTCTTCTTCATATATAATTTATCTAATTCCAGAACAAGTAATATTAAGTATTAGTATTTTTTTAAACAGGACCCAATGATGCATTCCTGAAGAAGCAGAAGTTTTCTTTTCTCAGAGGAAATCTGATTGGAGCAAAGAAACCTTTTCATGGTTATACATACTTATTCCTTTTCAAAATTTTCTGAAGATCTTTTTTTCTTGGTTACACTGGTTGTTAGAGAAAACTGAATTTTCCAATTGTAGAAGACTGTCTTCCCTACTAGCCCATTCCACTCTCTGAGCTTTTGTAGACAAAACATCCTTAATCTCTGTTGCTTGAATTTCTCTCCTTGATCAGGAAGGGGAGAAGTCCAGTTTTCCCTCATGAGATTCTCAATCCTTTTGTACAGCGAAGGTCCAAATCCGTCATGTGAATCTGCATGGCAAGTAGTTAACCACATATGCCAACTTATTACATAAGGTACAACTAATTTTTTATATACACAAAAGTATTTTCAAAGCAATCTTTGAAGCTGTCCTCAGGAAAAAAAAAATCAGATACATGCATACAAATAATTTTAGATCTATGTAAATCAAGAATTTAAAATTATTTTGACTTGGTATTCTTGGAGTATGATGAAGAACTGCTGTGCTTCAACTGATTTATTATTTTAAAAAGTGATTTATAGCAGCTATATAATGCCTTACATAAGAAAAAGCAAAGTACAGTAAGAAACTTATTTAAAAACGTTGGAGTTAAGTTTCTGAGTTTTCCATAATTCTTTTGTTTAGAGTCACTAGGACTTCAGAGTAGGTTTTGTAAAATTGTTTCATGTGAAAAAAAAAAAATCCTCCCATACACTTTATATTTCTCCTTTTTATTGTAAAGGACATTTACACAAAAATAGTAGATTGGTTTCTTAAAATTTTATTTTCTTTAGCTGCTCCCTCCCATTTTTAATCATCGTAATCCTCATGATACATTGACATGGAAATTATTGTAATGTAGCAAAGGAAGCATTATGACTGTGAGTAGGGTATAAGCAGCAGGTTCTTAAAGTGAAAAGATCCAGTTTCAATGCAAGTAACATTGAAAATAAAGAGCACTGGAGAAGCAATAAGAGAAATAAAATGTTGTTTAAGACGGATTTTTTTCTTTGATATTTGTTAGGTATTATTTGGTAAAAAAAGGTCAACAATATAGGACAAGCCAACAAGTCAGAGGATTGTTCCAATTCGAGTATTATCCTGTCTTCACCAGCAGCCACTGGTTGAGAAAAAAGCGTTAAGTTCAGGCACCAAATGTTTAACCCCTGCCCTTCCAGAATACTGGATGGCATTCAGGGATACGAAATAAAGAATATTCCTGAGTCACAGGCTGTATCTTCATATTCAAAAGTCCTTTTTTCTTTCATGCAGTTGCCAACTCCCTATCGCAATCTGTCCATACATCACTGGAAAGTAATTTTCTGATCATGCAGCTATGGAGGTTTTCTAATTAATATTTGTTAAACTATTTTCTTCAGAGATTTTTTACTTTCTTTCCACATAGCACATGACAATGTCCTCTACCTGTATTGGGTTTGCATGGATACATTTTGGAAGCAGAGGAGACTAGAGTGGTGGCTTCTGTGAGAAGCTGCCAGAAGCCTTTCCCATGTCAAGCAGAACCAATACCAGACAGCTCCAAGATGGACCCACCACTGGCCAAGGCTGATTCCATCACGATAATGGTAGCACCTCTGGGATAACGGGGTTGGGGGTGGGGACAACTGCACAACTTCAGTCAGAAAGAGTGAGAACGAGAGGAACAGCTCTGCAGACCCCGAGATCAGTGAAGAAGGAGGTGCTCCAGGCACCTGATGCAGCTGCTGGTGAAGCACTCTGTCCCCCTGCAGCTGTACAGGGGAGCAGATATCCGTCTGCAGCCCTCGGAGGACTCTACACCAGAGCAGGTGGGTGCCCATAGGAAGCTGTGATTCTATGGGAAGTCTGTGCTGGAACAGGCTCCTGACAGAACATGTGGCGCCGCAAAGAACTCGTGCTGGAGCTGCCTGTGCCTGAAGAACTGCACATAGTGGAAGGGACCTATGCTGGAGCAGTTCATAATGAACTGCAGCCCATGGAAAGGCCTCAAGCTGGAAAAGTTCATGGAGGACTCTCTCTTGTGGAAGACATTCTGTGCTGGAGCAGGGGAAGAGTTTGAGGAGTCCTCCCTCTGGAGATAAAGGAACACCAGAGTCAACATGTAATGCGCTGACAGACCACAACCCCTGTTTCCTGTCACCCTGTGCCACCGCAGGGAGGAGGCAGATAAAACTGGGAGGGAAGTTAAGGGAGGAATGGGAAGAAGGCACTTTTAAAAGTTAGATTTTATTTCTCATTACCCATTCTCATTGATTAAACTTATTTCCATAAGTTGAGTCTGTTTTGACCGTGATGGTAATAGGCGACTGATTTCCCCCTGTCATTATCTTGACCCATGAGCCTTTCATTATATTTTCTCTCCCCAGTCTAGGGAATGGGGAGAGTAATACAGTGGCTTTGGTGAGCACCTAGCATCCAGCCAGGGTCCACCCACCACAGTATTCTAAGAAACCATAATTATTACAATTCCAAAATATATATCACATTTTAGATTAGAGCATTAATAACTTCTAGTTTTCACCTCATAATATTTAGCAGCAGTAGTACTGCTGTTAATATTATTTATTGATACTTTGTGAACTGCATAATTTCTTTGAACTAGATAATGAAATGGCTTGATACAATGTATCTTTTATTCTACAAACTTCCTATTCAAATCGATGAAATTGGCATACATAATTCCTTGTAGAATGAATAGAAAGATTAATGTAATTTACTTCTTTAAATTATCAGATGCTCTTTATTGATCAAAAATAAAACCATTACAGTTATAATAACAGAAAAGGAAATTAAAAAAGTACACAGCACTATATGTAATTATAAGTGCCTTTTCTGAATCCAGTCATTCAGCTAATTTTCATGCATCATCCTCTTCATATTCCATAATCTCTATTCTGTTTCTTTTGTCATGTAGAATTGGCTGCTGCATAATCTCTAGCCCTATTTTCCACATTTCATAAAGAGTATTACATTTTTGTAACTATCAGTCACCAATAAATCTGCATATATTCCCTTACGTACAGTCCAAGTCCCAGCTTTCTAAGCAGAAAAACTACCTTAAAGTCTGAGACATTTGCCGATATACACCATATGTGTTGAGAGGATTTTTCTTTTTGCACTTTAATTACATAAACAGTAGAGTAACCCTTCAGCACATTATGAAAGGAATTTAAAAGTGTGTAAATTTTAGTATCAGTTCTGAAACTCCTTTTATATATTATTTCCTTTAGTTATTCAAGTTGCATTTATTCATATGTACAGGGATATAGTATGATTCAAAAGAGAAGAAATTTCTGGATGTCAGTCATCTCAAGAGATTTATGCTTGAGATAAATTAGCTTTTCTTAAAATTGTCACATTTCTGCTCAAAAGCTTGCAGAAACTTTTCCGTACTCAGAAGACCTGCAAGAGCGGCCTATCACTCATTTCTGGGCTGAACTATAGATCCCTGCCCTTCTCACAGAATCTCTTGCAGGTAATAGTGACAGAGAGGAGCTTTCAAAGGGAAGCTGCATTTGCCTATTTAAGTTGTATTTCCCTGTTTCCATCTGCTTCTCTGTCAGTGTTAGAGTATTCCATGAATGTCCAATAGAAATCATGATCCATGTTAGTGGATCTAGCTAAGTTTCTAATCTGTTCAAGTTTACCACGGCTACAGATCCTCCACAGTAAGTGTTTTTAAGTCCACTGTAGTTACACATTTGGAGGTTTTGACCAGCTGGATTCCTCTTGATCTTCGTCCTCTGAAATGCTCTTCACTCTGGTGCTCATCGACCAGCATCTGCATCTTTGGCCTGTGGTGCTGGCCAGATCAGATGGTAGAGGCTCTGAGTTCAATTGCATACAGTGGACCCTGACCTCTTCTCTCCATTCAGCATTTTGTTTTCAAATAAAAGTATAAAGAAGACAAAAAACATTACAAAAGTCATAAGATTATTATTACTGATATTTTATTGTAAACTACTAACTGTTAACCACAGCAGAAATTCTGCCTTTTTCTTTCTATTTATGTAAGCCAAAGGAGAAGAAATCATAGCAGAGAGGTTGAAACAGGAGGATGCCACAGTCAGGCATAAGTATCAACTGAACAGCAGGCATAGGTGTAATCTTTTCTTTTAGTAGAAATAATTTTCTCCACATGGGGAAAGGGTGATTATTGTGATACCTGCAGGTCTGTGGACTCACTAAGGGTGATGTGCTGTGCTTACAAAAATGCATCAGATTATTGTATATCCATTGCCCAGTTCTTCACTGAAGAGTTCTAATCCCTTGTCCTCTTCTCCCTGTGGTACCTTCCTTTCTGTAGGCTGAGACTCCTGCCTGCATTATCACAGCAGTCGTAAACTGATAAGGTCACCAGGTTAAAGCCCAAGGCTTGAGCTGGTGCTTAACATAAAGTGTCGATTTATACAGTTATTTTTTCTCTTTTCTGCTTACTTAATTTGCATTTAAATATTCCAAGTGAAGTGGAATAGGTCAAACAGGAGCCAGCAATGACCTGAATCCAGAATACTCTATAGCCTATTTGTTGGAGAGCTCATCTGGGGAGTAGAAGAAACAAGTCAAAATCTACCCGCTCTCTCATTTAGAGCAGACTGCACTGAGGTTTCTCACATCCCAACTGCATTGCACTATCAACAATATTATTGTTTAAAAGTGAACAACCCCTTTTTTTAGTGCTGTGACTAGCCTTCTGCTTTTAATATGCCTAACCTTAAAAAGTCATTGTACATTAAATACTTTACTTAATTATTTTGTACTATTGGTGAACTAAGATTGTTATACATAAAAGAGCTACGAAATAATAAAAATAGAGAAAATCGCTCTTTTACATATGAATGAGTCTGAATTGAGTAGGTTTTTTGTTTGTTTGTTTTGAATGTTTTGTTTTGTTTTGTTTTTCTACTGGAGTAGCGGAAGGTATAGGTAAACCTGAACTGTAAAAAGGTGCTGAACTGAAAAATCAAGCACTCATCCTTAACCATGGCCTCCTATGCTTATTATGCCTCAAGGAAAGTTCAACTCACAAATACAAAGGGTATTTTATCGAAGCTGCCAGAACTACAAGCTCACTCTGGACTCAGAGTCACACAGTGTTCTCCTCAAAGTTGTCACCAATTGTCAAGGTTTATTTATACTTACGAGACCTTATGGGTCTTCAGATTGTATTCTAAGTGACAACTCTGAAACCAGAGGAATAGTAAGAATCTCAGAGTTTTAGCTGTTTGGAATTTAGCAAATCAATCTGTTGATGTAAAGGTGACATTTGTGACCTGATGGGGTAGTTCTGTGTGCATGAGAAATTGTGATGTGCAGTCAGAGGGATATATCCCTGGAGTAATCTTTTTATAGAAATGTATATATAACTTCTTAAAGTTCCCATCCTCATTGAAAATCAATAGCAATCACAACCCAAAGTGCCAGAAGGCTCTGGCAGACATGTGGTGGTGGATTAAAATTGGATGGCTGAAATTGTAACAGCCTTCAGCTGCACCTTCTACTCCTATGATGGATGTTGCTCCCTCAAAGCAGGGACAACTGATCTGCTCATGAATCACCCGATCGACTGCAGTGTTCATCTAAAGTAAACTGACTTGGATTCTGGTTGGCTTTAATACAGACACTGAAATTTGTCTTGGGAGAGAAAAAGTTTATTATATGGGCAGCAAAGATGCCTGGAGAAGTTCAGGTATCTGATTTTAAGCCGTTGCTGAATGACCTCTGTTAATTGTAAAAGTAGAACTCAATAGGCTCCATCAGGTGATTTCAAAGCAACAAAAATGCCTGGTTTTCTCATTCCCCCACTGTACACACAGTGACCCAATGACCTCTTGGGCAGGAGCTCTGTCTAACTTTGGCACTTTTCTGAGAAAAAGGAGAGTCACTGCTGGCTGAACTGATGGAAACATTGCCTATATCTATGTCCCCATTTCTCTACTTGTCCAGCTGTCTATCATCACTGCAGGTTTTGGGAGGAAGCTGGCAGTGGTAGGAGATGGACTAAAATGCGCAGAGCACCTAGGCACTGCAAAGCAAGAAACAGGCAGAAAAAAGCATGAGGCTAGCACCAAGGTACTACAGTAACAAAATGCTTGAAGGGAGAGGGCAATCATTTTGGTGTTATTGCCTCTTCTTTTTGGAGTCATGAAATGATGATGGTATCAATATACAATCCATCCTCCATGAGATTATGCAGTAGCACAAAATATCTTTCTCAGGAGTTGTCAGATAAAGTCCTCCAGACAATATTCCATATACTGGTATCTAGGGACATAAAAATTTGATTTCTATTTTCAGTGCTTTATGACACCCTGTCTGTTTTGCTTTTTGCTTTTTGTGGGGTTTTTTAGGCAGTTCAGGAGTTGATCTTTACCTTGTAGATGTTGCCTGCCAGTCCTGTGAGGAAGTCTGTGATATCATAAAGCATCTATAACAACACTGAAGATCTTAGCCACCTGAACCATACTGCAAGCACCTGTGTTGGGAACCTCTAGCAGTATAACAGCATTTTTCTTAACTTGAGTTTCAGTCAAATTTGAATCAATAGCTGTTCACTCACACTTCAATGAATGCAACAGTAGTGATTTTATTGTATAACATCCTGAGTTTTCATGGGGAAATCTGACTTGACTACATCAGCAGCCAAAAGCATGCCATAGTTAACCTTCTAGCATACTTGAGTTTTGCCTCCGCCGCATTACTCCGATTGATAATTTGTCAGTAACTATTTTCTTCACCAAAGAAGACACATAGCAGTTTGAATTTGAAAAGTTAAGTATACGAAATAGGAAGGAACTATTATTTCATAGAAACATAGAGAAATGATCCTTTGACTGGTAATTATAAGTCTTTATCTGTATACACACACAGAATTGTAATTGCTTGTATTATAGCTGTGCAAATATCTGTCATTAGGATGTCCTTGAACATATGCTGTGGTACTAATCAGATTTGTCAAGATGAGACAGTAAATTTCTATTCTCTTTTACACATCATAAACTCTGACTGATATCCCCAAGGGGAAAAAATGCATAATGTGTCATTTATGACCTGTTGCTTGCACAAATTGCCTGCATTTTGTATGCAGTAGGATAACAAAATGCTATTGATTTTGAATTTGACTTAGGAAGTTGATCTTTATTGCTAGTTGTCACTTGGCAGATTTTTCCTCCCACTGTGAAATGTTTAATCTAAAATTAATGTTTTGGAGAAATGGAAGCAGTGATGGTTTTACAATATTAAAAATAATCTACATTCTATGCTAGGAGATAGACATTATTCATAACAGAATAAACATTCTATAAATAAGACTAAATTTCAAATAAGTTACAAAAAGCATGTAATATGCCAATCTTCTTCTGCTTACACAATACTGCTGTCGAGCAGAACAGTTTTGGGGGGCTTAAAGCAAGACATGGATCAGTATCAGCACGCTTGTGCAGAGGCAAGCTTAAAAGGTAGAGCTAAGGGAAATACACATTAATACAATGCACTACATAATAATAATAAAAAGAAAAGAAATCTAGAATAAATTGTGGTATGAATTTGAAAACTTTAAAAATATGACAAATTAAGAGTTAGGGAACCTCTGACACCAAAATTATCCTTCCCGGTTTTATAGTTTTATGTGAGACACATAAAGGTCATGTCAATATCACCCTGGAATATTGTTTTCAGTTTCTACAGAAAAAGGAACAAAACCAGTATTAATTAGCATAAGGATTGGAAGACTTTTTGGTTTTTTTTTAGGGAAAAGTATATGTACCTGTTGGTAATATTAAATGTTTTACCCTCTCTTCATGTTTTTCTTTAAGAATACCAGTGTCGTGATTCTCAAAGACAGATACATAGGTGTTGTGATGGCAAATGTCTGAAAGCCTTCAACAGCCTGTGTCTTAGCTCCAGAAATAGTTTCTAAATGCATATTTGCCATTTTCTATGTCAAAAGTGAAATTTTAGATATTTGCGTCAGCAAAGCTTTCTGAAACAATTGACATTAATTTATGAAAGTTGGTTTCATCAACCAGGCCAAGAATATATGTAACATATAACTGAATATTTTAAAAGTAAATGTTGTAAACTAAACTAGGTGGAGATGCTGTGGTCTTCTACTAGTTTCAACTGCAGTGTTATGGCTATTTTTACTATTGTTATTGCATATAATGAAAAACAAATACCAACTAAGATTGTTTAGTTTATCACTGTCCTTTATGAAGAAGAACTAATTTGAGAACTTTAAAATGTGGTCAGGTTTCAGTTACCATAGTGTTGGTTTGTGTCCAGAATTAACATTTTTAATACTCCAGGAAGAAGTGGATTCACTTTTGGTAATGTCCATTAAACAGTTAATGTGTGCAATTACTCGCTTAGCTAAATAGTACTCACCTTCATATCAGATTTCTAGTACCAAAACTATACTTTCTGGAATTATGTCTGCTTTGGCACTGTAACTCTTGTTTCCTAGGAAATTATTTCATTAAGTGAAAAAGTTCACAAACAAAGATATTAAAAAAGCATCTACAATCTTCTTCACAACTTGTAAGGATACTGCACATGTAAATAATTTGTTTCTGTGAGATGAAATGAATTATATATATATTTCTATTACCACTGATACGTGTCCTTGACAGCAGAATTCCACTCAGTACTCAAGTGGCAGACGCATTAGCTCCATCACAGTCAATGGAAGTACACTTAATCACATCACCTGAGAATCTGACCTGCAACCCATAATAAGACTGTCCTTTGTATGGTAACACCATTTTATGCTTTCATCAACCACTCTTCTAGGTCTGTAGCTGTTTGTGGCAGATTAAAAAATGTCATATTATAATCCAAAAGGCTGTTTCACCATGTTGCTCCCAAATTACCTTTACTAAAAGCAGGCGCAGTTGAGGAAAACCTTCTTCCAGAAAGAGCAAGAACCTTTTTTTAATAATGCAATACTTATATTTATTTTAAACATTCTGATTATAAAGGAATTTAAAAGCAATATTCATATTCTTGATTTTCAGGCTCCAAGTTGTTTTGACTTTTCTCTGCTTTGACTGTTTGCATAGGACATATGTCTACAACTACGACAATAATAGATGGTAAGAACGGATCTGTTCCTTCATCATCCATGAAAGTGGGCAAGAAATCAGTTACAGAAGACCTCGTGACAACGTTCAGCTCACCAGCAGCATGGCTTCTTGTTGTTGCTCTGATTGTTACCTGGTCAGCAGTAGCTATTGTAATGTTTGACTTGGTGGATTACAAAGACCTTGCAGGTAAAACTCAACATATTCTGTTTGACACCTTGTATATTAAAAACTGAAAATTTATTAAGGAATAATGTGTATTATGTAATTGTGCATGTGTCTCACTTTGGGGACAACATAGTGTCTCTGCTGAGTTTATCAAGCGAGAAGATATTGTAAGAAATGTCAGAATGTACTAGTTTACACTTCATACATCTTTATAATTTAAGTCTCTTCATTTTGCAGCCCATTCTCATCCTCAAAACCATGCACATCAACAGTAATGTAATATGTATATGAACATGTATAGTCAGATTTCCATTTTGCAATTTCTAGATAAATTTTTTTCAAGAAAAATAAAGTTAATTAATTCATATTTTCTGAAATATAAAGCCTTTAATAGTTGCCTTAAGTATTCTGACATCTGCTTACACAGTTCAATGACTAGAAAAATGTAGATCATTTCTAAACATGCTAACTCTAAAACTGACCTTTAAAAACTATAAGCACAGAGGACCAGATTCCTAATATTAACTAGGTCACATCCTTGTCTTCAGTAGGACAATAACTCTAGCCTAGTTTAAGACTTGGCAAGCTGACTGAACAAGATCAAGTTTAAGGGTACATACTGATTAATGAGGGCAAAGGTGAAAATAAGGTGGGTGGTACAAGGACTGTGATTCTAACTGAGGAACCAGAAAAAAGGAACAGGGAATAGAATGGAATAGAATTTTTATGCCTTTTGTCTGGCAATGATATATAATGAAAAAGAACTCCCCATGTTTGCAAAAGGTGCATAATATTCAGCAAGGTATTATGGCAGTAAAACTTATGTGAGACAAACAGCTTATAACATCTGCGAAATATGTATGTGACGCAGAAAACAAGTTATTACGGTCCTTTTCTTTCTTAAAGTAGATCTCCAGCTCTAAAGTTATCACGTCTATTACAATAATTAACTAGGAATTGAAATTCAGACTTCAGCCTTTTAATTCAAAACAAAATGAGTTGATGTTTTGGAGTAAATTTCCTGGACTTTATTAGTTTACTGATAAATTCATAGATTTTTTTTTTTCCTGCTATATATCAATGTTGACTTCAAGATTTACTTAAAAAGCTTTTGAGACACAGATAGATCTTGAAAGAAACCAACCAATCCTGGATCAATGGATGTCAGCTTGAAATGTGGAGAAAATGTACCACAAAACTTTCTTAATTTTTTTCTCTGCTGTCTTCGTTTTAGAAGGACATCACTGGAGTTCCAGAAAAACATAAAGTTATTTTTTTAGAGGTCTTCCCAATATAGACATCAGATTTTAATTTGCACACCACACACTGGATGCTGCAGTGTATATAGAAACCAAGAAAGAGAAAGTATCATATTCTGCTTTAGTTTTCCATATAAGCCATTAATCAATCAATCAATCAATTAGTCAAGTTCTTAATATGTTCCATATGAACAGTCAAGTAGGAGGGCATAACTGAGACTACACTCTTATACTAAGCAATTCCTGAACTGGCTGTCAGGTCATACATGTTCGATAAATAAATCAGGTAATACAAGTCTGGGTAACGCTAAGTAACAAGAATTTGAATTGGAGACTGAAAGAAGCATCTAAGCAGATATAATTCTGCTCATGATTTATTGGCTAAATGAGTTTAATGTCACCAGTGTTGATGGAAACTGACATTTTCAGACCAGGATTTAGAAATAAAATAATATTTAATCTGCAGGCTGAGTTTGTATTTTGTGGAGGTCTATGAGGGATGACACTTTAGTACTTTGAGTTCATGAGTTAATTTCCTTTCCAATTATATTAATTAAGTGATTAATTAAGACAGCATTTAAATCAGGTCTCATGGTCAAGAGTTAAGAGAAGAAACTGCTGTACTTCTTAAGCCGAGATTTATTAGATTGTTTTCTATATTTACATAAGTATAACAATAGCTACATAGCTCTTACCATAACCATTGGATTTCAATTCCGGAGTTCCTCCTAGTTTTTTCAAGTTAAACCAACCAACTTATAAAAATTCCATGAAAATAGCTGAAGATTTCACATAGAATCACCTGGCTGTCATTATTGATACTAGAATGATTTTCAGTTTTGGACAGTTTGGTCCTTTGCCTCCAGTGGAAGCAATGCTTTCTTTTCACATAGAAAGTAGAATTTGGAGCATATTTTTAAGTAACTCTTTAAATCTAAAACCCAGTGATATTTTCTGTTGAGTTTGACACTGTTCTTTGAAGAACTAGACCTGCATAAAAAGCACGAATAGTTATTTTCAGGACTGTAAATATAGTTTTGCAAGCATGATTAAAATTAATTTCCTAGTTTTCAAATGCAAATGAAAGATGCCAAAGAAATTATATTCAACTGCATACTTTTTAAATCCATAAAACACAGAAAATTCAGTGTGTTTTTCCTCAAAGAACACTTGCCTTTCATAAGTCAGTGCATTCAATTTCTTTCCCATTTCTCTACCTGAAGTTCCATGAAGTTCAAGTTTAGAAAGTATGCATAGCATATGAATGAGGCAAGCTGAGAGAGATGAACTCAGTCTAGAGAAGAGACGGAAGGATGGCCTAGGAGCAGTCTGCAGATTTTTGAAGGGCAGTTACAAAGACAACAGAGGACTCTGATCCACGGGCTCCCACCAGGGACTTCTACTATGTTTCCATGCCAGAAACGACCGTTTCCACAGCAGAGATGTTAGCAGTAATTCCACTGCACAGGAGTGACTGCAGCAGAAAACAGGAGCAGGCTGACACAGTAAACCTGCCTGGGAGCCGTGTGGCCAAGGAATATACATGGATTTGTTCCCCCTGATTGTACCACTTCTAGCCTCTGGGCAATAAAGGAAGTTCAGTGTCTAGATTATGAGTTACCTAGAGTACACACAGAGTCATGGAGGTCAGTAGAAACACAACACATGGGCAGAGTAGAAAGTACTTTAAGCTGGAGCATTGTTTTCCTTCAATAATTAACAATTTTTATCTCATTATCTGAAAGACAAATAGTTCCAAAAAGACATGTAGTATTAGTATATGTATTTTATTTCTTAGGTATTTTTTTTAATTTATCAGTATGAACTTCACACTGCTTTCTGGGATTAGAGTGCCAACCCATAGATTTTGCTTCTTGATTATTATGTTCTTTTAGAAGTAAACTATCAAGTTTGGGAAATTTGACAATTTATATAAGATTAAATTTGTCCCTCAAGTAACTATATGAAAAAATGGTGCTTCGTTTCATGCCAAAGTGGATGTGGTAAATTACTTTTGTGGGATGCCCTTTTATTCAGTATTTGAAAAGTAGTTTTTAGAGCTGAAGGATTCTGTGCATGGATGACACTGAAGGTTTAGGTGACTGAATTTAGGTTACATGAGTTCAAGCTTCTTTCATAAAAAGATTTACAATATATTTTTGTGTAATTTTACATGTCCAGAACATGATGACTGTAAATTCTACAGTACTCTGTAATATTCAGGAGGTGCTGGTTATGATATAAAATATATCATAAGAGGAGAACTCTGTGTTACAGGTTGCATGTGTAAAGCTGTGCCTCCTTGGTGCTTATATGTCAGTTTGTTCAGAGGTTAGAACAGAGATCGAACCTGCAAGTCAACCTTGGCTTTGGCAGTGGATTTTGAGGAAAGTGTGAAACAAAAATTAGATCAGTGCTGAAAGTTTCACCCTAGTTCTATCTACCAGAAGAAGGAAATTAAATTTTTGCAGTGTTGTGTTTTAGTGTATTATGCTCATTCCTTTGAGGAAAGAAATAAAAACTTGCATTCCTATCATGCTGTATTGTACAACTATAAACATGATTGAAATATCTGTAATGTGGTATGAAGGTGGCATGCAATACAAAAGCCTGAGATAAGAAACTACAAATCTTATGCAGTACGCAACGTAAATGAACATGCAATAAGTAGCATACTACATTGAATGATCTCATATATTCAGATATGCAGAAAAAACTTCATTTTGGTTTGATGTGTGTGTTGCAACAGTTTATTACTACCATCCTTTGTATTAGAAAATGCACCTTGCTAATTGGCTTCATAATGCATGAAAGTATTTCATACATTTCTTGTATGTATAACTGGATTATATATTTTAATTGATAAATGTAACTAAATACTTTAAGATTATTTTAGTCCTAAAGATAAATTACCCAGGAATTCACATTTGGTAATGGGCTAATAGAGTGTTCAAAATTCCCTGCAATCTCTGTGACCAATTACAACTAATTAACACCATCCTAATTTCAGATTCAGCGTGTTCAATATTCAGAGTAAATTGATAGTGATTTAGCCAGTCACATACAGACCAGACTAAATCAAACCTAATGAAACCTCACCAAATCTATGAAACCCAGAACTACCCACAAAACAATCTAAGTGAAAATATAGAAAACACATGCTATTAGCAGAATAAGCTTACCAAATTACCATGACTGCTTTCATAAATGAAAAAAAAAAGAATAGGCTTTTTGTTGCGGATAATTTGTTTGGCTCAGCCATCAAGAGGCTTTTTAGACACCTGAAGCAAAGCAGATCTCTGTCGAGGTAATGACTGTCAATGACAGGAATGGGGAGCTAAGGAGATGGAGGCATGAAGCTCCTATCCATTCAGATGCTTTCTTTAATTTTTTTCTTCAATTATTTTTTTTTTTTCTTTTTAAGGTAATGGCAAAACATCTGGCCAAATTGTTGAGGGTTCTCCCACTCTAGCTTCTGAATAACACAGCCTGAAAGCATCGTTTCTCTGCCTGAACTCACGGTCATTTCTGTTACTGCCTTGTAGTCACAGAAAGTTTTGGCTGTCCCTGGGTAGTATGCATAGAATATATCTATTATTATTCTCCAGCAAAGGAAAACAAATGAAAATTAGGAACCATTTGTCACATGAAAATCTGTAATTTGCAGCAAAAAGATGCACAAAAGTAAAGAACATGACTCTAAACCACTTGTACTGTATTACAGACATGTACATTATTTTCCCTAGTCTCTTTCACAGTAAAACTGTAAGGTGTAAAACCTGCTAGATCCAGAGCCTTTTGTCATTAAGAGACATAGAATTCAGCAAAATATGGCTATTGTATGATTTTCTTTTCTTTTCTTTTTTTTTTTTTTTTAATTCTAATATTTTGTGAGACAATCATTATTAGGAATATATACATATATCTTTCTCCTCCAATATCATCTCACTGTAATCATCCTGTTGGGCTCATGTTCGCCGGAAGTTTTAAGATATGCAAAAAGAACTGTACTTACCTTTACTCTTCTATTTACAGCATATTCACCAAGGTTAAAACTGATAATAGCTCTGCACATATTCAGGAAAAAAAATGCACTTCTGGCTTAGTTTAAAGCACCATAAAATTTAGTGGAACGAATGATTTTGTCTCTCTTTCAAACATGCAAAACCCTAGGCAAATCACAGAATCACAGAGTATGGTGATTTGGAAGGGATCCACAAGGATCATCAAGTCCAACTCTTAGCCTGGAATTTATCGAAACAGTGCTACAGTCTCCTGAAACACAATTTTTACTGTATTTACAAGTGTCAATCCAAAGCTCGATTAAATAGCTTATCTATTTCAAAATTCTTAATGAAATTCTTAATCGAATTACACGAGACTTCAAATAATGTACCCAAAATGTACAAAATATTTCTTTCTCTTTTTCATAATGATAAAAACAATTAAAGGGATTCAAGCCAAATTCTAGTTTAAAGAAGGGCTGCCCAGATGACATCTGCTTTGCCATGTTTCACTCTGCAGCAGATCTCATAACCGAGTTATAAACCCCTAGAAAATGAGTTTACACTGGAAAGAATGACAGTCTCTGAAGTATTGCAGTGCTGCAAGTGCTGCATTCATTCTAAAAGGTCTAGCATATATAAGATGATAAATTGTGATAGATCAAACTTCATGAGGTCATGAAGTTGAAAATACGAAATTTTAGAAACTGTCTCCACAAATAGGGAAGGATCTAAGAGGAGAATTCATGCTTAAATATGCTTCATAGGATAAAAAACACAAACCAAATTTCCAGTGCATAATGATATCTGTGGAATTTTTATTTTTAAACAAACAAGCAAACCAAACCAGTAATTCATTTCAGTAACAATTGCAGTGATGCAAGTCTTTGATTATTTCCTGTTGAAGAAAATGAAGTAACTCAACTAGAATCAACTGTATGTGATTTATTCTTTTCGGCAATAGAATTTGTTTGTAACTTGTGAAAATACCTGTATCCTATTCAACCATATTTTCACATTGCTCTGATTCATACTGTATTATCTTACACCTACATCAGATTGGGTTTTCTTAAATGAACTCAAATTTCTGCTTCATAACAGCAGCCCCACAGAGATTAAAAAACTCCTCACTTCACTCCTTAAGTGCTTCCTTTAACCAAGAGACAGCTGAGAATGTTCATTATTGCTAATGGTGTTTCTTCCTTTCTTTTTTATTGGCCTTTCTGGGGTTCATCCTGTTGCCATCAGCTATAGACACCTATTCACAACATTGCGACGATCCCTGTTTACCGCCTGGTAAAGACCTTCTGCCTGCAGTGTTCTGAATACGTGTGTGCAACGATAACAAAGCATGGGCACAAGCAGAGTGCCAGGACGTGGCAGCATTGCTTCTCAGCTAACCCCAACTCTGGATGGCTGGGGCTGCAAAGTTCATTGCAACAGCCTATTCCTGATTTTCACCATTGTGCTTGAAGTAGACCTGACTCCTAAGAGACGACTCCAATCGGGAGATTCACAGGAAATGGTGTCAAGCTGAGATACTAATTTTACACTTTAAATGTCCTTTAAAAATGCCATTATACAATTACTTAACATCTTTTTAACCTGAAGTTAAGATCTGTGTACTTAGTCAAAGAACGGAACCCATAGAATGAGGAAAAGATAAAGCTCCAAATTATTTTAGCTAAAATGTTTGTCTGTTTCAGAAAACACCACCTAATGAAGGTCTTACTCATCAAATCAAAACCTTTCAGCTGAGATCAAGTCAAACCATATAAATTACATGTTAAACCCGTCCTAAACATACACCCCTGTCCGCATATATCAAAAGTACCTAAAATTACCTGATACTTTATGACAGTTTATGAATTTCTTCCTAAATTTTGGTAAGTAGGTTCTAATTATAACAGCTTCTTTGTCCACTTTCAGGTGAGGCTTTCTCTAGGATTTTAACCTCATACAATTATCTAAGGCTGACACTAGACTGAGACAGAGAATATTTAGACTACAGGCTGTAGTCTTCATATTTACAATATAAGTACTTATAAAATGGAAAATACTGGGAAATGCTGAGTCTGCATTTTCTTTGGCATTGTTTTATATGCAATAATTCAATATATTTATAAGTATAAAAATTAAATCATTATTTTTATACTGGTGCTTAAGCTTAGTGCTATAAGCTTGACAAAAATGTTAGTCTATGAAACAGAAAGACAAGACCTAAGGACAGCTATGTTGATAAACTGGAATATTAATAATGGAAGACTATAAGTTTATATTGAGTTTAGTATCTTAGTTCACAGCATAGAAATAAAGTGCTATTACTGCTAAACTTAAAAGCATATAAACTTCTAAATTAAAATATAGGTCTCTATATTTAAAAGAAAATACTTTACTAAAATAGGATATTTTTTATCACAAACTAGTGTTAGGCTTTTGTATTTTATCAAACATGACACAAATTCTGTCTTCATCAGCTATACCTTGTCAGTATCAATTAAGTATTTTATATCTCATAGATTAATCTTTGCACCAGATAATTACTATCATTTGTAATTTCATTGCATTCAATTCACTGAAGTCAAAATATGTAATTGATGAAAATCTAACAATTATTAACAAATTTGCTGCAATTCATTAAAAAAAAAAAGCCACTTTAACGTAAGTTGAACTCTGAATTTTTATTTAACCATTTGACAAGCAGAAAGGATTGATAGGAGATTATATTTATAGTAGAGTTATTAAGACTGGAATAATGACTGAAGTAATTTGCACAGATAAATCCATTAGTCACTTACTGTAGTACACTTCATAGGAAAAGATGACACAGACCATGAAACAAAACCAAATTAGCTTGAGGCGCTACAGCAAATCATACCATGTGATTACTCAGCTCTTGTTTCCAAAAGTCACTGTTAAAGGACCCATTATCAGTTTTGATGAAACAAAGCATTCTTCTGTTCAAACATACCACAATTTTACTGACGTTACTTTGTCACTTTATGAAAATTATCTTCCATCCCAAGAACACACTTCACGCCAATTGCAGGACTTGAGAAGTCAGTCATTGGTTGGTTTCAAGGATCTGTGTCAAGTGTGAGATAATAATTATCACTAACGTTATGAATTCAATTTTCAAATCTATTGTAATTAAAATTGTGATCTGAGACTTCAAAAATGAAGAAATTCATTGTTCAGAATTCTTGTTCTCACATTTTTAACCAAATTACTGTTTCTGTACCAGTAATGCTACAGAGCTACAGAGAATTGTAGCAGTTGATGAACCAGCTTCAAATTACACAGGGAGTTTTTAGAAGTATTAAATACCTACAACATGTCTGAAATTATTTGTTAAAGAATTATTTTAAAGAAATTTCCATATATTTAGTAAAGAAAATCCAAACAAGCTTCCAAATTGTTATGCAGATATCTACAGTAGGTAAAAACTTTCTGCAACCAAATACAACTGGGTTTTCCTACGAAAAGGTTTTGTGTAAAAGTAGCATACCAACTCCTTCAATTTGGGATTCTTTCTCTGTCAGCTTTAACTCTTACAAATTTCAGCATTTTCCAGAAAGTTCTGGACTTAGAATTTTGACTTCCCACTAGAAACAAAAAGGCAAAACTGTAAATTATTCTCATATCCATGAACATGTTAACATGAGTACAGATAAGTTTTTATTGATCCACAAAACATCTCTTATGCTGTACCAAGTAATAAAAAAAATGACAAAACAAAATGTTCTAGCCAAGTATTTCTGTTGGCACCATTGTTGCAGAACGTAAGTAATTTATCAAGGTAAATAGTTGTACTGACTTGGAATTAATTATGAGTGTAAAGTTACAGATCTAAGTGTTTAACCTAAAAGTACAATGACAAGTAGGATTTAAATACGAAATAACATCCATGACACATACCTCAATCATATGAAAATAAGGTGTCATGTCCATGCTAATTTTTCAGGCTTGCTTTCCTTTCTAGTCAATGGAAAGGAATGGACATCTTTGGAAATTAATTCATATAACCCTAAAAAAGATTTCAGAGGAAAGCAAGAGACTTGCCTTCAGAAGTTTACAATGTGTTTGCCTGCACTGGGTTTTGAGGGAGTCTAGAAACCACCAGGGATTCAATAGCATTTCAGGTACATTTGCCTAGGTAGGATAATCTAAACCTAAAGCTCTGATGAAAGGAAATTACGTACTGTCAACAAAATTCTTCAATATTAATTATGTGTTTTATGCCTAAGCTTAACCTCACGAGTATCCATTTACTTGGTTTCCCCTCCTTGCTCCTTCAACAGGCATTTAGTTATTTTTTACCACATTATCTAAGGGAAACTGTTGGCTCAGACACTATTTAGAAATTCAGTGAAAGGTAGAACTTCACAGCCTGTATCTATCTGAGAAATACTCTGTATCCATAAAAGCTCTTTACAGTTTAAATTCAAGATCCTGCCCTTTCCACTCCCAGCACAATAGTTTATAAATAAGACGTCATATATTAATTATAGTTTATAGTTATAGATTAGTTACAAATTGTATATTACACACTACATAACTTATGCTTGCAAAAAAAAATTACCTTACATTTTAAATAATTAGTGTTCTAAGGTTTACTAAGAAATGAAAAATTAGATAGGAGGCAGCTAATCCAGTCTGAATATATTGAATACAAAACTATTGTAAAAAACCTCGTCATACTGTTCCATTGTTGGACATCTGTAAATAAATAAATAAAAAATTAAATTACATTAAAATATCAAGCTCATACTTTGTTATGAAAATCTGCATTCTTTCAGCTTCACTCCTGAAGCAAGAATATGCAAATCTTCTGGAAATGGTTGTCTTTCTTTGCATGTGTTTGAGATAAATGGAATCTTTCTCTGTACTTGTTAGCACTAGAACAGTTTAATTTATTTTTTTTTTCTAGTGTGTTTTGTTCTAATAGGGACCTAGTAGAACCTGTTGTCAAAGTTGTGGGAAGAGCTAAAATCATGGATTTAATCAGTTGTAATTTTCCCTTCTGCATTAGCTGCTATTGTGTTCTTCAGAATTTTAGGACACATCATTGCTGTTAGCACTACAATTAAAAAATGCTGGAAATAGAACAAATTAAGCAGAAGATCTGCTCAGCAGATAATTTTCCAGGCCTGTGCCACTTGTATGAGCCCTCAAGCCAGATCACAATATCTGTCTGAATACAAAATTTCATTTTACAAATAACCAATAAAGTGTCATCTATACAGCTCCAAACTGATTTTTCTAAAGTTTGTATGTTAAACAGGATTTGCAACTTGGGCCTGTTAGAGTGGGTATGACTAGAAAATTTTGCCTCCAGAGACTTATAATTTCTAATACCTTTTCTTAGTGGGGCATGAAGATATTATGAATTAAAGACCAGGATATGATGTTGAAGACTTATTCATCGGCAAAGATGGCTTGCCTTGGGGTGGTTGGAATAATTTCCTCAGCTCTTGTTCTTGCTCTTCTCTGAGCAATTTCCCTTGTCTGCCCAGGGGGGACAGCTCTGCTACCTGTGAAGAAGTTCTTGAACTGCTACTTGATAGATCAGTATATTCAAATAAATTGATACCAGTTGATGTTTAGTTTTCAGCTGTACTCCCTGCGGCTGTAAAAGCCTGTGGCTGCAAAAGCAACTGCACCCTCCCTAAGCAAACAGTGGATAAAAGGAGGGTGGATATACACAGTGGAAATCAAGGCAGCTGTCCAAAGTTAAGCATCCCTGCTTGTGAATCAAAACCTCAGTTGTGCTAAGACACTTCTGGTCATGTCCATTCTAGTAGTCCTTTTCTACCCCTCAGCACCTCTAGATTAGAATGAAGTGAGGTTTGGATCATAGATTTACTTTTTAATAGCCTAAATATAGTTATTCATTCTCCTGGTTAATGCTTGAGAAGAGTATTTGTGGCAAATCAGTTGAAAAAATTAAATCTCTACACCTCAGTGCATGAAGACAATGAAAATAAACAAAGTTCCTAAATCAGGACTCAGCAATTTCCTTAGCCAGAACTTGTGTAAGGAAATGGGTTCAGGGGGAGATGTGACGTGAGGAGTGGGAAATTGATGGCACTGAATCCTAAACAGGCATCAAGATGTAGGGGACCTGAGTCAAAGAAAAAAAAAGCGCCTGAAAGGAAGAGCTTATCTAAAATGATGAAGGTTAGGTAGAACGAAATCTACTTTTATACTTTGTCCAGTCAAGCCTCAGAAGGAGAGGCAGAACCTGGAACACAACATCAGACCAAATTATACAGAGTCCCTAATTAGTCTTCAAATAGTAAGTGCAATAGGATACAGTTTATACGAGTCTTGCACCGGAAGGAGAGCTGTCCTCAAATCCTCTAATAATAAAAATTAACATTCACAATCCTTGTTTCTGTTAAAAGGGGTAGTCTCATTAGTCCTGTAAAAAGTGAAGATTAACTTTTATCACTGAAGGAATTGTTTGTTGACTTTTTTTAAACCACTTTTGTTTTATACTTTGCACTCAGGAAGATCTGTTAACAAGCTCAGCACAGAACCACTGAGAATCATTCATGAGACACTGGAAGAATCCACCGATTGGATTTATGGGTTTTTTTCTTTACTATCTGACATCGTATGGAGTGATGATGATGACGAGAGTGATGAAGGTATTTGTAACATAGAGACTTCTGTAACTGCTATAACTGTTGTTTTACATGCATTATGTTGGCTTACTCAGCTTTTAACCTCACAGACGAGGTCAAACAAAATGAAAAGTAACATTGTTGCTCATAAAGCATCTACTGGCTATTCCAATCAGTAGATTGGTCTCTTTGTTAGCTTTCCTCTCATGTTTAATGTACCATTACAGAAAAGCTGTCAGAATTAAATATTGCCATTAGTACATCTTAAAGTAAAGAGCATTAATTTATATAAGACTTCAAAGCCATAACCAAAATATGCATCAGGATACTGCTTCAGAGAATGGAGCTATTTTCTTTTAATCAGCAAGAATCTGAAGAACCCTGGTAAATATACAGTATGGATCAAGAAACTTACATCTTTTTTTAATTTGCCATATTGATGATAAGACAATATATTGAAACAAACAAAAAAAAAGGCACTTGGTCTGAAGTCAGGGGATTTTAGATGGCATATTGTAAATAATTCAGTTTACTAGAAATTATGATTCTGCCATGATAGTAGAACATCTGACATCATCTGATAAAGCAAATTTCTAACATTGTGAGTTTGGAAATAACTATCTTTCTGTTAATAAAAACATAATAATAAAAACAAAAATTAAAAAAAAAAAAAAAAACACCACCAAACACCCAACCCTTAAGAAAACACCCAAAAAACACAGCTGGTTCCCCAGTAGAATCAGAGAGTAGCGGATCATCTCGTCATATCATATTCATCATTTTGACAAGCAGTGAGAGTAGGAATGACATCTTCATTTCACGGTAGTTTTTTTTATGTTATATTTGGCTATACCAGAAGGTAATTAAAAAGCGACATGTACTGAAACTGAATTTCATCTGCCTGTTCATAAACTTGAGATGTCATCAAATTTCTACCTTTTAAATATGTTCATGAGCATTTTACATTAGCATCATATATGAATACTAACAGGTTGCTACATGTGAGTCTGTGAACTGGGCATCTTATTCTCAGATATGATTTACAACTAGCAGAAAGACAGCATCTCATATGGTTGAGAAACAGAAAAGATGAAATATAGAGAAATTGGTACAATTTGAGCAGAGTTCATTCGTGTAGCTTAATAACTCCCAAAGAACATGCAAGCTTTCAAATATTTGAGTGTGTAAGTGTTAATGGCAGTACAAAGGGTCATAAAATACCTGACATAGAAAAATACAAGATCTGAATGCTCACTAGGTGTTTGGAAACCTTAGTCCTAGAAGCTTTTGGCCCAAGTGGAACTTCATCAATATGAAACAGCAGTATGAAAAGGCAGTAAGGCATCTTATATAATAAATATATTAACATTATATAATAAAAACTAAGTGCCTGTGAGCTCTGTGCTGCAGTCAGTGCAGCTGAGGCTGCACACTAGCCACAGTCATTCAGGCTCAGTCCTTCAAACTGTTATGTCCTACATGGAGGTGGAATAACATACTGCAGCAATCAAGTGTTCACAATTCCACTGAAATTGTTTTTTTTTTTTTCTTGGATTTCCCTGGAAGCATTGCTAGATTTACAATCTTCCTAGACTGCATATACACTGTGTCATTTAGAACTAAAACCTAATCACTGGGCCTTTCCTTAAAACGTGGAAATGTGCATAAAATAAAGCAAATTGTAAATTGTAGTAACAATTTAATATTCAGAAGCACAAACGCAGATTTGGATCTTTCCTTAGTTACAACTGCACCTTGAATTTATCTGCCCAAAACTCTATGGTAAGAGATTCTTTAGGAAAAATTCAAAATCTCAGAATAGATGCTTATCATTTAGCATATAAAAAGAGAAATTATTTTTTGAAATTAAAATGCGAAAACATGAGAAAAAATGTGTTGGCTTTTTTTTTTTTTTAATTAATATCTTTTCTGACATTTGTTTTTTTCTCTTGGTTTAGGTGAAGTGGAACCTTCCATGAAAAAAGGTTAGTCAGTTTCTTCACTATAGAGGGACAACACTTTGTAACCATTTTAAGAATTATCTAGTACATCTGTGGTATTAAAAACACTCAAGTAATAATACTTGTTGTGCTGTTTGCTCCTCTGTGAGAATTCTTGAGTATTCCATTATTATCTAGAAATTTTAAAAATTATCATAAAAATAGAATTATAGAAATATTATCTACATCCTTGCCCTTCATGTGGGACTCCTGTTAATGTCAATGAGTTACATGTATGCCTGGATAGAAACAGAAATCAGAAATAATAATATGAACTATTATGGAAAGAATATTTGAGAGATAATGAGGTGCCATAAAAGCATTTTATCTTGTGCCAACATAGGACTCTAAAATAAGCGCTGATTCTGAGTTTTCAGAAAAAGTACTTGGTTATCATTGAATTTTTAAAGCAGACAAGTGAACTAAAGAGGATTTATAATATAAATCTTTATAGATATTGAAATTGTTATGCTGAAACATAAAACTTAAGTTCAACTTCTATTACATCAAAATGAAAACGTATTAGAAGGCTTGAGTTATTGATGATAGGATGTAAAGCTTTTCAAAACTAGAGTGTGTTTTTTCTCCATATGGAGCAAAGCTTGAGAATAGTAGGATGTGGAACCAGCCCTGTGTGATCTGAATTTGATATTCATAAATTTCTCAAGAGGCAAATGCCTATATTGAAGAATCACCCCAGTTACTGCTCAGATCACAATACAGTTTTCTCTGAAGTTAATTGGAATTGGATCAGGCTTCTATTTAATGACACATTTTGTCAATCTCAATAAGGTATCCAAGGAATTAATATGCTTGAAGACCAGGATGAATCATCTCACTATGGACAATCCTTCACTTTAGGAAAACTTAGATAGCGAAGGAAAACATTCCATCTCTTTACTCCATCAGTAAGAACTGTAAAATGTTCAGCACCACCCTGTCTCTTCTCCCAGAGAGAGAAATGCATTGTTCGTTTTACAGGGGGTGCACAGAGTCTGAAGCTGTGGAGCATTATTTGCAGGGTTGCTAGGTTCATGGGGGGAAGGTGTTTTCTCGCCATGGGCCAGTGTAGCTGGCCAGGCTGGAAGTACCATGAAGATTATTCATGTCTGGGAAGGCTCAACCTATAAAAACATTATGGACAACACCATGCTCAGCACTGCAGTCCCTGTTTCTCTGGAAATCAGTGACACACTCAGGCCTTACCCTTTGCATTGGGACACCTGTCTGTAGAAACAGAATTCAGATAAGCCATCCAAATAAGGTGGAAGCTACTTAAATAAGTCAGTTGGAAGTGATGAGATTAGATGATTGTTTGGACCTAAAAGTCTTCCTTTCAAGGAGCTGAGTATCTACCTGCTGGTTTGGAATGTTTTCCTCACTATTCAAAGCTCACAACCTGGCTCTGGAGATAAATCCTTAGAGGGACTTCTATATTTGGTGTGAAGGAAATAAGCAAGGAGCTGGCAATTCCTCAGGATATGGTATATTACAGGTTAACTCAACCACACAGATGTGAAAAGACCCAAATTCAAACATGCTTCATCTGCCTGAGAAGTAAAAAAATATTGAGTGGGCTTTTCCATTTCCTAGATGCGTGCTCAAGGTCATTCCTGTTTTTTAGAGAAAAAGGCTTCCCATCTTTTTCTCCCTGACAAAAGCTGTTCCTTGACTTGGACTGCTGAGTACAGCTATAAGATTTCACGTAGCAACATCCTCAAATAACTTACCATCTCCAGGTAACTGGAGGTCTCCATTTCATCCTGGCAGCTGGAGTCTGGCCTCGTTTGTACGTGATTTTGTCACCTCTTTTACTGGGCTACAGAAATACAATATATGTGGCCTGCAGCCACCAATCCCTTGGAAATGCCAGTGCAGAGTACTGCGTCCGTCTGTTCAGTGACAGGCAGCTCTGAGCCCTTCAGAGCTGTTTCTGTCTCTCTGCAGACTTATCTTAAAATTGTACAAACATCAAAGATTTGAATTGCCAGCATCTAAGACTAAACAGAAGTTTTCTGAGAGCTCTGTGATACAGTCTAGTCAACAGCTTTTCTGCTTAGGCATAGTGAAATTTATTCCCAGAGCTAAAGCTCATGAGCGCAGATGGCACAGACCTGGGAGGTGAGCCGAGGGCTCAGGTGAGCTCCTGCAGGTAACACTCTCACAAATATCGCAATCTGTTCCCCCAGGGCAAGGTACAGAAGGGTAGTTTTCTTAACTAATGTGTGCTGTTGTGTCTACGGTCCAGAAATCAGACTTCCAGAAGAAAAGCTTTCTAAAACAAAACAAAACATTGCATCAGTCATTTTTCCCACATGGCTGCTGTTAGGACTGGACCCAAAGGAGGACCACTACACAAATAAACCAGGAGACTTCTTGGGTGTCAAAATTTTACCTAGATCCATGAAATCAAAACCAAATATTTACTTCATGATGTGTTCTCTAGTATATGTAAAGGACTGTTCCTGCATCAAAGTCCCTTCCCCTCTGAGCAGGAGTTTTATCCATAGCTTTGTGAATGATCTTTCTTTAGGTGACTCTTATGCTTATGGCATTTGAACATCCTAAAAAGGAAAAAAAGACCCAGTGAGATTGTGCAATACACTACTGCTGTCTCTGGAAGATGAACAGATTGATATTTTTCACATTTTTACAGAAAACCTCTCTGAAATTTCACTCTGGAAATGTGCACTATGGTTGCTATGCCTGCTTTTTTAAGTATTTGTATTGGATTTAACCCACAGTTTTTACGGTTTTCATGAACAAGATGAGAATTTGTTTAAAAATTGCCATACTTATTTTTAGTGTGTGGACAAACCTTCACACTTTTGCTTTGTTAACTAACAGCTTTTGTGAATGCTAAAACATCTGCATAAAATTTACTTTATAATGGAATATAGTAACTGGAAAAAATAAGATTGCTGGTATCACAATGCAATTAAGTATTGGAAAAAATTCAAGGGGAGTGGCAAGGACATTGACTAATCATGCAAGAAGAAAAGCCTAATGAAAATTATGATCTGAAAGAATGCAAAGATCACTTTCCTAGAGATGTAAATTAAAAGCAAAGATAATAGAAGTACAAGTAATGACAATGGGCATCCACAGGCAATGTGACTAATATCATTTTCAGAATCCTTTAGAAAGGATGAAAATATCTCTCAAGAACCTTTTTTATTGCAATTATTTTTACCAGTCCAAATCTTATCACTAATATTTATCTTTAATAATTGGAAAAGAATGAACATTTAATATTGTCTGGAAAAGCAGTGTTCTTCAGTGGACATAGCAAAAGATTATTCTGTAGTCTTTAACAATGCATATTCTCAATATACTAAAGCTGTAGGGTATTTTTACAAAAGACATAGAGAATGTTAATTCTTTCTTGGAGATTTAATATGTTTTTGGCTTAATTTCTTTCTACAGTAGTGATGACTGATAACGTCGTTCATTTTTTCAGGGTTAGTTTCACCTCTAGAGACACATTTAATTATCTGACAGCTGTATTTTTTTGTTATGTTTTGGTCCTTTTTACTAGAAATTATTGTTATTAAAAAACGAGAGAATTTTTTTTTCTATTTTTTGCTTTTTTTGACACTGCTGGCATCAGTTGTGAGTTTTGAAAAGAGCTGAGAAACCTAGTGCACAAAATTGGAAATAAATATCTCTAAATAATAAGCAAGTGCAGACACTTCATCATTGACAACCATGGCTAAAAATGTTATTATTAAACAGTAAATAATTTTCACTTCAATAAATAAAATTCATTTTAAAAGCAGAGTAAGAACTAAAGCACCATCATGACAGTGTTATCCATCTCTGTATTACCAAAAAGTTTTTTAATTAGTATAATATTATTCTTACTGACAATAAAAGAAAATTTAATTCCTTGTGGTAGAGATGGATCTCTAATTTTCTGTGAGTTAGACTACGTATGAGATAGAAAAAAGCTTTAACAGAAATTTCTGTTAAAGTTTGCAAGAAATTCTGGAAAATACAAATAATTTTTTGGGGAAAGCATCTTATCTTTCTGTCTTAAGTTCAAATGAGAATATCCTTGCCCGAGTAATAATCTGGTTATTAATATGCTGAAGACATACATGTCAGGCTCTTAAAATGTGGCAACTTCTAAAGGTATAGTCATTTATACTGAGTTACCCTTAGCAACTCTGGCCAAGGTGCAATTGCCCCAGACCAGACTCCAGACACCTACCCCTACTAACCCCTTATGCATCCCAAGGTTAGGACAGTCAGAATTTATTCAGCACACTGTATCTGTTTGTTCAGACCTGGGTATTGATCTGTGCTAACAACAACAAAGTGCTCCCAAAAGGAAGGGTTCTTAGACCAAACAATTTCCTAGATTTCCTTTTAAGAATGATCAAGCAAACACCTACAACTTTGGTTTTTGTAGGGGAAGGGGAGGGGCAGGAACAACCTGCTTAGAGAAGACTAAGTACTAATTTGGATTTGAAGGCACTTTTGATATAATAGCCTCTATGAGTCTGAAAAAGAACTGTTTTCGGTATCCAGTCAGGGTAGGGGAAAACATAAAGACAAATATTTAATTATAAGTCCCGAAATTTAAAATGTGTATTAGATTGCTTTTATCTGTTTACATACCTAAGAATGTAAGATCAGACCAAAAGTTCTGTTTACTCAGTGGATGCGACAGAAGTCCTTATTGCTGCCCGAGAGTGACCAGTGCAAATGCCTCAGAACTGTTAAAAATATAACCCAAAAGACTTCTTCATGTTCCAAGCATTTTCCCCAGTGAGGGGACAGATTTTGCATCTCTGTAATCCACCTACCACTTCCTGTGAACCCAAGGCTACAGACAGTTTGGAAAAGGACTAGGGAAAATAAATTCGGAATACCATAGATGCAACCTGAAAACTCTGTTAAGATATATGTATATATTTTAAAAAATAATGATGCAGTTTCATTCATCCCTAAAGTATATACCTATTTGTACTGGTAATGCCTTCTGAATTGAGTTTCTTTTATGTTGTCGCATGGTAATGTTCACTTTTCTGTATATGAGTTGCTGTTATAGATCTCTCTAAAAGGCTTTCACTGTCTCCCTAGGCTACATTTTGCTAAAAAGCATTTTGCATATCTTTGTGTAAAGTAGACCCTGTCTTAAAAGATGGAAATCATTGATTGGTTCAATTCTCAGATGTTAAACTGCTGTTCCAGATATGTATGTTTTGCATTTTTTTATTTTTGTGGCATCCATTTCTGCTATTAATGTTCTTTTAACAATCTCATCTTGTTTTATTTAGGCTGATCAATACAGCAATAAAATATCCACCACAAAATAGCATTTTATAATGGAAAGAAAATATTTTCCATATTATCCAGGTGAAACAATACTATACACCACCAGGGAATAGGGGTGTTCAATTATTATTCTTTTGCCTATTGCAGAATTATGACTGGGTTTCAACTTAAGACATTTTAATACAAATTACCAACTACATTTTAAAAGATAGAATGAGAACTTTGAGCCATAAGGCTAGTAGGAACCCCTGACAGAAGATAGGTTTGCAGCTGGTTAATTTATCCTCTTAAATCAGGGAAAACCTTAGGTGAAGCTATCCAAGCTTCTTTCATGAAAATCTTCATTTGTGCCCTGGCTATGGAACATTAGAGAGGTTCCCACTCTGAGAGAAGAGGGGAGCATTAGGCAGATGCCTCACTAGCTGGAGCATGCTGTGCTTGAGACGGAGTAAATTCCTGGCCTGAAAAATTAAAAATTTTTCCAAAACTCAGTTAAACCCACAGCATCAAAACTGGGGATCCTGCATATTTTTCTGAGTGAACTCAGATCCACTCACAGCTACTGCTATTCCAAGGAGACAATATACCAAGTACAGCCCATGCTCATGATCCACAGAAACTTCTTTCTTCTGCACATCAAATCCCTAAAATAAAATCAGTTGGATCTAGAAGTGATTGAATTTACAGGAATGTGTATTTCCACACTAATTTGGTAAGGTAGAATTGGCACAGTTGTTGTTTTTGAAAGCTTAGTAGAGTAACTGTGGTTAGTCTTGTGATTTCTTTTTATTAAGAAGTCTACAAGTCTTGCCTGGATTTTTTCTATGTAAAAGTACACTCTGTTAAAGGCAGGTTGATAAAATTGATTATGAAATTTTAAAAAATGAAATTATTTAAATGTAATTTAAAATTGGTTCAATAACAACTTTGTAGGCTAGAATCCAAAGAGAAGCCTGCCAAGAAGATTTCATGTTCCACAGAAGGAAAATGGTTTTGATCACACGGCTCTATCTTTGATGCATGTGGGTTAAGGAGTTTTCTGCATTTTGTTTTGGTTTTTGTTCTTCATTAAAGTGCAATTAGCATTCATTTTACATTTCAGAACCAAGGTACCAGACTACAATCTGGGAATAAAAAATATAGTCTTAACATATTTTCATACTAGGAATAAAAATTAATTTTATGTGAAAAATGTGTCGGATTGAAGGTCTTTCAATACATTCCACTTTTAATTCTTTCAAAAGCCCAGTCATTGAAATTCCACCATATAAAACAGTCTGTGTATGGTCTTCCTGAAGGATGCCAGTGCTGCTTACCAGACAATTAGTCAAAGATAATTACAAGTACCCCCCCTTCCCATAAAAACTTTTCTCATAAGATATTATTTTTTTGCTTCAAATGGAAACCTTATCAGAGGGAAATTGAAACTTAAGAAAAAAAATTAAAAGAAATATTTAGGGTTTAGAAAGAAAAGAAAAAACAGTAATGCACCATGTCAAATTCTATTTGCCTTGGTAAACTGAGGATTTCTAGCAGGAATTAGCAGCAACCATCCCGTTTACTTTCTTTTCCCTCTTACCTCAGCTTTTCAGGAAAAATAATTTTTTCCCTATTTTCTTAAAAGACAATTTTTATTGAAGTAATTTATGATATTACATCTTTAAGAAGCCCTGGTAGATACATGAAAATGCCCAAATGTAGAAAAACAAACAGAAAGGTCAACGACACCAATCTATGATTTGGTAACAAAATGTTTTCAATAAGTACATAGTAATATAGTAATGGTGACTTCTAGTCACCATTAATGGCTTAAGCCGATTTATTCTATAGCAGAAGGAATACTGTTTCAAATACAACAATGTGGAAAAATTTAATTGTCTCTAGCATAATGAGAAAAAGAGGACTGGAAAAAGTTCAGTTTAAAAGCCACAGAGTGGCTTATAATAAAATATTTAGTCGGGCTGGGATGTTTTACTGTTATGAAAATAACAAGCACCCTGTCTGCAAATGTCTTTCTCACAACACATCTCCCTTGCTGTAGTCTTGTAAAAATAAAAATAAGATAAAACTTCACCCTGGAATCAAAGCCCTCCTCAGCATGAGGATGAAGACGTCAGCAGGTCGTCTACAGTGAATTTCTTTCATAGACCAATGAAACGTTAATAGTTTGGAAACAATTGAATATCTATTGAATTGGGATCCAGTGTATTTATTTTTGTCTTTTATCTTATAGAGAAGGCTTAATATATATCTGGAAGGTGATGCTAAATCCCTGTGTTCTTGGGGAAACATAAAGCCTACTGGTTCACTGTATATTATTTAAGATGGGTAAATTGTCCAGCAACATTTGAGGGTCGTATTCTCTGTATCTATGATAGCAGTTAAGTGATGTCAAACAGAGTACAAAGTGTAGGGAATAAAGGCAACTAGGATTAAGTAACTCAGCTTTGCTGAATAGCTTTAGGACCAATTAACATCACAGCAATGTTCACAGTTTAGAAGAACATGTTGGTTTGGGCAAATATTCACTAGAGCAGAGGGTTTGGACCGAGAAGAATGAGAAGTGATGTTCTGTGAGCCCTGTCAACAGTGGTGTCATACAGCAAATGAAAGAGACACTGTATAATTCTGCAAAATATGAAAGAAAGGGAAAAAAAAAAGAAAAACACCAGGTTTATTCTCACTCTAAATTCTATTTGTGATTTCCAAAGAGATGGATAAACAATTCAGAGATGATACTTAAGAGGCACTGTGGCCTGGTACTTCATGCCATGAAGTGGATGAGCACTGTTCAGCATTTTCATCAATAAGAGCAATTTGTCCTCTGTTACAACACATAACTTCAGGAAGACTTTTTATGTACCCCATCATGAAGTTTCTATGAACCCCAGAACAGGGCTAGATCTAAGGAAATTGTGATACTAGCAAGCTAATAGGGAAGTCACCTGAGTAAATCATATGTGCCACTCAGACCTCCCAACACTGAATGCTGGTATTAAAGGTCTTCTGTTACACAGTCTTTGGATCCTGGACAGGCACAATACACTAATTTAATTCCCCAATTAAATATTTCCTCCTCATTTTTTTTTTCTTCTTTTTTTTTTTTCCCCCTGTGCTTTTTGGCTCTTGCAAAATTTGTTTTGGTTTTGCTGTGGGGTTTTATTTTTTGTCCCTCCAGAGTACAGCTACGTGATGTATTAGAAGTTAGCTAGTTGTTCTAGCTTCCTTTCTTCTCCTCCTAGCCCCACAAGGATAACTGTCACCCTCACCAGCTGGTACTGTCTGGATTAAAAATAGACATCAGCTGCACAATTGCAAATTTCTCCTGAGGATACCAACAGCTAGAGAGTTGACTAAAATTCTTCATACAGATGGCATCTAAAAACACATTAGAAATGACATCTCTCTCATCTTCTAAAGCTCTTAATACCACTCACTCTTGCCTTGCCCTCAGTATCTATTTCCACCAACTCTTCAGCTGCCTGCAACAAATTAGTCTTGATAACCTAACAAAGATATAGCCCCATTAAATTGCTGGCAATGGCTGTAAGGGTTTTAATTACTCAAAAGCTAATCATTATCCTCTGGCTCACCAGGACTCTCAATTGGACTCATTTTCCTTTTCACACTTAGATATTTCTAGAAGAAAGAATGTTAAAGCACTGAAGGGGCACAGTGCTGTCTTACCTGTAACAGATTATGAAAAAGACAACAAACTGGTAAAAGTTCCATAGAAAAAATGTATTTTCATTTCACGTAAAATTCTGTATGCTTAATTATACCTTTAAAATACTAGATATATTAAAACTACATTCTACGCTCATGGCAGTATTTAAGTAGAAACAGGTTGGCTTTAAGTATGAAGGGATAATATTGAATGTGAAGGTTCAGAGTTCAGTTCAGTACCAGGTCCTTTGCTGACTTTCTGGTTTACATTCAGTAAAGCATTCTCCTCACTTTTTCTCTCATATTCTTGACATTTTTAATATGGTTTACTGGGATTTTTTAAAGGTATATTTTGTCTGTAAGATAAAAACTCAGCAGAGGGTGAGGTTTAGGGGCTGTTTTAACAATACCAGAGTGCTAGTCACCACTTTATTCTCTAGCGAAGCAAGATGCAGGGCTGTGCTTTCCCACTAAGAGAAGAATTCAGAAAGTCTGAATTCCTGTGTTGCAGAGATAGGATATTTATATTGCGTTATAACCCCATGTGGTACCTAAAGTAATTAACACAGTCTGAGGCTCCTAAATGCTACCATAATACAACCCAACTAAAATAGCTAAGAATAATGCCATCTATTTTACTACTTTAAAAAAAAAAAGAAGATAATGAGCCATCAAAATCAGAAGCACTAACACAGACAAAGAAGGGAACCAGGACCAGGAGAATCTCCTCATTCCCTACCATGAAGGGCTGTGCTATTCATTCACACCGGTGTTAACCTGCAAGTGCTGACACCCTAGTTCACAGGGATTCGAGGGACTGTAATTATTTTCTCCCACCCTGATCTTCCTGAAGCTGGAGTGCACGGCCAGTACTGTGCTGCCATTAGACACTGTCAAATGCTGTTAATGAAAATTAGCTGGGTGAGGGGTGGGGGAAGCTAGTGCCCAGACTGTGTGTTCAGCAGGGATTTTCAGTAAAGCTGCCTGCAATACTGATCCTCCGATGATTGTGAGGGTCTGCTTTGGGTCAACACTGCATAGATATATCAGCCTGCTAACAGTATAGTCAAATGTGTCTCCTTTGAGCATCTTGAAATGGTCAGTGAGAAGAATATTAGCATCCCTTCTTGGAGTTATTTAAAATAATCACCCTGCCTGTTCTGTGTATCTGCACAAGACCTGAGGTCTAGAGAAATCAGCATCAAGCAGTATCCATATTTAAGGAAATAAAGTACTTATCCATTCGTAACTGAAGAAACACAAGGAGAAAGATAATTTTTCATGTCTGCTTAATAACTTGACAAAATAAACAATGAAATACAGCTTTTAAAATACATACTCCTTTACAATAATTTAGTAAATCATGCTGTCATCTCATAAAGAATCTAGGTGGTTGCTGTGGTGACAAAGATTATCCTTGCTGCTGCTTGATTCTGTCATCTTTCTAAACAAAAATTCATAATATTTGGGATTTATTAACAATGTCTCATTGATAGAGATAAATTACATGCTTTAAACTGGCCATGTAAGTCTTCTATGACATTATAGCCACATTCTCAACTCAGCAATAAGATATGATATGATTAGTAGAAAATTAAGGCTATTTGTCATGAAAGATGAAGCAGAGAATATCCAAACTCTCAGAACAACAACAAAAAATATCCAAAAATCTAATGTGTTTCCTTATTTTAAATATTTTGAAGTTAGCAAATAGTCACTGTTTTCTATCTTGAAAATTGACCCAGAACAGCTTATACTGAGATGATTTATTCATGCTGGGAAAATTTGGGTTGTATTGTATCAGAATTGATGTGTTCCAGACTGCAACATTTATGATGGTTCAGACTATTGTAGGGAGTTTGTGAAGAGGTCTTAATTATGGGTTGCTTTGCAATATATAAAAGCATATACACACATGCTTGCATATTATGAAGACGTACTTCGCTTCAAGGAATTTGTGTACAGTTTTTTGTATGTGTGGCATCCTAATTGTATCAGGGAGTTAGATGACATTCTCAGTGCAGTTGTCTAGAAAACACCTTTTTGTGCATCATACTGAAATATTAGCGTGAAGCAAGCTTCACTGCTCATACAATGTGAACCTGATTTAGACAACCAGTTGTACAGTCGTTGCTCCATACATATTTTGCAGTCAAACTAGCAATAAATTTCCTAAACCCACAGTAACTTTAAAGCTAGTTTTTTTCACTTTTTTTTTTTTAATTAACAAATGTTTATACTTATTTTTTCGAGAAGAATACGCCTATTTTCTGTAGTGAGACACATAACAGATGACAAAAACACAGTGAAGCTGAGGCATTTTAAGGCAAGCAAGGAATATATGTCTGTGTGAATGCCTCTGCCTGAAGAATATGATTTATCACTTAGTAGGTTATATTATTTCCGTATGTAGGGTGACCTCTTGAACTGGGTGAGATATGTCTCGACTGTAGAGAAGTTGCAACGTAGAGGAAGTGACTCAGCCTTCATTAAGTCCTCTGAGTCAATGTTTGGAGGCAGTCTGGAGCGACAGCATGGAGAACTGCTCAGAGGTGCCCAGAATTAAGGAGCAATCCTCCAGCTGTTCTTGTCTTGCACCATTCCTACCACTTATGCTACCTAAACTAGTTCACGCATCCATTTAAGCAGAAGAAATGAGAATCCAGCAACTGGATTCTCTTAGTCAATAGAAATAAAATATTCTCACATAGATGAAGAAAGAAAAATTATCCCAGTTCAGCTGATACACAGTAAATCAGTAAAGTATATTTCTTCCTAATCACTGCCTAGAGGTTTATAGAGCAATAAATGAACTATACACCAGGCTGAAAAGAGCAAGATGAAAAATGAATAGAAAGTCCTTTTAGCTTAATAACATCATATAATTAGCTTAGTTATGCTGCCATGCACTAGCGGCTAACAGTGGTTTATATTTTACCTGTTCTTAGTCTTTATCTCGATGAAATAACGTCCTCTCTATCTGAAGAAAACATAGGCTGATATCATAGAAAAGTTATGTTTTTGCAAACCAGACACAATCATTATTTCAGATGCCAAATACTATCTAATAAAAACATTCTGTATTTGTTTTCAAGGACCTATGCAAAGGTCTGGGGAGGGAAAATTCCGTTTTCTACTGGATTTGTTTGGCAATGTACATCCTGTTACAACCTGAGAAAATAACTGAGGTTGTAAGTGGAAGATTTCAGTTGTCCTCAATAGGCATTAAAGTAACTCCTTAGAGTTGAAATGCAATATGCATAACTTTTTTCTGTTGGATTAACTTTCAGGTCAGCGTTCTTGTTATTTAGACCCTGCAGACAAAAAGTAACACTGAAAAACAAGGAGTGACCTCCCACAGTCTAGTGAGATCTGCATTTGCTTTTGTCAAAAACAAATATGGTCCTGGATTTTATACCAGTTTCCTACTGCAGGAAATATATGCACAATACCATAAAAAGGCACTCTGTATAGTTTTAATGAATTTATTACACACCTATATAATAAATACCCTTTGAATTTCTACAACTACATGTCAACAGGGCTATGAAAGTTTGATTTAATTCTGGTTTGCTCTTTGTAAAATTCAACATTTTTGATTTTCAACATTATTCTGGTTTTGGAACAATAAGGACAGTAGAAAAAATACTTATGGAGGGATACAGCAGTAATTTAATATCAATATTATAGCTGAAGGTTTTTGTCTGAAAGAGATGGCATAAAAAGGGCAGATAAATACTGTAACAGCTTCCTCTTCTAACAAGGTAGTTCTCAATGCTTTGGTATACAGAATGATTAAAATGCCGTTCTCCGAGATGATGATCTCTAACCTGGAAACCTTAATCTCTGTAATTTGTAGACAGCATTGAGTCTACCTTTTATTGTGTGTTGGAGATACCAGCTCAGTATGTGAGCTTTAAAAATTTTAGAAAACATAGCACAAAGAAATTTTTTCCCCTCCAAAGGTAATTTGGAAAACATAGAATGCTAATCTTGGTAAACAACTCAAGATACATACAGAAAATATTTAGTAAAAGCATATATTTTCTGATTCATGACCAACATATTTCTGTATATAGAGCAGTAAAACCTATTTTTGCCTTTAAAAGTAGCTGTATGGCTCGATTAAGAACAGAATAATTATTAAAGACACTTAATGCTGTGATTTTTATCCATATATATTTTCTATGTATATATATATATACATAAAATTGAATTATATTGGATCTAATTCTAAATACAGAGGTGATAAAGCTGTAGTTCTGATATAATATTTGAAGCATTAGCACATTTGTTTTGTTATAAGAATGCATCTGATGTCTGAAAATTAATTTGAAATTGATAAATCTGCATTGAATTGTTTTCAGAAATTCATAAAGAGAAAACGGAGAGACATGAAAAACGAACACCAACAAAGGGTAACTTTGTTTGTTTGTCTGTTTGCCTACATATATGTAATATACCGTGTCTTTGTTAACTATGTTACCACCGTTGTATTATAAAAGCATCCAATCTGTTGGCACTGACCTTAAAAGATCAAAAGTTCTAGTATATCTCAGCAGTAACAAAAAAATGTAATTTTATGTTTGTGTGGCTATATTGTAAAAGCACATTTTTAATAAGATTTTCCAAGCCAAACTTTTCCAGTAATCTTTTTTCTAGCAAAGGTGAAAAAAAGTAGAGTGTTGATGAAAATTCCTCTGGTGCAAAAGACATGAAGTGTGTTAGGCAAGGAAAAAGTAAGTTTATAGGCCAGTGGGTGCCATCCAAGTTAGAAAGTCATAGTTAAGAGTGAGCCAGGTGTGTATCAGAGATAAGAAAGGCCTCCATTTTAAGAACCTACTCTTTTTCACACTGTTTAATCTCTTATAACTGGCACTTTCCAAAAATCCACAGAGGAACTGGTTTGGACTGGTTCTCAGAGGTCATGTAAACAAAGAAGTTTCCTGGGATACGTGCAGATTTTTTGCCTAAGAAAGCTCTCCTGTAAAGGTTAGGCCACATAAAACTTGACGAGCATCCCTCTGATGCACCAGTGTTGTGCTTCGTAATGGCAGGAGGAAGCCAGAAGGAGTCTTATTAAACATAGTGGTTATACACATACACTCTCTCTCACACAATTATATTCATTTCTATATATATTCTTAGTATGCTCTTATAGTATTTTACATGTCTAGAGCTAGCTTACCAGTTCTGTACTAATCAGGGTCCTCTGAACTGACTAGGACTGCTTCCCAACTACTAAGTAAATCATGTTGGATCAAAAGGAATTTTTTAGGATAGTGTATAACCAGGCAGTAACAAACTCAGATTTAGCAAGGGATCCCAGTCATGGTCTTTTCAATCACAGTAATCTAAAAAAAAGATGTTGCAGTCTTGACCAGAACAGTCTCTTGTGTACCATTTTGTGTATAAGAAATTACATTGGTTTACATAGAAGAATATTAACCTTGCAGAAATGATTACTAAGAAGTTGTAAATGCCAAAAAAAAATATGTTCAGGTGTCATTAGTTAAGTCCCTTTATGTATGTGCCTGATAATGCAGTCTTTAATAATACAATCAGTTACTGAAGAACAAGACAAATATTTTTTTTTCTGTGTATTGTTTTTATATTTAGTCCCAAAAATACAACTTGTACATAGGAGGATCAACTACTAGAAAACATTCTGTCTGGCCTCAGTCTAGAGTGGGATAAAGGCATGAATCTTTACTGGAATTTTACTGTTGCCTTCTAAAATACCTTCAGGAAGTATGTACAAACACCATCTTTTGTTGTTATGAATAGGAAAAATCCAGAGGTAAAATGAATGTTTGTAATAACAGCAAACAACAGAAAGAATTTCAGTTCTCCACCCAAACGTGTGAGGACACTAGAGTTTTAGAAGTAATTTAGTTGTGGGTTTTTTTTTGAATTGTCAAACCCTCTCATTCCAAGTCCCACAATTTACAAGGGAGTTCCATCCATAATCCTCATTTTGGAAAGACTGAACTGAAATATGAAGAATAGCTGTAATAAATAAAACTCCCAGTGGAAGTGGCTGATATTATAAGACTCTAACAGTATTGAGAACCAGGCAAACTTGTGCCCTAAAATTTGCTTTTAATTAAATATTTTGATAAACTACTAGTAATAATGTCCATTTCAATTACTGTAGTCAATTTAATCCTGGAAAGAAGAAATACTATGAGAAATAATTCCACGAAGCAGGTGGTCATGCTTCAGAACCCTGATATCAAATTATTTAATGATTGTGTGTAAACAAAAGCACAAATTCACTACAAAACAGGGTCCTTCCAATTTGATATTTGATGTATTAGTACTTTCACAAGGGTCAGTGGCATCCCGGACTGTATGAGCAGGAGCTTGACCAGCCCGTGGATGCAAGGGATTAATCATCCCCCTGTGCTAAGCTCTCCTGAGACCATATCTAGATACTGCATCCAGTTCTGGGCCTCCCAGTTCAGGAAAGCCATCCATAAAATGGGGCAAGTTCAGTGTGGGGCCATTGCAATGGCCAGGGCTGGAGCAGTTGTCCTGAGGGGAGAGGTTGAGGGATGGTGATGTCTCAGCCTGGGACAGCTCTCTGTGACTTCATAATTTTGTGATACTTTGTAGATTTTGCAGGACTCTGAGCTGCTGCTGAAGGCTGTTTAAGAAATAGGTGTCATAATTGTTATTGTTATTGCTTGCAATAAATAAGATATAACTGTGCGTTATGTTGTCAGCAAGTAAGAACAATAATAAAAGACATCAAGATAAAAATATATCTAAGTTCTGTCTAATGGAAGTTCCAATGATAATTTCTGATTTTTATGGAAAACTAATTGTCCTGCATTTCTGGGAAATGATGTAGCTTTAATTACAATAGGTATTGAGAAGAAATGGGAAAAGGTTGATTAACCATGTGGCTTTTCCCAAAATCACTTCACTAATACATTGCTGTTGGAGTAAGGTAAGGAATAAAACAATACAACGATGGCTACCTCTGAAAGACATATATTAAATAACAGTGATTTTAGGACAGATATGTGTGTGCCTCTGGGTTAACAATAGCCACACTGGGTTTTTTTCAGAAACTATCTCTGAATTCAGGATGATTTGACAAATAGGGTCCAGGCCATTCAAGACTATTTCATTTACTATAACTAGCATAATGACTTGTTAATAAGGCTGCACTGATAATACAAATATTAAACATCTCAGAATAAAGGTCTCTGTGTTTTAACATATGGATAAATTATGAGATTATAAATACAAATATAATGTAGTTTGCTGTAGCTGTAAGACAAAGTATTTGAGACAGTCAAATAGATAAGTAGATCTGGACCATATAAATCCACAGCATACTATAAACCTACATAATTTGACCAAATTAGCAAATTCAATGGCATATTTTTGGCACAGAGGATTTCTCGAGGTGCAGGTACAAATATGCCTGCATTAACTTTAAACTAGGGAACATGGTACAGACAGTGATGCAGCTGTGGTTTCCTTAAACTACTGATTTGGACCTGGTAGTCTATGCCCCTCTCCAGATCAAACCCTTTCTTTTTTTTTTTTTTTTAGTGTTCCTTCAAGAAGAATTAAGTTATAGCCATCTACAGTTACTTTACTTCCGAATGAAAGCATCTACACAGAGATTTAATGCTCTCTGACTAATGCACTCAAACTTCATTGTATTAGTTCATTTATCTTAACTTTCCTGAAGTGCTGCTCTGTAGACAAGCACTTAGTCAGTTAGCTGGAGCGAGCAATCTGTGCTTCATGCTTACTGCACTCATCACCTAGCTTTATACTAAGCAGCAGACTTAAGACTTACTCAGCTGGAAACTATTTTTGCTTCCCTTAGGTATGGAACTAGTGCCTGCTTACTACATCTCTTATTTTTGCACTTTCTGTTTTGGGGTGTCGAATATCTTTGTTGGAGAACTTTACAGGAAAAAAACTAGATCACATCCCCCTTTACTATGGCTTCAACTTAATGCAAATATCTTCTATTATGGTGACTGAAATTTGGAGAATCCTCTCACATATATGCTATGTTGCTTTTTTTAATATTATGTGAATTAGATTGCAATATTAACTTTGGAATACATTGCTAAATTTTCCTTAAAATATACCTTAAAATTTTCCATTATGAGCTCCTATTTTAGATTATTTATAAATTTACACTCCGGTCACTGAGGATGAAATTTCTCATTCTCATCTTTTTGCCTCAGGCTGAATTTTCATTCAAAGACATAGAAAAATGTTTCAGCAATTTCCAAAATCTAGGTTAGTGAAAATTGGGTTGAGATGTTATATTTTTTTCAGTGCTAATAATGGTTCATTCTGAGCTTATGACTTTTGGTATTTGCAAAGAAGTATGAGAAAATTCCTTTTAAGTTTTGGAAAATTTTTAGCTTACACAATTGTTATAAACCATGTTTTAGTTATTCTTCTTAATTTTTTTTTTCTGATGAATCTAGCATCCTATGAACAAAAGAGAAGAGGTGATCTTTTAACTAGAAAGTGTGTCATAAAACAAATAAAATGGTTGAATTAAAGTTGAATGAACAATTTTAGCTTCAGCATTTCTCAACTGAAAAGTGTGTGATTGAGCACCCTTAAAAACATTTTTATATGCTTTCTCATTTTCCTTTTTTTTTTTTTTTTTATGGAAAAGAAAATCTGGTCAAATCTAATTTGTTTCACAGTATGAGCAGCCTGGTTTATCTGGTTTGTTTTAAAACCTATTGCTTGTATTGAGTGCTGCAGGTTTGAAAAAAGGCAT
>JAYRBT010000114.1:63355209-63385799 GCA_036023395.1 Myiotriccus ornatus
CACCTAAAAAATCCAATGCGCAGGCTGGAAGGTGTAAAGACCTTCCCCGGCTCTTCGTTCGCGAAGACGGGCCATTATTATTTATATTATTATTATTATGAGCAGCCTGGTTTATCTGGTTTGTTTTAAAACCTATTGCTTGTATTGAGTGCTGCAGGTTTGAAAAAAGGCATGTATTAAGCCCCTTACAAAAAAATAGATATCCAAGCGACAAAATCTGGAAAAGATATATAGACAGTGCTGTATTTTCTATGAGAGTTTTTAGGGCTATATATGAAGCTGAACACAAAAACATTTCAAGGGAAAGTTAATATGCTAACAAATATAATATTTAAATTTGTCAAATTGAAAGCTTCAGTGGATTTCAGTGGACCTGTGATTGAAGAGTCAAAAATGGCCCGTCATCACATCTCTGAAACATGAACACTTTAATTTTTGGCAGCACCTACCCTTCCCGAATTAGGGAAGCCATAGCTCTGACAGTGTCCATAAGAGGTAATGGTAAACATTACAATCTGAGATTAGCAACCTCTGAGGCTATGGGGATATCAACCACAGGACAGGGCTCTTGAACTAACCAGAGATCACCTTCAGCCTATAATTGGGAGGAGAAAAATAGCTTATGCTTATGCCAGCCTGGTCTCTTCTTATCAACATTCCAGGCTCCCTGCCCAGATACATCAAGGTTTTTATTTCTCAAGAAGGGGCCAACTGATACCTTCTGCATGATTTTAGCTCTAGTCCACACCAATATTAATAACTTTATGCATCTTAGTCCTTTATACCGCTTTGAGGATGTGAAGGAATCTTAAATTTTTCTGTCCACTTTCAGGTCTGCCGACACTCAATTCAGTTTAGTGTCATTCAAGGCTCATTTTCTGGTGTTGTTTTTTGTTTTGCTTTGGGTTTTTTTCCCTCAAATCATGCTCACAACAGTCTCTCTTACACAAGTAAGATATCCTGTGGCTAAAAACAAGCTTTCTGATTACAAGTCTGTTCTGAATAGTTCATCTGTGTTTTTTGGCATAGACAGTTACAAGGGCTTTTGTCTGAATGTGCAGAAGCTCATGTTTCACTTACATTGACCATCACAGAACTGTTGTTTGCAAAACTGTTCTGTTACCCCAGCCAAAACTGACAACACACTGGTTTGAAGTGTTTTGCACAGAGTGAGCATCTGCTAATACAAATGTAAGATGTAAAACCATGCTACAATTTCTGCAAAAAATATTCGATTGAAGTTCTGCATGGTATATACAGAGAGGAGAATCATTTTTCCTTAGTATGCTACTAGATGTCCTAAAGCACTTGAATGAGTTACAATAATACATTGCTGGTTCTGCTGCATTTTTCACAGCCTGCTTTTTTTTAGTGTAAATTTGTTGCCCACATTCCTAAAGGCTTTGAAAAATCTCCCTTCAGTCTCTTTCCACTGAACTGCTATTTGTTATCAACAATAATTTACCTGTTATGACTGGAAACATATTTGGATAATGTAAACACATATAAGACACAATGAATTTAGTGAATTTAGTTCTGAATTATTTTTCTTAAGGACAATGACCTATTTTCTAGTGCAGAAATACTTAACAAAAAATACTTGTACATCTGCGAAATGATGTTCGCTACAAAGCTGGTAAAATGAATGGATGAAAAACCATTAATATGCTTGTGTAAAAAGCTCACTGTTGTCTTCTAATCAAAGTTTTGTTTTCTGGGATTTACTTGTTGACAGAAACTTGAGTATTGAAAAGAAAATAATTTTTTATGTGAAAATGCAAAATTCTAGTCTTTTAGTAGAACAGGTTGACAAGGAATGACAAAGAACGAAATGTCTACCTAAATCATTAGGATGTGGGATAGAACCACACCAAAACATGGCCTAAAAGCTGGGTAGGCAATAGAGTCCATAAGGACTCATGTTTGGCTTCTTCTAGTAGGACATGCAGTCAGTTGTGTTTGGAACAGCTGCTCTTCCTGAAGTTACACTGATTAAAAGAGATGTTTTCTTGTTAATCTACCCTGTGACGGAAGTAACAGCTAAAAATAAAGAAAAAATCGCATAGAAAGCAATACACTGGCAGGTTTTTTGGTTAAGAATAGAAAGCAATGCTGTCAAGTACTGAAAATAATTTCTTCTGTCAGAAATCTTAGAGCCAGGGTGCTTGTGTAATGGGACCAAAAGAGATCAGACAGATTGGATTAAGGTTGCTGAATAATCACTTCTTTCAGAAAAACGTAGTCTAACATCTGAAAGCTTATTCAAAGAAAAATATTTCTATTGGACCTGGAATTAAATACTGACTTTAAGAAGTTCTATACATCAACAAGTACCCATGACTCAGAGCTAAAATCTATTATTTGAATTTACAAATGCTTTTCCTTGATCATTTTGGTGAGATAATAAGTGTATGTAATACCTCTAGATTACAGATTTATTGTGAGCTGTGTTGTAGTTATTTATTTATTTGTTTACTGCTTGTTTGTAGCAATTCACAGAGATAAACCTGAAAAACAAGAAAAAATTGAGAGGAAGGAACCTCTAAAGGGTATGTATTCAACATTTTATATTGTCTTTTTACCAGTGGTTCAAAGTAGTCTAATCTATTGACTCTTAGACTGTTCTTCTAGATCCCAATTATGTTTAAGGATGGAGGAGATGTTGTGAAAGCCAGCTGGAAGGAGAACAAGGATTTTAAAAGCACTTTGAATCCATCACTGTACAAAAAGTCTGAAATTATATCCAGGGATTAATGAATAAATCTTTACTTCATTATTAATTTACATAAAAGATGCCCAGAGAATAAAGAGGTGCCTTTTTTATTCTTACCAGAGAATCACAGAATATTTTGAATTCCTGAATAAATCCAACCATGATATTTGTTATTGAGAATACTCCTAGAAAAATGTAATGAGTAAATTACAACATACTGGACATGGTCCCTGGAGACATTCTACATGGGAGACCCTCCTTAGAAAAAAAAACCTCAAATCTTCCAAATTCATTTTAGGGACACTGGGGAGAGGTTTTAGAGAGAAATTATTAATTTTTTGGTAGCACATGCCAACAACAAATTAAGATCTGACTGTTGCAGGAGTCAGAATCAGGATACGGCTTACTCTCCACCCACGACTCATGAGTTAGCTCTGCGTTCCAAGAGCCACCATGTCACCATAGTCTTCTGTGAGGGATATTTTAGCAAAATGAAACTTTGTTGGAGGGTACCTACTTGTCAAAAAAATTTAAGCCTTCTGAGAACATGTCCTTTGCACTAAAATGTGACTAATGTAGTCTTGGGCTGTAGGAAGAAACACATTCTGGAAGAGCTAGGTCAGTGGTCATAATAAATCACCCAAGAAAGGGGAAGTCAATATTTGGCAACAGCAGACTTATTCAGGCCAAGAACACAAGCCTCACAACTTCAGTGAATGTACATTTCCTGAAATCTGTGCTTAACTAGGCCTCTCTAATGGTCTCTGATTAGAGCTTTTCCATTTTATATAAGTAACTGATAATACACTGAGTTAACAAGACTAAATTTAGAGATTCATGGCAGGCATATAAATTCGGCTTTCTGACGGAATGAATGTTTATTACTAGAAAATGGAATGGTGGTAACATGAGGAATTTTTCCTGAAATTTTGAAAAATGAAAATGCAAAACCAATAAGGTCTCATATTAAGACATGAATGTGTCTTTAAGAGTTCTGTTATTACGTGGAAAACAGGGAACTCTTCAATTTGATTTCACAGGAGAACAATATTTAATTGTTTTTTAAGTTTCTTGGAAAGGGAAAAAAATTATCCCATCCAATCTCAGACAACAAGTGAAAAAGAATAATGACTATTATACATAGAATCACAGAATATGCTGACTAGGAATGGACACACAAGGATCACTGAGTCCAACCCTTAGCCCTGCACCGATTCCCGAAAGTCACACCACGTGCCTGAGAGTATCAACCAAATGCTTCTTGAACTATCAGGCTTGGTGCTGTGACCACTTCTCTGTTCCAGTACCCAACCAGTCTCTGGGTGGAGAACCATTTAAAATGTCCAGCCTAAACCTCCCCTGACACAGCTTCAGTCCATTCCTTTGTGTCATGTCACTGGTCACCATGGAAAAGAGATCAGTGCCTGTCCCTCCTCTTCCCCTCACAAGGAGGTTGTAGACTGCAATGAGGTCTCCCCTCAGTCTTCTTTCTGCAGGCTGAACAGACTGAGACCTCAGCTGCTCCTCATAGGGTTTCCCCTCAAGGCCCTTCAGCATCCTCATGGCCCTCCTGTAGATGCTCTCTAATAGCTTAATAACTTTCTTCTATTGCAGTGCCCAAAACGGCACACAGTATTTAAGGTGAGGCTGCACCAGTGCAGAGCAGAGCAGGACAATCCCCTCCCTAGACCGGCTTGTGATGCCATTCTTCTTTTGCTTCCATTTAGATATAGAATTCATGGTACTGTAATGGAAGTTCCTTATTTCCTCATGTTTGTCAAAGGGAGTTTTCCTAAACTTGAATGAAATCTCCACAGAAATTAAAGCTAGCTTGCAGTTTCACAGCTGTTTTTTCTGAAGTGGTCTGAAATCTACATGCTTATTTTTAATTTTCTGGAAAATTATAGTGTAAAATCTTAAGAAAAATGAGTGGAAAATGTGCTCTCAGTGGACAGCATAATGCAGTTTCCACTGTCATAATGTTACTCTTCACTTTGCACATACTGGGTATCTAATTATGGTTCTGAGATCATCATTGCCAGAGACTGATTTCAGCTAGTGTCCATTACTAGCTATTCATATCCATTACTGGTTATCCATTTCAAGCCATCTGGCAAGTGATACATGTATCATTTGTGCATGTGATGCTCTTATGCTCCAGGATCCATTCCAGGAATTTTACAACCTATGTCTGACAGAGTATGGAGGGGATTGGGTGAAGTCCTCTTTCTATTGCAGGCAGCAGCATTTACTGTGAGTTCTGCCTTAGTCCTCAACAGTTTTCTGAAAATCTCTCTTCAGGCATTGACAGACAATTGCAGGAGATGATGCTACTGTAGTAAACAGCTGAGGCATGTTACCATGGTAGTAACTTGTTAGCCGGCGTTGGCTGCTCACACACTTGAAGTGGAATGTATGCTGTGCAAATATGCACAGGATAGCTCAGGAGTAACACAGTGTGCCATTTTGTCTCCTAAGGCTTAGGAATTATTTTTGATTCTTAAGTTTTTCCACTCTTTTTTTTTTTTTTTTAATATACATAACACTTTCTTTCCTAGTGACACATAAAGACAAAGAGGAAAGAGAAGAAAAACTGGAAAAAAAGGAAAGGCATGCAGGTAATTATTTAATGTCAGATTTTATTTCACATTTGGAGATACCCCAGAACTAATTCTCTACTCAATTTCCATTTATGCATCCCCTTGATTGGAAAGAAAAGCTATAGAATAATATGAATAAAAATAATGAGATTATATAAAGGTTTGCGGACTCACGGACCGAGTAGCATTTTGTATTCCTTCTGCATGTTTTTGAGGTTTTTTTATGAAGAAGGGAGATAATATATTTTGTACTTTGGATTAATATAATCTCATGGTAATCACTGAGTATTTCCAACACTCACAATAAGTATGGTTGCTTAGAGACTGTGGTCATCCAAGAAAAAAACACCTGACAGACTGTAAACAAAGGTAATGAGGCAGACCATGAGAAAAAAAAAAAAAAAGGCATTTTAAATACAATACTGTATAGGGCCGTTTCACAGGCATTGAATAGGGCAGGATTAATTCTTTCAGTAGTTACTTGCAATAAAAAATATCTAGCACTGTTTTATCTTCCACAATTCTTACTTTCTTTTTAAACACCAACACAATGCTCATGCATACATTTTTGTGCATAATCTTATATACCAGAGTCAAAAAGGGAGCTGAGTGTTTTCACACACATGGTCCCTGTAGGGAATATGAGCATAAGAAAATATCAGTTCTGCATACCCGTGGACAAGTTACTGTGTAAACATTAATCGCAAAAAATTAGCAACTCAGAGCCCATATAGGAGAATATTCCAGACTACCCACCACTCAGTGACTATTGTGCAACTCAGGTGTATTTTGAAACCTGAGCCAGAAATCTAGTCACTGCAGCGTAGATAATTTGAATTTGTAAAGTGGAAATTAAAAGCAAACAAAAAGCCCCAAAGAGCATTAGTTATAATGTCATTGCAATTAAATCTGTAATTAATTACAGTGTTTAATCATTCATAGCTGGAAAAACTATTAGTTGTTCTGTGGAGTTCAGAAAATCGTTTGGATACTAACCAAAGTTATAAACAAGAAAGCTAAAACATAATAATAAAATAAAATTAACAAATAAATTGCATTACATAAATATATATTAAAGAAAAAAGAAACCCCTAAACAGCATCAGTAAGTACGACTTCTTGACTAGTTTCTTTCATTAGACTAAAGCTGAGCTAGAAAGGTCACTCCTTCCGCAGCCAATGGCAAAGACCTCAGGAATGGTAGATGAGTTTTTGAAAGTTCGAATCCCATGTTTTGGCATCAACAGCAGACAGCAGCAGCTGAATCAATCTTTTGCATTCTTTGCTTGGATAACCATGGTGCCTAGTTGTGTTTCTTTATCTTTTTTCTCCTCTCTCTCACTTAAAATGCAACTTTTATCATCTTAAATGACCATTAAGAATGTTGTTTTTCATTTCTAGCTATTCACAAAGAGAAACCCGAAAAGCCAGAAAAACCTGAAAAGAAAGCACCTACTAAAGGTAATGCAGGTTGTCTTTAGATATTGCACAACTTTAGATTTTCAGTGAGTGGAGTGTGGAGATGAGCATCTAATGTACAAATCTCTTTTAGTTCATGCTGTACATTTTTTGGGTGTTCTCACTTTTACTTGAGCTGGTCTTGATCAGCCTCTGAGTGAAGTCTTGCTCAGCATATATCTCTTGCTTAGCTCTGTTGCTTTGATGGACGGAGTTAATTACAAATCATTCTTATACAGCTAAGGAACTATGCCTATGACTATTTTATTTGCATTCCTTGATGCCTTTTCCTCAGCAGTGGGATTCAATGATTTGCCTGCGAAGTAGGTTTTCTCTTGTGTATCAGTTTTCAATCTGATGCAGACCTAATGCAAGAGTGTTTACTGTCTCTCAGTCTGAGTCTTCCATCATATCCAAAAACAGATTTTCATTTTCTTGCCTTTAGATTTTTCAGTAACATTTTTATTTCAGTACATGATTTGCACTGCCCTCCGTGGCAGAAGTGGCTTTATTTAAGATTTACATATTGACTAATTATCATATATATTCTGAAGCAATATTGTGTATTTGCAAGAGGTGAATTTCACTATTTTTTGACTGATACTTCCATCTTAGCTATGATACAGACAGGGGGATTTAAAAATCCAATCACCTTGCCCTATTATGTCATTTTTTAAAGGCTAACATTTATAGTTGCTTGGCATTCGAATGTTTTTCTCTGAGGTTAAATTTTTCTGTGAGGCAGACATTTCTATAATGAAGTTCAGTTTCAGTCTTTGCCTCTTTTTACTTTACTCAGTTAACTCTTGAAAAATATTGTGGAATGTGTCTCAGTATTGGTCTGTTATGGTGTTCAGATTACTTTCATGATGATGAGACACAAATTAATTAGGTTTAATTTGAATTTGTTCAGATAGTATTTGACTATATTCTATGGAGAAAGGCAGAACAGAAGGTAGGAGTGAAGAAAGAGAGAAAGCAGAATGAAGACTTAAAGACTTAAAAAATTTGAAAGGTAGCTATTGTCCAGTTTCTCTTCTAAAGGGATGTTTGTTCCTTTTTTCTACTTCAGTGTATAACATAAAAATGTAGGGTTGTTTTTTTTTCATAAAACAAAATCTCATTGAAGTAACCCAGAGAAAATAAATGCCCAAAGTGTCTGTGTACATCTGAAAAGCAAATAAGTTCCAAGAATCACTGAGATAGTTCTAATGAGCAGCCAGCCTGTTTACCCATTTATCTTCTGCTAGCTAACCAAATAATCACTTAGAGCTTTAATGTGTTTAATAACAGCTATAACTCCAGTCACTGGCTGAAAGATTTTATTAAGACTTTGGACACTTTGTGGCTGGGGAGATTTGCTGCTGCAATGTGACGTACAGTCATGCTGCCCTCACTTGAGTTGTTTCCCTGCTGTGTGAGTCCCTACAGATGGACTCAGGGCACCAAGGCAGTCGTTCTCAGTGTATCCAAAGGTGCATTTCTGCTGGCAACGTGCTACTGAGTTATCTGTTGCCAGGCTCACCTCCCTTTTCTCAGGGGTCTGCTCTAAGCTGGGTTAGCCACCAGCAGTGCTGAGGGGCTATTTCAACACTTGCAGTCCCTAGGAAATGAGGATATTCAGGTCCAGGACAATCTCAAGGAACAGGTACCCTGTAAATCGGATACTTCCCCCACATTCAGCAGGTTTTCTTTATTCTCAATTAAAAGACCAAAGGTAATTCTTCAACCTGTATTAAAGGCTCCAGAAAGCCTCAGTGATATGAATGTTATTTAAACATCATCTAAGAAACAGCTTAACATATCTCAAAAAAAAAACCCAAACCCAAGTCTAAATATCAGTCATAGCTCATACAGGCAGCAATTCCAGGATGGAGTTCAATTAGAGAGGATGTTGTTATTATGTAGTTGTCAGCTGAAACAAGTGTAATTAACTCTCAAGGCTGTTTTGTTCTGGCAATCTGTCTGGATGGTGACCAAGAGGGGAAAGATAGAAATCTCTGCATAAAATTCTGTCGGCCTTTCTGGGACGTAGCAGTGTGTTTACACACTGTATCCTATGCAGACATGAACTCACTCAAGCTGGGCTCTGAAGTGAGCGCCAGACTTGTGACTGTGTTTGTGTGACAACGAGCCCAAGGTAAGAAAAACACATTCCTATAAGACAAATGTAGCCACATGGCTTCCTATTGACTGGGGCATGAGAAGAACAAGTCCGTGTATTCTCGGAACTTGAAATGAGCACATTTGTATCTTCTGAAACACGCAATGTAAACGTTCCCAGTGAAGCTTCAGATCTGTGCGACTCACTTGTCTTCTGATTAGACTCTCAACAGATATTTTGAAGCTTTTTACCCCACTATGTAAACCTGAGAAAAAGAAACAATAATTTTGAAAACTGAAAAGCAGGAATTATAAGGAAATGTGAAATTTCCAGGGATATTACTGTGTTTTTGCAGTGTTTTCTCATTCTTTGTGAGTTTTTTCCCTAACATACAATTGTTCTCCTTTCTAGTAACTCAAAAAGACAAACCCGAAAGACATGAAAAAGCTGAAAAGAAACCTCCTAGCAAAGGTATTTCTTTATCTATATTTTCTAACCCAAATTTACATTAAAATGCATAAACTTTATTTTATTCAAGCAGAGATTTTCAATGTGCATGAAAAATCAGCTACATGAAACTAAAATTAAATTAATATAGAATTAGAATGTCTCTAGAATACCCAGGGATTAATTCTATTCTTGATTAAAATCTGTTGAAATTTCAAAGACGAGAATGAAAAGTATGGACCACCATTTCCCTGAAAAACAACTAGGCCTATCTGTAAGTGATCTGACATACATTCACTATAAATAGTTAAGGAAATTCATTTTTGACTAATCAGCAATACCTGTTTGTGCTGTGGCTTTGTTTGGAAGAAGAAACTATCCTACATAAATATCTGCATTCTGATTTATAATACTTAGATCTATTCTGTTAAGATATTGATAAAATCAGTCTAGTCACCCCAGTGCTTTAATAGAAATAGAAGTCTAGAGCCTTACAGAAAACATAGGTTTGGTAGCATACAAGTGTTACTTCAAGGATGAAGACACGAAGAAAATAGATATATGAACATCAAACTAAAAGATTGGTTTCAAACACATTCAGTGGCATTTTATAATACTACTGGATTTTCCACTGGAGTGAACGAGAAACAAACATATTTGTCAACATCCATGTCTCAGATGAGAAAAAAGTTGCTGACACATAAAAACAGAAGGAATACTCCAGATCTCATCAAACCCTGTGTAACTTCAGCTACTGATATTTACAATATGGTAATTCTCCTTGGAAATCTCCTTGCTCTGCTGCAGTGCACCTTGTGAATTGGTCTCAGACTAGTCTTTCGGCCTGGGGGACTGGTGTAGAGACAGACTCAAGAACTCAAGATTTCTTGGACAAAGACGTAGAGTTAGTGCATGAAAGTAACCCTTAAAAATAGCCACACACTAACTACTTTTACAGCTTACAACAGAGTTTAACTCTGATCTCTGAAGTTTAAATTTACTCAGATTTTGCATGGAAGTACCTTCTGTATTTGTTTGCTTAATGACCAACATTTGTCTCCCTAGTTTATACCATAATAATTATCATACTGCCAATAGAAACACACGATATTATTTGCCATAGCCTACTTCATTTAGTATCAGTCAAGTACTTGGTGCAGGACTGAAGTTAAAACTTGTTTGCATCTCATATTTCTGTTTAAGTCTGTCTGGTTTGAGGGGATTATAGTTTTCATCAGATCTGACCAAGGTGTTAATAATGAAGAAATGCTGATTAGTAATAGCACAATATAAAATAAATAGCATTGAGTATTATTTTTTGGGGAAAGAATGACACTGAAAGCTTTTTTCTTTATTACCTGCAGAGGAGAAGAAAGTAAAGAGCACTAAAGTGGAAGCAAAAGTTAAAAAGGAAGTGAAGGATGGAAAAGGAGAAATGAAGGCGGCCGAGAAGGTCAAGCAGGCAGAGATTAAACCAACAGAAACTGGGCTAATAAAGGCCAAAACGAAAGTTAAGGAAGAGAAAGCTCTTCAGACTGTATCTAAATCGGACAAGAAAGGTAAACAAAATGAGGAGGAAACAGATGAAGATCTTAAAAAGGTAGTAGGGAAGAAGGAAAGAGAACAGAGTTAAAGCTGTCAAGGACCAAAGTCTGCCCATGAAAACAAAAGTGCAGTACAAATAAATTCCAAATGAATCTCACTGCTAGGAGAAGACTATTGAGAATAAAATAAGTTTTATGTATATAATCAGAAGGTTCTAACAGTTTGTCATGGCTAAAGATTCATTTTAATTTAAATCCTTCTTTACCAAGGACCAATTTCTCTTCAGATAGGTCTGAGACCTCATGGATTTGCTCAGTAGCATTTTATATAATGGATTGCTAGCAGTTATTTCAGAAAATACAGACTGTTAAATGACCTGTTGGGAATTTTGTTTTGTTTCTACATCTGCACACGTCCTTTGTAATGGCAAAGAAAGTAGCAACAGAGAAAAGGGAATGTAATAATTTAGTCTAACATCATACTGTATGAGACACTGTCAGGTTGTCAGGTAATGTATGACATAGTGTCATACCTATCTGATGTAATTTAATATGAAAGCTTTTAAACTTCTCCTAAAAAAGAAAGAAATGCTATTACTTTGGTAAAAGGAAGAAATGAAGTGATAAAACAAATAATTAACATGCATCAACACCATATAGTTAACGAAGGTGTTAACTATATGCTCCTATTTTTCAGAATAAGTCCGGATTCTTCTACTCCCAGGTTGCACTAACTGGTTCTCTGATTTCTCTGTGGCCCCTTCATGGCATTAAGTACAATTTTGTATGAATGCAGGCAGCAGGACCTGGTTTTCTATATAAACTGCCACACTGCAGCCACGGGATTTTTCTGACATTGATAGGGGCAACTCAGCGTTGCATAACACACCTATCTGATCCTTTCAGCTGATCACCACAGATAAAGATGTGCCTGAGCATCAAAGAAGACATCCCTTACTGGATAGCTGAGTCTGCCTGGGCAGGTTCCCTTAGAACTTGATAACCATCAGCTCTGGACCCCTTGGGAGTTGCCCAAATTATACGTTTCTGGAAAACTGAGAGACATAGCCCACTTTCTGACATGCACAGTGTACTAAACTAGCATCTTTACACAGTATTCTAAACAATTTTGTCTTTTACTTGAAATATTCACATCTCTGAGGCATGAAATCGCAGCAGCATCTATCACACTGATTGCTGTAACCAAAGAGAAAATTCAGCAAATTCTTCAGTTCCCTTGGGAGGTGCAAATCTCTTTCAATTTTTGTTTGCTCTGGCAGAGTTTCAGTGCACATGGGATCCAGTCCATATTACTCAGGATAAAGCTCTCAAAAAGAAATGGTGAGCACATGAGGCACTTTACTTCCAGTAAAATATTGCAAGTAGGCACCAAAGATTACAGAGACCAGTAGAGAGTAGTGGTGGGTTTTTGTTTGTTGGTTTGGTTTTTGTGGGCTTTACACCACACATCTTCACCATTTTTAACTGATAAATATTAGCAAGATGATCCATCTTGACATCAGACATTAACAGATCACTTTGTAAGTCTGGTTTGGAGTGTGACCCCAGTGACTCTGCACAGAATTCTATTAAGTGAAAGTGAGAATTAGCAGCTGGAGTGGTGGAAGGAAGGAGCCTCTTCAGCTGTCCTTATCACTGGAGATAGGGTTACACACATCCAGTGAAAGCGGCCTTTTCTACTGTCGTCCTTCCTTTTTCCACCACAAGCCACTGTTGCCAGCTGGATACTCTCAGAAAATTCATTTTTATGTTTCAGTCCCACTGTGATCCAAGCTGAACATAATTTTAAATTAATTGCAGTTTTACCAAGATTTCCTGATCTTTACTTTTACTTGCTCAAGGGAGTAGTTCTGCCAGCTTATCTGAAACAAAATAAAAAATATAGCACTGATCACAGAAAGTTGTTATGACTTCCCTACTGTTTCCTACTCAAGCTGAAATTAAAAAAAAAGATAGGTTATCTCTCTGGGTAAATCACATGAAGTTCAAGAACAGAAATATCTATGAGTATTTTTATCATTAAGAATCCAGTTCCAAACTTTGACATGATTTATTAGCACTTAGATGAATATTTGGACCACCATTACAGAGTTATAAGGTAAAAAATATAGTATGAAATTCTCTGTTGTAATAAGGGTGTTTAAATTAAAAGGGATTTTTAGCCATGAATAGACATATGAAAAATCATATTAATTTAAAATTTCTTAGATTTCAATCTTTGCTGATTGATAGCATTCTCATGAACTTAAATGGGATGTTATAGAGCACCTTGTTATTTCATATACAGTAGAAATTGTATTTTTGTTATTCAGAGTTTTAAATTATACCTTCAATTTGTTTATAAATCCCAGTTTTTAGGGGTTGAGTTACTAAAGAAATACTGTGTGGAGAAAATGAATATAAAATCTTTGTTCTCAGTACAATCAAGATTAAGGTGAGGTTTTTTTAAAGTTTATTCAAATTACATTTATGAAAAAGAAAACAAACAAACAAACAAGAAACTAAAAAACCCCCCCAAAAGAAAAACAAACTAAAAAAAAACAATTAAAAAATACCCCAACATAACAAATAACGCAGTCTGCTTTATTTCTGGACTATGTTCAAAGAATGGAATATTTTAATATCAATGAAATGGTGTGATTCTAGGCCATCAGGCTATATTTCTATCATAACTTATATAGAACCAACACAGGCTTATGCTATGTCCTGTGATTGTCCATATAGCTTATTGTCCCCTGCCATAGTTTTGTACCGTGCCATCTAGCAGACTTTTGTACAGACAGTTTGCCCCAAAATGGTCCAAGGGATCTTCCCAACAGGCAGCATGGACAAAGGCAGCTTGTTTTGGCAAAAGAGAGGTAAGGAAAACAGCTTTTTGAAAAAGCGCTGTGCCCTGTCATTGGCTTTGTGGGCTGAAGAGCTGGCATTGCTACATTTTATTTACTAATACTCATTGAGGTCCTAGTTGCAAGTGTGTTGAAGTCAGTAGAAACACTTTGCTGACTTCAGTGGCTTTAGGTGGTTTTAAGAACATAGATCTGTATATACTTGTTTTCTCACACTTGTGCTGCTACTTTTCTGGGTTTTTTAAATTATCATATAGACTTGGTGCACATATTACAGCCTTAAGGATGTAATGCAAAGTCAAAGCCAGCCAGAATGATAAATTTGAATTCCTAAATATGAAAGTAAAAATTATGAATAGTCATTAGAAGTTTTAAAAACAACATTTACAGCCACAGCTCTGTGTACATTTTGAAAATTTTGCCCAAGGCTCTACAATATTGATTAGTACTACCCCTGCCATCTCACTAACACAAAATAGCTGCATAGGATCCTATCAATTAGAAGAAGCAATTTTATTGTTGATTTTTGTTTATTTGTTATCTGGTAAACCTTTTCCCTAATTTCTACATCTGCATAGGAAATAATGATTTGAAAGTTGCAGTTCTCCACTCAAAGACTTCTATGACAGTCAAAAGAGCAGCAACTAAATAAATGCCTCAGCATCAAATGATACTGATGCTTCAGTGAACTATGTATTAAAGCAAATAATATAATGTGTCCCATACTTGGGAATGGCATTTTGCATTTAGATAGAACAATAACGCCATTTTTAAAACTTAAATAATTCCAAAGTCTGCATATTTATTTTTCTTAAAATTGGTAAAGCGAAAGTGGCTCTGTAGGTGAGTGGGACAGAGATACAACAGCCGGTGGAGAGAGGAAAAGCTGTAACTTCTGTAGCATATGAACTGTGCTAGAAGAGTCCAGGGCAGATGGATATGCTTCGCTCAAGGACAGCTGGTAACTAACAGCTAACCAGAGCTGGCATTTAGTCATCAACATTAATTTTCAAAACTATTGCCCCTTATAGTCCACTGGGTACTCAGTTACAACTGATAACTTTTCTTCAACATTCTTAATATTAGAAATTTTTATTAAGGTCACCAGTTTGCCTGTGTATAGGAGAAATCAATAGACTATTAACATTTCTAGAACCTGAGTTTCATTTAGATTCAGAAGCCTTAATTTCTGAATAGTGTAGTTTTAATATATATATAATATATATATACAGATTTAATATATGCATATATATATTTGTAAAGATTAGTGTTTGGAAGATAATTCTATATTGAAACAGTAAAATTCTGTGGAAAGTCTCATTGCTATTGGAGTGTAAGTACACAGTTCTTTTTATATTCCCATTCACTAAGTGTACATATTCATTACACTGTTAAAACAATAATAACAAAATACCCCAATAGAAAACTTTTTAAATAATTTCTATCACCTGTCTCTGAAATTGATCTTTAAGCATAAGGAAAAGTCTTTGAGCCCTGTGTCCAGACAGCAGTTTGCACACTGATTGTGCATGGGATTAGGATATATGCCAAAACCAAAGTCGTGCACTGAAGAAGAAGAACTGGTAGCTCTGGACTACTAGAAGCTCTCCAGTTTTTGATAGGGGTTTTGAATCAAACCTGGACAACAACTGTTGCTTTCAGAACGTATGAATTAATTGAAGATCAGGAATAAAAAACCAAACATATGTGTGAGACTACTTATGAAAAGACTACTGAAATGTCTTTGCACTACCAAGCTTTATCTTCACTGTTAAACACAAATGACACGTTAAATTTATTTTCTTCATTACTCTTTTCTTCCTTTTTGCTCTGTTAGATCAATATGCATTCTGTCGCTATGTGATTGACATGTTTGCTCAAGGGGATTTTTATCCAGGTATTTTCCTATATCATTGAACTCTGTTCTAATATGCTTCTGTTTCCCTGAGACTTTTTGCTCCTTTATGTATTAAAAGTGCATTTTGTATTACTGGGAGGTCTCTTAAGAGCAACAAAGAGCGTGCAAATAGTTTTAATAAAGCATAAGAGCTAATGGCTGTTTTCTTAAAGCTTTTAATTTTCTGCCTACAATGCATGAATTAAAATCAAGGTTATGTTAAAAATAGAGTCAATGGAAGGCTGTAGAAACCGCTAAAATTTTCCATGCTTTTTTTTGTTGAGATGCAAAAGGAAGAAGCTTACTATTTGTTGGGGTGTTTTTTCCCACAAATAACAAGGCTTAACCCTAAAATGCTTCAAAAATGGAACAGTCATTTTTGTTCTTAGTACATAAAATACATTAGCTGATCCATCACTTCTGTTCTTTTTATTCTCTCTTCCCACAGCTCCATGATAATCTATTCTAACACAGACACTTAATTCCTCACCGAAAGAGAGGATGGAGCTACTGATGATGACTGAGCATCATCTCACATTAAGTCACTTTACCCTGACCTTAGTTAATAGATATTCTTCCTGATGAAATCTAGTGTAAGGGGACATACCATAGAGACGACATAATCCTGGGAATCAAAAGCAATGATATTCATAATAAGAGTCAAGGAGAGAATATTTAAGGGTATACTAAGCCTTACAAACTTTGGTTAGGCAGTTATTTGCTCAACAAGCTCTCCACTAGTACACCTCTGAATTGGATGGGTTTTCTTATCTCTGTCTTGTGGCTTGCATCCTCTCTTGACATGTCCAAGTTCAGAAAGAGCTGGGAAGTCCTAAGGATGTAGCTGAGAAACAGAGACTCTCACAAGGAGGAGAAGGACATAGATTTTTGTGGAGGTGAAATGAAAATCTTGGGATTCTGTAGGGAGAGGGTTTGTGTGGCCCATTCTCAAAGAGTGACGTGGAAAGGCAGGGGGTTCCATTAAAAGGGAAAGAAATACTGTATCACCTCTACAAATTTTAAGACAGCCAGTTATAAATAGAGGAACTGTTTTAGGCTCATTGGGTGAGAAAGATTAGCAAAACCTTCTAGAGACCTTCAAGTATGCTTTAATTTACAAAATAGCCACCTGTACCAATGTGAATGACCTAGTTTCTGCCTTTACACAGCTGTACCACCAACAAATCACATGACAAATACTTGCATGTAGATCTTCAAGATCTTGCTTACGGTTCGCCTGACATTTACAAGCAGCCATGGCACATATCAAAGCCCCTTTTTTTCCAGGTGGCTCCCTGTCCTGTTTGACATTCCCTGAAGACAGAGCAGACATGCTGTGGGAAGGGAAGGTCTAGGTTTTTTTCAGTTTTGTCCATTCCAACTATAACAAAACTGGGCAAGCCATGAAGGGGAGCAGCAAAGTAGAGAGGGAAGGCTGTAGTGAGTTGAATTTAAGAAGATAAAAGGCATGACTCTTGCTTTCCACTGTTTGTCTTGTGTCATACCAGTGTGCTATGACTAAGTTGTACTAAGAAACCACAGGTTAAACAGCTGAAAGACATTCAATGGCCATTGGGTGGTCAGGTGGCCTTACAGCTGAATGAACAATTAGGGTGACAGCTTTATGCCTCAAAAAGTGAAAAAATGCCACAAAGGATCTTAAATAATCTACTCTGTAGGTGAAATGGAAAAGAACAGCCCCTTAACATCTCCTAAAGTTCACCTATGGTTTCACCTGTAAAGCAACTGCTATTTGACCTGTTAAGTCACTTCTTGACACATGAAGTTAAATGCTGTGTCTGGTTGTTGTGGTGAAGCCAGATACATTTTTGTGTGAGGTAAAAAAAAAAACAAACAACAAATAACATTGCCTTCAAATGCTTTTTAATTGCCAACAAGCTTTAGTTGACCCATCAGCTGTGAAAAGCAATGCTGAGGCATCTACACTGTGTTTCTAAGAAGCAGGGTAAAGGTCAGGTATGTTCAGCCTCATTTTATAGAAATCGTTAAGGTGAGCGCCACCAAACACTGCTCAGTTAGTGTTTGTTTCTATCTTTCTCGGCAACTTGCTCATTTCACACTGTCTTTTTGTGAATTGGAGTATAACTATAATTCATTTTCTTGAATGTGGGGAAAACACCCTTCAATAAACCAAATAAGTCAGTTTAACACTGCAATACTTTCAAAACAGGAATTATTTATATCAATCATATAATGCCATTTGAGAAGGAGAAAACCCCACAATTTTTGTCATAGAAAATTTCTTCACATAAGTATATTGGCTTTCTGTGGGATTGTTTACATCAAACATGTATTTCTGTTTTCTTGATTTTGTAAGAGCAGTCTCCCACTTATTAGATTCCTTAAGCAAAATACATGAATTTATATTATAAATGATAGCAATTCAATATTTATTCTTTGATAGTATTTTTGCAATATTGCTATTATAAAAAATTATATGAATTATTTCAAACATTAGATTATTTTAGTTTTACATGAATTTTAAGCAGGAATTTATAGAAAAGTAGATCACTTAGGATAGCATTTTATAGTCCTCAAGTAATTAAAATTAAAAGTAAAACTCAGATTCTTAGGTTTCATTAATCAAATACACTTTTAAAAATATATAACAATACATTCAGTTACATGAACAATCTGTTAGTGGTCAGTTAATAATCTTCTGTTAATTTTAACAAATGAAGCTGAAATGTTCTTCACTTAATGCAAAGTTTTGTCATGATACTTCAGTCTTAGATATAAAAAATGAATGAAATATACGTAGGGAATTCATAGGAAGCCATACAAGGAAAAATTCTTGTTAAGCTGCCTCATGCAGCGTTAGCTGGTTTTCTTGTTTCTCAAGCTCGTACTCGTCTGTGATACGGACCAGTTGCACGCAGATCCTCCTATAAATCACAATAACTTTATCAATATTAATGAACTTCTAAGACTACTATTTTACTTTTTACAAAAGGAAGTATCTGAGGTTCTCAGCCCTTTACAATAGATAACAGTGGAGTGGTTGCCATAAACTCAGTTTTTTTCTTAACCAGAAGTCTATTTCATGAATATTATGATTGCAACAGTGACCAGCTGGAGTCTACTGAGATATTTATAGGTAGCCCACTTGAGGTTTACTGTATATATTATAAAAAATTACTTTCTGATTTTGTCTGTTGAGAAATGGAGCTTGAGAATTTCTTTTACTTTCTGTCTAACATGCTTGTGATAAGTGACAGTTTCTCAGAGGGACTGCTGAACCATCTTTCCTCAAAAGCACAGATTTTCTGAGCTTATTTATCCCTAGACTACAGTTTCTCTACCAAGTATGGGTAGTACTGTCTAAGAATTAACAAATCTCTCTATCCAAATTGCTTTGTAGTCCTTCTGGCTGACTCTAAATGAAGAATTAATATACATTTCTTAGGGGTTAATTTCCCAAGTTTTACTTATAAAACTTAAAAACCGAAGGTGGAAAGTTTGTTTATAAGAGCATTGCTTTTGACTGGCACATCTATTCTTCTACTGGCATTTCTGAGGTGCAAGATGCCCTTTCTGATACAGAAGGCAACTGACCTTTACAGTTTCATGGTTAGAGTCTGTTCCATGTATTTGATAATTTGTTTGACATTCCTGTATTTCGTATTCATAGTTTTATTTTTTATTGTTAGAAGAAAAGGTTCTATTTTCGTAGAAAATTTAAAAGGTAATTTTGTAACTATTTTTGGCCTCAGAGAGTTTGAAATCCTCACCCACATGGATGGATTTCAGGGACACTAATTGGTCACCCTTTTAGCATGAAGCACATGATTCTCTAAGTTAACTGGATCTACTCTATTTTATTCCCCCTGAGCCATACACCTGTTTTCCCACTCACCCCCTGCTTTCCCTGCAATGTTTGCCAGCTTGCTTCACATTAGCACACCCTGAACTACTCTGGCAGATCAAGGAGCTGTTCTCACTAAATGCCTTTTTTGTTTTGCAACTACATAAAGTGTATTCTTGTGTGTTTCTCTTTTTGCATGCCACCTTAGCATGGGGCTGTGCATGCTGCATACTGCTGAACTGAGAGTGATAAGCATCTCTTGGGTATTTGTTCATAACCTTTGTTCATGGCACATTTTCTTTCCACAGGCACACTCTCTACTCATTGTCTGATTTTGTTTTCGTTTTAATCACTTAGAAGTTTATTTTGCGTGAATAGTTTTATGGTGTTCTAGTTTCATTTAAACCACTTGCATTTCACACTACTCTGGACTCACTGCTGAATGATATTCAAGATGCCTAATTGGCAACAAAGACAGTGGGAGAACAGATGTGATATTATTCACAATTTAGACTTTCTAAACTCTTTGCACTGAAGCACCCAATTACTCTATGGAGCTTCTACAACTACATGCCTGTTTCTGATAACAGCTAGACTGCAAAGGAATGTGGCCATATCATTTCCTTTCATCAGTTTACTCTGATACGTTTATTGTGTATTTCCATGCCAGAGTCTGAAAGCCAAAGCGATGCAGACGATATTGCTAATGTTATACTGTTGAAAAAATATTTGCCTTGGAGAAAATCATCAGGACTTCTGGCATGTGTACATCACAGGAGTGTATCCTATAGGGTAAAAGAGTCATCCCACCCTCTCCCTAAAAAAATCATTGAAGCCTCACAATGCTTACTGGAAAAAAAAAAAAAAGGCAAGAAAAGCTGACAAACATGGAAAGTCAATAAATTCAGGCAAATTGTGATGAGTCACTGTGGGGAATCTTAGAGGTTGCTTTGTCCCAGAAAGAAGTGGTAGACCAAATATCCTTCATGTCTACAATCTTCTTCCAAGAAGATTCCAAGTACCTCTTCTACATTGCCAAGAAGTATTCAGTCAAAGGAAGGTATTATTTTTATTACAAAATGTGGTAAGAGAATTTCAAGACTGTCAGTATGATACTTGCCATGAAATATATAAAAATATTGAGATACTGGCATATTAATATTGAAAGATCACAAAGTATATTGCAAAAAAAAACCCTAGAGCAATAAGTACCTAATTTTGAAAGTAAAAATGCCTGCATTTACTGTGGGTGGGCTGTAGCACTGGAGTAAAATATTTGCCCTCTGCTGTTCAGATAGTAAAACACTTTAGGCTCTTGAACTATTTTTAAGTGTCACTCCTACTTGATTAAAGACAAGAATGTGTTGTGGATGTCTCAGTGACAGGGTGTAACTTTTCACCTCATTACATTACATTTACATGGAGACAACTTTGATACCAGTGTAGTTTCTCTGGGTATATATTTGATGTGGTACAATTAGAAAAGAAAAAAAAAATCAGTCATAATAAATAAAAAATAGTATGTTTTTAGTTTCTTGTTTGGAGAAATTCAGCAGGAATAACTGTGGGCTGAGTTATAGGATTTAACATTTGAGAAAAAAGGCTAAAGAATAGTATTTTTTCTCCTATGGTGAGATGCTTTCTGACGCTAACTACTCAATAGCCCTCTCCCTCTTGGTAGAAAACAAACAAGCCAGATATTTGTTTTAGTGAAATACTAAAGAAAGAGGAAGGGAGCTGTGAATTTTTTCCAGCTTTATTTTTTAAAAGTTTACTTTAATACTGCCTTCACTCCAAGATTTGAAGAAATTCATCTGGATTCATCTTCAGAGTTGACAGTTAATTGTCCATCAGTTTATCAAAAAGATGCTCGTATGATGAAACACTTGATGACAATTTTTTCTGCTGATGACATAAATGGAGATGACTGAACAAGAGAAGAGTTTATTCCTGTAGTAATCTGGGAGAGTTTTGAACACTGTTCAAACAATCTGAAAGGAAAGAATTAACAAAGAATGATTTTAAATACATATATGAGAAACTGAAATTTTTTTATTGTTGAAAAATTTATAACTAATTTATGTGCAATTCTTGCAACACCTTTATCTGTCATTTGAAATCTAAATATTCCTTCTTTAAATTTCTGTTCAGCTATAAGAAACTATGAGAAGATATCCACTGATCTTCATTTGAACAAGATTCTTCTCTATGACCCCACTGTCACCCCAAAAACTGTCTCTTTGGTCAAACTCTGAAATGACATTGATCTCTCAATGGGAATGTTATCAGCATATAATCCTGACACCATCCCACAGAAGCAAAATAGCTGTCCATTATGCCCTGCTTATATCATCCCACTGTGAACTGGAGCCAGATGCTGGCACACAAAGCTGCATCTGTCAACACTCTTATGGCACTTTATTGTAACTTTGCCAAGAAAATTTCAAATGACTGACTCTCTCAGAAGCAGCTACAAAGGGAATGTGGGGTATTTTGCTTCTGTAGAGAGGAATAGATCTCTTTCTTTGATAGTTCACTGTAAGGCACTCTGAGGAGTCAAAATTATGCGATACCAGAGACAGTCTAAACCTTTGCTGATGTAAATGAGTCTAAATCTTTGATTTTAATGGAAATAAACCAATTTAATCTGTAAAGGTAGTGAGACTAGAGTAACAAATTTATTCTCACACTTGCTTTATATTTTATTACTACTATTTAATATTATAACAATTTCCTATAGTTCAGTAAACAAGTTTAAAAATCAAGGATCATTTCAATGGAGGATCATCAAAAGACTCAAATAGAGTTTTGAAAAGTAAGCTATTTAGAAAATGAAGGAAAAAGTTAAATGCAAAAAAAACCCTTGAATTGCTAACAGTAGACAAACTGAGTTTCATATTTAAAAGGTGAAAGTTTAAGAAGTGACCTTGTAAAATATGTATTACATTCGTTGACTCACTGTCATAATTGATTTACAGTTATTACAAAAAATAGTGATGATATGTCAAGTAGGTTAAAAAACGGAAACATTCTACAGGCAGCTCGAAGCAGCGTCAAAGTCACAGGTATTGGTTCTTCGGGGGAAATTTAACTACCCATACATCTGCTGGAGAAGTAACAGCAAAGCACAAACAGTCCAGGAGGTTCCTGGGAAGCCATGATGAAAACCTCCTGTCACAGGTAGTGAAGGATCTCACAAGGAATAGTGGTGCTGCTCAACCTTGTACTAACAAACAGAGAGGGCCTTGTTGGAGATGCGAAGGTTGCGGGCTGTCTTGGCTGTAGTGATCGTGAGATTATGGAGTTCAGCATCAGGCAAGGATGAAGCAGGGCAATGAGTAAGATTGTAACCATGGATTTCAGATAAACTAACTTTAGCCTCTTTAGGATTCTTCTTGAAAGAATCCCATGGGAACAGGTCCTTCGAGGAAGAGGGGTCCAAGAGAGATGGTTGATATTCAAGGATCACTTCCTTCAGGCTCAAGAATGATGCATCCTGATGAGAAGAAATTAGGCAGAGGGGGCCAGAGACTTGCATGGATGAACAAGGACATCCTGTCATTTCTCAAGAGTAAGCAGAAAATACTTCCAAGATAGAAACAGGGTGAAGCTACTTGGAATGAAGGAGGTTGTCAGAGTAAGTAGAAATGAGCCAAGGCCTACCTGGAATTAAATCTGGCCAAGGATGCCAAGGACAACAAGAACAGCTTCTTCAAATACATCAATAACAGAAGGAAAACTAAAAAAATATAGGCCCATTACTAAATGGAGCAGGGACCCTGGTAGCAGAGGATGCAGAGAAAGCAGAGTTACTGAATGCCTCCTTTGCATCGGACTTCACTGACAAGACCAGCCCCCAGTAGTCTCTGACCAGGAGACCTGGGTAAAGGAATGTTGTAAGGAAGACTGATCAAGGAGGATTGGGTTAGAGAACATCACCTAGTCAAACTTGACATTTGCAGATCCGTGGGCCCTGATGGGATAGATCCATGAGTGCCGATTCACGAGGCTGCCTGCAATCATCTTTGAAAGGTTGTGGTGATCAGGAGAATGCCTGAGGACTGAAAGAAAGTAAATGTCATCCCAGTCTTTGAAAAGGGCAAGAAGGAGAATCAAGGGAACTACAGGCCATTCAGCCTAACCTCAGTTCTCATCCGCAGGCCATCTCTATCCACATGGATGAGAAGAAGGTACTTGAGAGTAGTCAGCATGTATTCACTAAAGGTAAATCATGCTTGACCAATCTGATTGCCTTCTCCAATGAAACAACTACCTGGGGGGATGAGGGGAGAGCACTAGTTATTTTCTACCTTGACTTCAGCAAGGCTTCTGAACCATCTCTCACAACATCCTCATAGACAAACTCAGAAAATGTGGACTGGATGAGTAGACAGCGAGGTGGATTGAGAACTGGCTGAATGGCATTTCCCAGAGGTTTGTAATCAGTGGCACCAGGTCTGGTTGGAGGCCTGTCACTAATGGTGTCCCCCTAGGTTCAATACTGGGCCCAATATTGTCTAACTTATTCATCAATGACTTGGATGAAGGGGCAGAGGCCTCCTCAGGAAGTTCGCTGATGACGCAAGGCTGGGAGGAGTGGCTGATACCCCAGAGTGATGTGCAGCCCTTCAGAAGGACCTCAAGAGGCTGGAGAGATGGGCAGAGCAGAACTTGCTGAAGTTCAGCAAGGGAAAATGCAGGGTCCTGCACCTGTGGAATAATAACCCCATGTACCAGTACATGCTGGTGGCTGATCTGCTGCAAAGTAGCTCTGTGGAGAAGGACCTGGAGGTACTTGTGGACAACAAGCTGTCCTTGAGACAGCAGTGTGTCCTTGTGGCCATGAGGGACAATGGGATTGTGGGGTGCATTAGGAAGAGCATTTCCAGTTAGTCAAGGGAGGTGATACCGACCCTCTACTCAGTCCTGGTGAGGCCTCATCTGGAGTTTTGTATCCAGTTCTGGGCTCTTCAGTACAAGAGAGACACGGAACTCTGGGACCAGGTCAAGCAGAGGGCAACAAAGATGATTAAGGGACTGGAGTATCTCTCTTACAAGGAAAAGCTGAGGGAGATGGGCCTGTTCAGTCTCAAGAAGAGATGACTGAGAGGAGACTTCATCAATGTATATAAGCATCTGAAGGGATGGTGTCAAGAAGATGGATCCAGGCTCTTCATGATGGTGCCAAACAATAGGAAAAAAGGTAATGAGCAGAAACTGATGCACAGGCAGTTCCACCTGAATAAGAGGAAGAACTTTACTGTGCGAGTGACCGAGCACTGGAACAGATTGCCCAGAGAGACTGAGGAGTTTCCCTCACTGGAGATATTCAAGAACCAACTGAATGCAATCCAGTTCTGTGTTCATCCTATGCTCTAGGATGAACCTCCTTGAGCAGGGAAGCTGGATCAGATGACCCACTGTGGTCCCTTCCAATCTTATCCATTCTGTTATTCTGTGATTCTAGAGCTACAGAACCGTTCTTCAGTATTCAATATCATTGTCCGAAGTGTATTTAATATGAAAAATAGTTGCAGAAAATTATTTAAGCCAAAAGTAGTTTTATCCTTATTTGTGAGGCATAATTGGTGAGGTAACATCTCAGAAACCTAAAAAAACATGAGTTCCAAATGTCAGCCATTAAGAACATATGTTTCTTCCTCAGAGCTTGGATGGCTTCAAGCATGGGGAAAAACACAATTCGCAAAAAAAAGACCCTCCTTCTGAAACATAGATTTTTTAGCTTTTAAAAATCTGTGTATGCAAAAGAACTCACACAATGATTATGTATGTTTTAGACTTTGCTGACAGTATTTCTATTTGGAACACACATAGGATTAGTTATTTAAAGGGATGGGATACAACTGTCAATAGATCTGAGATTGCATTATAAGCAATGTTGGTAGAAAAGACAACCATTGAAGTCAGCTACATGTAGCTCCTTTAGCTGGTTGAGTTTGAAATTTGCTGACAGATTATTCTTCCAGTAAAGATGTTTGTTTTGGACAGAATATTTCAGTTATTTCCAACACACAGAAAGATAATTTGTGTTGGTTATTTAAAATTTTTCTCTTTCAATCCTTCCCTTTCAAGTATTCTAAGTGTTCCTAAACTAGCTAAAAGGGAGATTCACTAAAAGGTTCAACTTACTTTATGCACGGCTTGGAACAGATTCGCAACAAAATTGATAATATATTCAAAAAGATCTTTGGATTTTCTACAGAGGTCTGCATATAAGTGCCTCTAGGTTCCGTCATTTTCTAATTTTGGAGACCAAAATTGACCTGAAGAAATATTTTACTGTTGTAACATTGCACACTACAGAGTCTATATTTGAAATACTTATCAACCTAATAGTCTCTAAAGACCCTAACCCATTGCTTAATCTTCTTACACAATGAATGGGAAACCATGAAGTCCACCATAGAGTTGCTTAAGCCAAACAAACCAGTCAGCTACATCTTAAATGCCAACCATTTCAGTAAAGTAGGAATCTTTCATGGGTTGCAAGTAAACACTTGTCTTTGATGAGACATGATAACATAATGATCTTGATGAGACAAGATAACATAATCTTCTCCTTCAGTTAGTTGCCAGGTTATAACCCAGTTATATAACCCAGGTTATATAATTCTAAAATATGTTTATTTCTAAAATTATAAATGAGTTAATGAATCCATTACCTTTAGAATATACTTCTGAAAATACTTAGGGAAGTTAACCACCATAATAATGAGTGTCTCTCAACTTTAATAAAAAGGAAAATATCTGAGATCCATACAATGTGCCTTTAAACACCTCCTGATGCTGAATACACTGAAACATCATGAAGGAGGAAAAATGCATCCAGTTTTTGCCTGAAATTTTCATTAACAAGGAAGAAACTATAGCTCCATTGTGAGACTGAGAGAAGTTACTCTTCTTATCCAAATAAAGATTCTCTGCTGCCTCTGGAGGAAAATGATGACATTCAGTTTTAACACTGATTAATGGTACCAGGTCACCATACCACGTCGATAAGAAGACCATACAAAGGATCTACAAATGCTTTAACTAGATACATTCTATCATAAAGCATTTCCAGCTTAGCAATTTTTCCTCAGTTCTTCTGCTCTGAGAACATGCAATGCAGTAGACAAAAGAGTGTTCAGACATGGCCTAAGCGACACATGCTCTCCCCGCCTTGCTGATGTCCTCCTTCATTTGAATCCTATCTGCAGCCGCTGTGACAGTAAGCTGTGGCAGATCCATTCTATTCACCATTCTCTCTTCAGGTGAATCTTTCTTTTGATGCCCACTTTCTTTCTGCATGTATCTGCTTCCTCAAAAAGACATGTAATGTGTGACATATACCTAGAGTGAGTCAAGTGTAATTTATTTTTTCTTCATCAGGAAACACTATTCTTCCCTCTGGTACTTCACTTTCCTTCCTATTGTTTCACTTTGTCCTTCAATACATTCAGTATCATCTAACAAAATAAATAACATATAGAGTTCAAAAAGTGTTCAATACCGACATGCATTAAACCTAAACAACGCTTTTATTATTTATTTTTTTTCCCTGTTAAGCTTAACAAACAAAATCCTTTGTCTGTGTGAGATTCATTCATATAATTGCTCGGGAGTGGGGGGTTGGGGACCACTGTGTTAGCAGACAGCATTTAGAGTGTGAAAAATCATTCACAGCTCTTGATTTTAGTCCTGGAATATTTTGGTGGCACGTAGTGTCGTCTTTATGGAGAACTGCTAAATAAGATGTTTGCAATTCATTGGACCTCACTTAGATACCCAAAAGTTAATTGCAAAACTTTAACTTTTAGCTGTCTTTATAGCCAATAGTATGAAATGGAGGTCTCCAGAGGACAATTTCATCCTAAAAAAGATGCCTAAAGATCGAAAAGGTGAATCACCCTTTGAAGGTACCAATTTCTCTCCATTGACTATAAATGGATACTTCGGGTGACTTAACTGTCTGAAAGTTAACTTTTAGATGGCTAGTAGTGAAAGAGCCTACATATATTTAAGAAGTATGCTGCAAATGTGCAAACAGGGATTTTGCTCAAATGAAGACTTGAAATTACAAGTTTTCTAGAAGATTTCAAATGGTATTGTCAGGAGCAGCTGTTAATCAAGAAAACAGTGGTGCCACCTAAAAATATGAATAGTAATTGCTATAGCATTTTGGGAGTGAGAAAAAGGAGAGAAGACAATTATAGAGGGAAATATTTTCTTGAATAAATATGGAAGGTATTCCCTGTCCAAATAAATCAAACAAAAGAAACCTAAATGATTTTAACATCGGAATAAAAGCTCAGTCTTTACAGATTTCACTTTCATAGAATTTAAGATTTGAAATTTTTAGTTACTGTATGCATGTAACATTCAATTTTTATTTTTGGGGTTTTTAATATCTGTTACATCCATTTATAGGTGCAATGGAAAGGCATGGTAATTTCAGTAATTTTCTCAAAAATCATAGAGGAGGCCTTGAGCACAAGGGTTAAAACCAATGACAGTGAATCTCAGGATTCTTTGTTCTAAAAATAATATCTATATATATAAAATATATCTTTAAATGATAGAGGATCTTTCCTGTGAAAATGAAAGGGAATGAAGAATCAGAAGTTGACAAAGCATGATTGGTTTAAAGCAATCATTATCTCAAGTATTGCAGTTTTTTGTTCCAGTATTTCTCATAATTACAGCCATGGCACTTATAGAAGAAAGAGAATGCTCAAGTGTTTCTTAATTACACAGAGCCTAACCTTTGGAGGTATGAGATACCAACCTAATACTTAGTTATCATTGATTTCAGTGGGAGTGAAGAACAGGAGTTAGGAGCCAACACCTCTGTACCTTTGGGCCCTACTCCTGATATTTGATCTAATAAAACCTCTCCATTCTTTTCCTTCTAACTTTAAATAGAAATTATGATTGAAATCATAACTTCTGAAAAATGGTTATGGATTCACTGTCTTAGGTGATCGTCAAGTATAGACAAGACAGGTAATGTAATCATTAACTTCTTGTTCCTCTCATTCTGGCAAAAAGATAAAGATATGAAAAACTTTGTGTCCTGTGGTCTGAGATATTTGGGTTCAGTTTGACTTCTAGTGATTTCTATACTAAACATATTCACTATCTACAAATATCTGTAGTTATAAGAAATTATTATAGTGATTTTATCCATGCTAGGCTGTTTTGGTTTTGCAAAACCTGGCATATGCACTCTATCTCAAAGGCAACATAAATACATTTTTGCAGTAGTCACTTTCAGCTTTTTAGACTTTAGCACTTAATGTTTCTTAGATTTAATTGGAATAAGGACAGTTGAAACGATGCTATGTACAGATAAACCAAATACAAATAACTTATAAATTACTGAGGAGTGATCTCATGGCATAGTCAGTGTTTATTACTTTTCATCATAACAGCTTATCAGTTCCCTCCATTCTGTTTAACTGTTAGCTGCAAGAATTTAGTTGCAGTGTTTTCTTTTCTCTGTTTTAATTATTTTCCCTTGGATACTTCATATTGTGAAAAAAAATGCATCTATACCAACTCCTGATATTCGTGTTAATTATGTTAGAGGTCATTGTATGTGATACCAATTTATTAAAGGTTATTTGGGGAGAGACAGAAAGGCTGAACATGGCTTTTCATTTTATAATCTGCTTTTACAGTCCTTTCACACTCAAGTATGCAGCAATAACTATAATAACCTATCATTTCCACACAATAACCCATCATTTTCACTGTCCTACTACTTAGTTCTTTGGAATCCACCTTTAGATATTTCTAAACATAACATGTAGGGTTATTTTTACCTGCTAAATGCTCGTGATAAATAATGGGAGGAAGTGGAGGCAATTCAATTTTCAATTTTTCAATTCAACTTTATTTTAATGTCAGGAAAGGCTGGGTGACTTCTTACTTAATGTATAATGACAAAATTGCTAATATTTAACTTTTAACTCCTAAAGAACTTCAGTCTTCTGAACACAAAAATGAAAACAGCTTTCACAAGATATGGATTGAAATAAAGAGGGATTTTGTTGCAAAAATCTCAGTAAAGGAGTTCTCAACAGATATACTGTTTTAAGTGGATTTAACTGTGCAGATCATGTAGCTAAAATATATTCTATATACTTCTGGACCCATAGTACTGGCTGTAGGTTAAAAGAGAAAAAAAAAACAAAACACCTATAACTCTACCCATGCCTTCTTTGCCTGCCTCATCTGTACAATTGCTCACACTTGCATTGTGTGAGTTATAAACCCACAGGAAAAGAAAAAGATGTATCAAACAAGTTCCCAGCTGTGACTTTAATTGGATTTGGTGGCTGAGTGAAAACGCAGCAACTAACTGATGTTCACATAACCTCCAGGAATCTGCAACAATAAATCTCACACCTGTTCAATTACCAAATCAAGTATTTTCTGCTCAGAAACATCACTAAACCACAGCAGGAATTCAGAAATAGATGGCTTTAAGGTCCCTTCCAACCCTAACCTTTCTATAGTTCATTCAAGATAAATATCTATATATATTTGTGTATATATGTGTATATATATATATGTACACATATGCTCTTGCATGCATACATACATACTATATATAGTATAGGTATAACTGCATGTAAATATATGAGAGAATGCATCATCAAAAACAAAGGATGAACTCAAATCTCTTTGTATTAAGAGTAGAAGACCATCAAGTTGCTCCTACTTTTTGTTTGGTGCCTTGAGAAGCAAATGTTAATCCCTCCCCCTATTCAATTCAAAGCAGCATTTACATTTACATTATCAGTCTGCATCCATCCTTGCTACACCTTCACTTTTAACCTATTGGTCCTTGCTTTCAACTTAATAGATCAACGGCCTCCCAGTGCTGCAAGGTTATTTATAAATGCTTGTTTTTATTGTCTGTGTGTTGAGGGAATATCTCTCAATATTATGCTTTACTTTACTCATAAGTTAAGATCTATGAAGGGTTCCAAAACTGTCTATGATGTTTGTAATGGATTTAAATGCATAGATACAGTGGAACATAGATAGGGAGATAGATAGATAGATAGATAGATAGATAGATAGATAGATAGATAGATAGATAGATAGATAGATAGATAGATAGA
>JAYRBT010000114.1:63385899-63405303 GCA_036023395.1 Myiotriccus ornatus
AGATAGATAGATAGATAGATAGATAGATAGATAGATAGATAGATAGATAGATAGATAGATAGATGATAGATAGATAGGGCATTATCCACCTAACCTCTCCTTTTCTTCTTATGCATCATAAAAGTAACTGGTTGTTAGTCAGTGTGCACCATAATATAAAAATTTAAAGGATTTCTTTGGTCCTGGTAATCACCGCACCACTGTAGCAGAGTCTTTTCTTTGGTAATATGAACCTTACATAGAATCAGAGTTTCATTTTATGTTGAGCAATTATCCATTTAATAAAGACCCAGATCCTGAGTGCAACTGAAAAACTGAAATATATGTTGGCTTCTAAGACATACTTTCTTAAAAGCCTTATTTTATTATCCATTAATTCCGTCTGCCACTGCCAAAAATTCAGTTACAAATAGGTCATTAAGACCCTGTTTAAACTATTTTTTCTGTTTGATATAATTTTTTTATCACTTTTAGGACTTGTGGGCTGCATCTAGATTAGTAAATCAAACTCAGTTCAACTGTTCTCTGAATGTGATTTTGTCTGTCATAGAGAGATCCATGTCCAGTGCACTTTCTCAAGGTCGAAATGGGTTGGTTGTCTCCTGGCTGTCTATTGGGAGTGGTCCCTGGCCCTTGCTAATTGCTGAATTGAGCCAAATAATTGTTTGAGACATTGCTGCTTGGCACAGGTCAGAGTTGTCAGGGACTATTCAAAAAAATGTTGCAGGATATGTATGTCTGAATTCCAGAGGCCAGTAACGTTCTCAGGCACCATTTAATTACTAATGTGCATAAAACCATTATGTCACGATATGTTCCTTAGGAAAGAATGCCTGTATGGGTGTCAGTGTTTCAACTCATTTCTTCCTGAAAATGAGCATTTGCGTTGTTCAATACAGTTACACAATCTCACCTCTTGATCCGCAGCTGTTCTTTCTTAATGAAAAGCAGTTTGCTCATAGTTCTTCATGCACATGTACTGAGCAGAGAAACCCTTCTTCAACATAGCGACAGTCTAATGTCTGGGGAGTAATGACTGATAGCAAGGGAGAGACTCACCTTCTAGCAACTTACATGTCAAAACGGGAAGCCTGGAAAAAATGTTTGGACTTCATTAAGTTTTCAGTCCTCTAAAAGCATATTTGGCAGTCTTACCTCATTCTGTTGATCCATGTCTTGTTCCAAGATTCATGAAACATTGGATTGGAATTTACTTTTTGTAACAAATGATTGTGCAAAGAGCACATTTACTTTATTTCAATTATTTTTACTGTCATTTGAGAATGATGTCACATAGGAGCAGAATGAGATTTATCTGAAGACATTTTGCTGCTGCTGAGGGACATGGTAACAAAGTGTTGGTGCTGTTGGAATGTAAGATTCCTGTTGTTCAAATATCTGGTATATAGATATGAATAAGTGAACAGTCATAGGAATGGTATTTCCACATATTTCGTTCTGGGGTGGCATTATTTCTCTCTATATCCAATTGGAATATTCACCTGTCTACAATGTGCTTAGTTATTTAATAGTAATAATTTTAGAAGTATTTATTTTATCTCATGATCTTTTGATTTAGAAATATATAGTTTGATAATTTATTGAGGTTGCTGCTGACAAATAGAACTCAGAAGATCAGGAAGGAAAGAAAACTCACATGATTTGCTGTAGTCATAATAATTCAATTTATCCACAATGCCTGGATATGACATTTTTGATACATGTAGAAAGACACTTCCTAGATTGAGAAAATTAAGGTAATTAAATTTTGTCTTGTATTTCTTACCATGCAATAAAAAAATCTAAAATATTAATAAACCAAGTCAGAATTAATTTATTCAAGACATCACGAGTGATTTAATAAACAACAATGACAGAAGTTTAACAGAGCTGGAGGACTGTAGCTTATTTTCTATGAAGTATTCATGTTACCATCTAGTGTTTTAAACCATCTACTCATCCTTGCAGCACATTTTTTTCCTTTCAGGCAGTGGAAGGAGCTACTCATGTCTTAATGTGACATTTTATCTTCTGATGAGAACATTCCCATGAGCTTAAAACCAAAACATTTCACTATTTCAGTTGTCATCTGATGTAATTTGTTGTCAGAGAACTGTTTACAATATCATATATGAAAGAGATATCTGTAGCAAAAGTGCATGGACAGATTATGTACAGAAATGTTGTGGAACAACTCTATGGACAAATTAGGCATAAAAATGTGTGCTCATTTTTGTGCTTGCAATTACATCTTTTTGAGCAATCAAACCCTAACAAAAGCTTTTTAAAAAGTAAAAAAAGCAAGTTAAACAAACCTTTTCAGCTTATCTTATAGTAGAAAAGTAAAGTCTACATTTTAAATGAGAAGCAAATAGCTATGCAGTGCTCTGCTGCATTTTTAAAGCAGTCAGATAAATGTATGTCCAATAATAATAGCGGTAATCTGGGTAATGAGTTCTCATGATTCATGGACTAATCTTGTTGTCCACTGGGAGCATTAAAAACATGCAGCCTTCCTCTCATTTACATCATGGATATGTGTCCAACTGGCCACTGCTGGAGTCAAGATAGTAGACACCATTAATCCTAGTGGTCTGATCTGCTGAAGCCAATTCCTCATTTCTATTTATGAGTCGTCTGTACCACAGAAAACCACTTGTGCTTTATAACTTAAAGAGGAGAGAAAAAGGAAAAGAAAAGAAATTTGACTTAGGTTATCCCCTTTAACATATTTCATCAAAAGAATGAATAAAATATTTATTCAGCTACTGTCCTTTGCAATCCCATCAAAGTGAATATAGAGACATTTAATAAGACATGGAAACATTGAAGAAGCCTTTTATCAGAGTGGATAGGAACCTGCTCAGAACAAACATTTTGGCCTAAGGGAAAGTTTTTGATCTGTGAAGCTTAAGCTTTTCATGCTTAAAACACTCTCGTATTGGATCATGTGGTCAATTTGCATGAAATAAATTATTTTCTTAAAACTTGTAAAACTATGAAATAGAACTTGACAAGTCATTAGCAATAAGTGGTACCGTACTGGCATTATACTCACACTGGTGCAATCATTAGAGAACTGCTGCTACAGCAAAGAACAAGAAGATAATGGAGCCAGCCTACAGTTTGACCTAGAGGTGTTAGATCATTGCCCCACACTGTAGATACTACACTGCAGTCCAAATTATTGGCTATCCTTCTTCATTACTCATTTACTCAACATTCTGAGCCACTGCTCTTTATCATCTTTCACACAAAACAATTAGTCCAAGTTATAAAAATGATCAGTTTTCCTACTTGGGGAGAGGTGATCTGATTTAGAGGGAAAAAAAAAAAAGAAGTAATCTTTAGTCTGATCAAGCCTAGCAGAAAGAATAGGATTACCCATTCTTTATTAATTTTTATGTTGGTTTCTTTGTTTTCATTCTGAACTAGAAATTCAATTGATGAAGTTTCTGTATTTTGACAAAGGTCATGGATATAACTTTTCTATTCTGGTTGGCAACAAAAGTGTTCAGCAGTCCATTAGTTTAGTTTGCAACCTCAAGATTTTTTTTTTTTAAGACATAAAGTGTTTGGAAAATCATAGCTAAATAAGTGTATTCCTAAAGTTTGCCTAACATTCATTTTAAGGCTATAGTTATTCTATTATGAGACTGGTAGATGTCCACTTGTGATTACTGCCAAAACAGGAATTGTGTGTAAAACCTAAGATTTTTACTGTTTGTTGCAAAGCACCTTCAAGCATCGATTTTACCAATGTGTCAACATTTTATCAGTAGCTCAGGCACATGAGTCAAATCTGAGCAGCTCTGTACATGGTATTTTATACAAATTACTGGATGAACTAAACCACATGCCTGCAATTGTACATATGCTGATGAGATGCAGTAACGTTAAGACCATGATGCTCAAATCCCACTTCTGTCTCTATGATGTTTTTCTCATGCATTCCCCATGAGTACACATAGCTTTGTAAAATTAGAGGAGTAAGTAAGATACTGCAGTTTCCAAGGCCCATTAAGATCTTAATTTCTCTTCTGAGTCTATATCAAGCATGAGGCATGGTTGTGAGTTTCTGACGTGGAGCTGGAGTTGAGATTTAACAGCCTGATTGCATGTGGACTCCGGTGCAGTGAATGTATGCTGGTGCATGAGACTGAATCAATATCATATTTAACTGCTTATTTTTATTTCTTATGTCACAAAAAATTGTACTTTCCAAATGACAATGACAATGAAATGATAACTACCGAGAATAAATGTCAGAGAAAGGAATTAAAAGGAAATAAGGAGACTGCAAACATGTTAGAAAACAGAAAATAAGCATAAGTAATAAGAGTACACTAAATCTGCTTGTGAATCTTTGGAGAAATGAAGTGAAAAATGCTATGTTATAAAGCATGATATCTGCACATAGGCTAAGACAGTACAGAAAGTCCCAGTTGAACACTCAGAGAGAGTAGAGGTGTTTCAGCCAGCAGCTAGAATCAGGACCTCAGTGTTTACACTGCGTGATGTATTGGTTGGTATTGCCTAATTAAGAATAATCCTTAAGGATGAGAAACATCATAATTTTTACTGGTGTTTCAAGGAGTTCATAATAAGTAGACTTGAGGGAACAACTGAAGATCATTTGTTTGGCAGAAAAAAATAAGCCTTTACTGTAGAAGAAGCATCATAAATATGTAACCTTATTATCAAAGTATTATAGTTCAGTTTTGAGTCTAATGAAGAAAAATAAAACTGCAAGCATTTCAGCATATGTTTGAGTCTCCTGGACTTCATTGATTTCAAATGTGTCTCTTAAAAATAAATTACTCTATTTGTTGAGAAATGCATTTCCTTCCTAAGGTGTCTGAAAGATAATAGCTTTTATGCACAGTGTAATATTTTAAGCAAGAGCAATTTTGAAGGGAATTCAGCCTCCCAGAGAAACTGCTCAGCCTGTTAGTGAATACATTTTCTATGCTTCTTAACCACTATGCTTGTGTGCAGGACATAAGGAATTTGTACCACCTCGTCTTCTTCTAGAACACAGTCCAAGAAAGAAACCAGCTGCTATTGAAGGCAAGTTTTTCTACCTTTATTGGCTTCTTCTCATTAACTTGATTGTCTGTCCTAATGGATTTTTTGTTTATTTTGATTTTTTGTAAGCATAACCTATATTACAAATCTGATCAAATAATTAGGGTTGGGACAGGAATGGCACACTGAAATACACACAATACTTGAGTGTTCCTTATGGTAGTCCCACAGAAGGCTTGGGAGATTTCCTGACTGAAAGAATACAGAATTGAGGCCTAATATATCAAATGCTTTGAATGATGTTCAACCATGAGTTGTTACCTAACTATAAACATAATCAACATTAGCCTCTTAAAATCCTTTGGATTACTCTTTCAGCTATTGTTATTCAGTAATGTTTCTGTGCATAATCTGCAATAATAAACATAATATTTCTGGATCTGCATCTATCAACATTATTTCTATTGTTAAAACCACTAAAAGAAAAATACAAAGTCAGATCTTACATTCGAAAGATTAAAACATAATCCCTGCCATTGTATTATATTGTTTATAGTCTAACCATAACAGTAAAATGGTTAAAATATGCATTTTATTTTTAAAATGGACTATGTCCACTTAGAACTACTACTGCAATATACATTCTTGGTCTTTATACCATACAATTTAATAATGAAAATTTAGTAACACATGATTCTTTTCATATAGAAGTTTTCATATGATACTTCAGAGTCATTCAGTCACACCACAGCACTTGGTAATTTCTCTCATAGAGGTCTTAGTTCTACGCTATCCAGAAAGAAATTGCAGTCTAAGAGAAAAACAGATGGGATGGCAGCAGAATAAGTAACAAGAGCTGCAAGATTTAACTGCATTTGGAAACAGAAAATGAGACTTAGATTTTGGCAGGACCTGTGACTAAAACAAAGCATTAATTAGCTATTTCTGTGGTGTGATTATTGTGACCAGAACATTTGGACAAAAATAATTATGTAACTTATTATCTCTTTCCCCAAAATCTCGTTACCTCAAATGAATATTTCTTTTTAATCACGTTGTTTAGAGGAGTACAAAACTGCAGTTATTGTGACACAATATAGTATATAAATAGATTTGCAGTCCTGTTTATTTTAGGAAAATGCCTGATCCCTGCTTATCAGCAGAAAGAAGTCACTGCAATGTTAAACACTGTTATCCACCAATTAACCATAATGGAAAAAAACCATAATAGAACAAGACTGACACATTTGCTGAGTGATAAACTTCTGCTTTAAATATAACTGTTATACAAGATGAACTAGCATTAAATTAACATTAAGTTCTTGATTTTAAAAATCATGAGGAGCATGCAATTACTGCAATTGCACTTAGAAATGACTGTTTATGACCAGTTACACATTTGTGTGTTTCATTAGCTCATTTATGTGCGCAGTTGAGGTAATTGGGAATGTAAATTAGACACCCTTTGGCAAACAAACTGGGGGGGCAGATTATCTACTCAGAACCATACAAGTGAATTCCCTTTAAAGCTCAAGGCTGGTCACTAGGATACAATACTGCTCATGCAAGAGATTTAGATTAAACAAAGAAGGCAGAATTACTTGTAAAATGTTACTTTGAAAAGCTGTTATATTGTGCTATTCTATGTTTTCTGTACATGAAAAAATGTGTCACACTGCCTTTAGGAACCTAAACCCTGAAGCTTTATTTCAGCCCTGGGGGGGAAAAAAAAAAAAAAAGTAATTTTTAGGAATATTTGGCACAATGTCAGAAGGGAAAAAGAGGACTAGGTAGAGAAATATAAATTTTGGAAATAGCTAAAGAGACATCTGCATGTGATTTCTTAGTGCTTACATACCTTTATGACTGGTACATCACTAAATATCCCTGATCAGGCAAAGGGACAGATTGAAATAAAAGATCCTTCTTATCATAAATGTAATTGAAGGTAGTTTATTAAGTTCTCAGAAAATGGAATAAGTAGAAGTATTTATTAATAGAGAAATGCGCTTCTTAAAACATGAAAGACTGGCCTAGCCTATGACAGAAAAACCATCTCCAAAAAAAATGGTAAAACTGTAGGAAGTAACAGAATGGTTAACACACAGAAAATCTATGGAACCAGTCTATTTACACCCTGGGCTTTCCAACTTAGTGATAGTCAGACACTATATACACAATCATGCCACTGGTAAAGGCTGAAAGGATTTTACTCTTTTTCTATATTGACATGTTTTCATTTTTGCTCTGTTTTGCCACTTCTTTCTTAGGTAATCTTGGACCATTCTTGTTCTCTGATAAGGTGAAAATAGTGGTAGTATATATGCCAGATACCTCCAAAATTTTTAGATTATTTGATATCTTCAAACAGAAAGCTTTTCCTGGATAGTATCCAATACCCTGTAGTTACTATGCTCTGCTGAATTCTTGAGATCTTAGAAAAAGAACATATTGTTATTATGTATTAAATCTCAAACTTTCTCTCCTTGCCATTGCCATTTTCTCTTCCTTCAACTCCACAGTAAATTTTTTGGAAAAGGGGTATTATGTAAGACAATCCCAATGTGTACATTATATTCTAGTAGTATGCAGTAAATGGCATTAAAGTGTGTGTGTGAGTTGAAATTTTCAGCTATCTCCTGGTAAAAACGCAAAATGCTTTGCATTCATCCAGTCAGAAAGGAAAAGAACAGATCACTGCTCTCCTATTTCATGGTTCTTTGGCTCTTTTAAAGATCTTACCGTCAAAGCTCAATGAAGAGTTCGAAGTTTCAGGTCACCAAGAGAAGAGAATAATAAAACAAAACAAAAGGTCTTGTAACAATAAACAAGAGAAAGAGGAAAAGGAAATTTGTGAAGAGAAAGGCATTGATACCTAACTTCTACCTAAGTTTCAAGCTTGGAAACCTTGTTTGGTAAACTGTGAAGTGAAATAACTTTTAAATTCTTTATCTTATCTTTTTCTGGAGCTTTCACAAGGACTTGGAAGCAGTGCTCTCAGCTTGGCTGACACTCTGATGCTGCCATCTAGGGAGGACACTGGTGTCACCTGTAATTTGAACAGATCAGTTCTGCTGCCTGAACTTTGACTTTAATATGGTTCTTCTTCCTCGACTGTAGTCTTCTCCACCTTTTTACCTCTAGATTTCTTGTATTTTGTTATTCACTGGCATTCTAAAACTGCTTTGCAGTGTGTACTGATTCTCTGTGATTCTCTCTCTCAGGTCTTGACTTTTTCACTCAGCTCATATAGTTTTTAGCTTCCTCCGTTTCCTTATTCTCGTAAGAAGGACCCTCTTTTCTGAGAGTCCTCTCATGTAATGCTCTCTGACACGGCAGGGTAATCTCTCAGGAAGACGCCGCAGTTAGACAAGACATGTCAAAACTAAGCTCAGACACTTAGCTAGTTATCCATAAGGCTTCATGTTAATTATCTCAGAATAGCATGTCTTTGCTTTCTCACAAGATCACAGCACCTTTGTGAGAAGCCTTTATCAAAATGTTTCTCCTGGTGGAAGGAATCAATGAGTATTACATATGGTCTCACACAGACTTTGCTTTGTATCACTTTGAAGAGCCCTGTATAACGAAAAACCTTTGAATAGCATTGTATCTGAGTATGCTTTTCCAGGTTATATTGTCCTAGAATTCTGTGCTTGTATCTTTGAGTGGGAGAGGATTGATCACGGAATAGTCATCATCATAACCATTCTGATTTGTCAATGCATCATGACAGGCTCTGAAATATCCCCCTTCTCTGACTGAAGTATACTGGCTGTTTCTTGCCATCTTGCTGATATTTGTGATATTAAATGAGCTTTAAAAAAATAAAAGAAAAAAATTAAATTTTCTGTAGCATCTTCAGGAAACCTATGAGGAAAAAATATTTTTTCTAGGTCACTGTTTGAATCCCCTAATTACAAATTTTGCAGAAATCAATAAAACAAAGTGCTGTGAAATGTGTTTAACTTCCTCCGAAACTCCTGTGGATGTTAAATTGGCAACTACGTCTATGTTTGTTGCTGTATTGAATGTACACTATCCGGCTGTCTTAAGAAGAATTTCTAGTCTATACTTCTGTTCATGAATATAATATTACAGGATACAACCAAGAATATTTAAATTACTAAAGTCAATACAAATTTTGACAAAGCTCCCTTGATGTATAGAAGAGTATAAATCTTGTACAAATCAATCTGCTTCTGTCAATGTCTCCCTCTCCTCTGTAAAAAGAATGTTTTACAAAAAACTGGGTTTTTTTCTTTTGTACTATAAAATCAATTACTCTTAAAAAAATCCTTCCAGAGAAAGACATTGATTTAAGATAAAACAAAAGCCTTTTCAAAAAGAACAATTTTGAAAAATTTCTTCCAATTTAGAATATTCTTAGTAATACTGGATAAAAATCCATTTTCTGATAAGTTTTAATCCAAGAAAGAATAAAAAAAAAATAGAGAGAAAAATAGTGTTATGAGAAATAGCATAACACAACAGTCTGGGTTTTAATCTAGGTTATTAGATAGAAAAGTTTAGTTAGCTTCAAGACATATATATAGCATAACAAGGTTTCCTGAGAAACATGGGCCCTACATCTCCATGAGTCTGTACTGAAAAGAGTAAAACCTTTGAAATAATACGAACAAGGTTTCAAAGTGAGTTATTTAATGGTTTAGATTAGACATTTAAGCAGTACATTCTAATGATTTAGCTATGATAAAAAAACCCTAAATTTTCATGGTTTCAGAAAGCCCTTGACATTTTCCTTAATGACATGAGGCTCTTCTGTACCACTTTTATTCCATCATAAAATACAAAAAGTTAAACAGACATTAGAAAAAAACTTACTAGAATGTAGAAAAATATTTATGAAGATATATATATTTTGATTAGATGTATTATTTTGTCTTCTCATCATTAATAATAATAATACTACAATTTACTTTATTAGATTATGCAATTTAATGTAAATATTCACCAAAATCTAGTCATTAAAATACAAACAAATAGCTCTGAAGATTATTTTAACTTTTTCAAGTGCTTTTTAAATGTTACAGAAAAGCAATAATCTTTCGCATATGTTGTACCTGCAAACGGAAAATACTTACTTGGTTTAGATTCTCTGGGCTTTCAAAAGCAGAAATTCCATTTTTCTTTGGAAAGAAAAGGTAAATTCTTTCAGAGGAGATCCTCCATAACCTCATCATCCCATTATTAAAGCTCAGACATTTTTGCTAAAAGGCATGCCCTGTAAAAAGTGACAGCAATACCCTTCCCATCACTGGTAACACAACTGGTGTTGGGGTTGATTCATGTTGCCTAGTAGGAATGTTAGTCATAAGGATGGAGAAGGCTAACTCTGCTGCCTTAGCTCTGTTGGTTTGGCTCTCGCTAGTGAAGGTTGCACCACAAGTCAGTGTTCCCCTGGGAATTTAATTCTCCGTCAAATCATATTTGCATCAAAGTTGCCATTGACCACTGTCCAGCAGAGTTCCTGCTGCTGGTCATGTCTTGTAAGTTGTCCTGCCCTCTCTTTTTTCTCTTGGCGTGCATGCTCTGGCTTCATTGCACTGGTATTTTTATCCCTTTGCTCCCCACTGTGTTGTTTAGTGAGGGCAACATATGGCCTCATTCTATTAGCAAACAGTTCTGATGCTTAATTCAACAGAGCCATGAAAAAGGAGCCTATAATCACTACAGGAAGAAATGAGAAACATTTATGTAGGTCACATGAAAACAATAGGAATTTTAAGCATGGTACTGCTTTTGCATAGATTCTGCAGACCTCAGAAATATCTCCATAAGCAATCTTCACAGCTGCCAAATAGTGTTTCAGACTGGGATTTGAAAATAGTAAAGCAGTTTCAGAAAGGAGAGTCAAGCTGGAGAAATTACCTAGGACTTCTGCTATGTCCCCAGTTATCCATGTGCCTGAATAGTTTCTCCCTTGCTCAATATGAGAATAAATTGTATTTCATTACTCTGCTGGAAAAAAAAGGTGCCACTTAAACAGAGCTTTGCAAAAAAATGCACTTCATTTTGGTCTAAGCATTCATCTGTAAGTTAGAGAGAGCATGTGAGTGTGTATGAGTGTATATGTGTTCGTGTGTTAAAAGAAGCAATTCTAAGAACTTTAGATTAATATTATTTAGGTTTCTTTGATCTTTCTTGACCTTTCAGTAGTTTGACTGAATCTAAAGAGAATTATTTCTCATAGAGAAAATAACTGGACCAACAAGGACACAGAAAGGGAATTTTTTTTTAAGAAACAGCTGAGGTAAATCTTCAATTGAAATTTAGATTTAATCTTAAAACTATGGGTTTCCATGACATCCTAAACTAAGCAGAAATGTTTCCTTGCATTGTTTCTATTCCTCCAGAAGCTTTGTAACCCTAAAGTGGCCTTATTGTGTGAATGTGTTAAATTGTTTAGAATCAAAAGTGCAACTGACCAATCATTGTCAGTCCCCACTCTAAGCAAAAAACAAAGTGGAAAGAAATATCGAAAACTGAAACACAAGTAGTTATTCTAATATTTAAAAGAGTATCCAAATTCCACTGAAATCAACAGAAATACTTTCAGCAGGGAAAGTGCTTCAGTCACCAGTAAAACAAAGAATAACTGTAATCTCTTCAAAATTAGTAAGGAATGGTCTTTTAAAATTATGTCAGTGACAGCTTAAGATGTACAGAGCGGCTTGGAGAAAAAGAGAATAAAGTTTCAGCTGGAATGAAGTTATTGTGTTCAGTCTGAATTATTGTTTCTCAGAAAAAGCTACTTAAATGTTTGTTTTGTTCTGATTATATGTAAGTGAGTATACATGCATCTCTGTTGCTCTTTAGTTCTGCCAGGATGAGAATCAGTAGGTAAGAAAAGCTGTTGCAGTATTTCACAAAGTCAGGCAATATCCGAAGTCTCTCACTAGAGCTTTTCTCCTGAGATTTCCTAGTAACAGGGTTTTAGATAAATGCAGATAAGTGCTGTATAAGTATCTGAACTTAAGAAAGCTTAGGTGAACCAAAACATCTCCAGACTTCTGGCATTCAGTCCCACTAGCTAGTGTTTGCTGTATGCATGCCTCTCCACAAGAAGGAATCTGTGGCTGTATTTTGCTGCCCTCCTTACCTCAGTTTCTCAGAGGGGATGTGATGAGCTGACAATTCCTTTGAATCAATCTTTCCATAAGTACATGAACCATCCAAAAAAATTCAGAGAAGAAACTCTTAGAGCACCTTCTTCTTCCAGTTCCTGTGCAGTATTCCCATGACACTATGCCCAGTAACTCATGAGCATCCCTAAATTTAGATTCCACTCAGTGCTGGCATCGTAGCACACCAGTCTCATAAGGCCTGTTTTCAAGTGCTGCATTGTTAACATGCTTCTGTTATCTCCTCTCCCACTGTTGTCCAAGAATTAGTTGCTGTTCAGTGAGAACAACACAAAGACATTGTCCAAGATGAATAAAGGCAATTCAGACTGAAACACCTCTTTCTTGGTCTTTGTTGAATCTTACTTGGATTTCCACTGGCCTCAGTCCTTTCCCCCTTATTCAAAAATAAATAATTCCATCTTAGATATTTCTTTGCTCTAAACGCTGTTTTCTTCAATCCAGTCACTTCTCAAGAAAACTATTCCATGCTGCTTCTTTTTATTTTTCACCCAGGAAAATAATTTTACCAAAATTTCCCATTTAGTAGTACATCACTGCTTTAAATCACACATCTTGTGATCACTTTACTTCTTATACTACATAAAGCTCAATTTCTACAAGAGTCTACAGAAAAAAAAGCCTTGACTAAGTGAAAAGTCCATTGCTTGCCTTGCACTCCTGATTCTGTCATGTACTCTGCCAGCTCCATATATTCCTATTTCATTCTTGTAAAGATATTGCAGGCTTTTGAAGATGAGGTCTTTTTGTACCCATATGTCTCACATCCTATTGTAGTTTAGGACTAGCACTCCTGGTGAAAAAAAAATACCATTAGTTACATTACCTAGAAACAGGAGCAATAACAATAGATTTTTCAGTACTCAATTGCACTTGAATTCTATATTACCATCAATGTGGAATCATCAAAAGTACCTTGTGTTTCCTTGTGTAACCCACAGTTTGTGGGTATTATGATCCCTCTTTATGCAATTGATCTGTAGTCATTTGTAGTTCTGTTACTGTTCTTAGATAAAAAACTAAGTCCTTTCAATTAACAGATGGGGTTCATATTTTACAGCCTAGAAAACTTGTTAAGTTCCTATTTAATTACTTGCCCTCCCTCTTAATTTAGCTGTGTACATATCTGAAGGAAGCCGACTACACTTACTGATTCAGAAATTACAAGTTTTGCTGCTGTTAAATATACACTTAATATGCAACATTCTAAACGTGAGCTCCTCAAATTGAGAGGAAATAAATTTATTCAAGAAATGAGATCACTTCGTTAAGTCAGAAACAGCTCTCCATAATATCCATTTACCAAGTCTATCACTCTCATTTACATAAACTTCTGTCAGCAGTATCTTGGAGGGACAGCAATGGAGCAGCTGAGATGTCAGTGGAAGCCCAGTGACTGTTTTTCTCAAACTTGATCAAGAGTGCATATCTTGCAAATAGGCAGTGCAAATGGGAAATAGGGGCCACATTCCTTTTAACACTTCTATGTAATCATCCTCCAGAAATTTCATAATGAATACAGATGTCTCTAGGCTGCCTGGACATTCTGAATAATGCAGCTTGAGAGCTTGATGGAAGAAAATTTTGTCAGTGGGATTAATTGGTAGAATGACTCAGCAATGAAGACTCTGTAGCCAGGAATGTAGTTGCCCTTGCTTTAGGTTGTTTGCATTAAGGATTCCCACTACTTCCTGTACAGCTTCCATACAAAGCTGTACTTCTCAAAGCTCAGTGACTCAGCTCATGGCTCTCAAGACACATATGGCTCTGAACCTTGCTATGAGGCAGATTTCATGTGGCTTTTCTGGACCCCAGAAGCATGCAAAACTCTAGAAATTCAAAGGCAGAAATGGTCTTGGGTTAAAAAGAATCCTGTTTGTTGTAAAGACCCGGGCTTTCAAATTGTTCCTCTGCATCACCTAGCACCAGAAGTATAAGAAAGCAAAAAAATCAGCCTAACTGGAAAAATAGAAATCACAGAAGTACTGGTAGCACTTCAGGCTACAGTTACTAGAGTAAAGGCTAATGGAACAAAGGAAGAAGGAAACTCTTTTCTAACAGTAACTGACACAATGGTATGTTTAACAGTTTGAGTTAATTCAGGCAGAGTAAGCAAATAAATAAACAAACCACATTTTAGAAATTAGAAGAGATCTACATGTGGAAATGAAACACTGAAAAGTCAGGTGGCACAGGAAAGTGGAGCTGTGGAACAGCTTATGTGAAATCTGAAGGTGGAGAGACTTCCATTTTGAGGAGACATCCTAGTTTCTAGCACAACTCTCTGGAACAGCGTGTCAGAAAGAGAGAGAGAGAGACTCCTTGGAACCCTAGAGATAGCCAGTAATAAAAATTTTCAAATATAAAAGAAAATGAAGCTCCAAACAAGTTAGTGGAGGATGAATACAGCTCTGATGCTCTATACATGCCTAAGAAACCTGAGTACCATAAAGCATACTCATGAAGAATTAAGTACATAAAATACTGGGAGAAACATTCTGCAGAATGCATGTAAGGATTTTCTGTTTCATTTTCTGAAGACAACAGCCAGGGACATGTCTTGAACAAATCTGTTTAAAACAAGAAAGAGCTGTAACATGTCAAGATTATGCTTAATGTTAAATCCTATAGTCAGAAAATCAGCACAAAGTGTGGTTCGGGGAGACCTTGATTATTGGTAAATACATTCCCTCCATGATAGGCAAAATAAAAAATTTAGGAAAGTGCCATGGACGGATTGTGGAATTCATGTACTCTATAACGCCAGCAATTTTTAAATTTTTCAAAAATCAACTGGAACATATTTATTTTGGTTTAGGAAGATGATGTACAGATTTTAATTTTTTTCCTTATTTGTATATGTTTTCCATGCAGAAGAAAAGTCTGTTGTGGCACCCAGAGAAGTGAAAAGTAAGGGGTTTTTTAATTATATTTCCTTTATCTTCATGTTAATTTTATGCAAGGATAGTAGTATATTTGCTTCTTGGATCTGAAAAGATTTCCATACCTTAAATATTTTTCAATTAAAGAAAATACTTGCTTCAAGGCTTATGGTTCTGTCTTTTGTAAGATAGTAAAACTTGGTTTCTTATCCACACATGTAACAGTAAAACATCACAAAATTTTAGTTCCACTATGTATAACTACATCAACACCCAAAGTCATGCAGCACAAGTGGAAGATAACAAATTTGGCTTTTTATGGATGAGCAATTAAAAAAGCACTTAGATTAGCTACTCTTGTACTCTTGTATTCTTCCCCATCAAAAAGGGGATTCATTTCCCAAAGGAAAAGTAAGAATTACAGCTTCCTCATATCCTCTGCTAAACTCTCAATTTTTTAATTAAACGCATTAGTGAAATTAGTAATTAATTTGTTGTAGCTTGTTGTAAAATAAGGAAAAATATTCTTTAATTGACAAAATAGAGGCAGATGCTTTTAAAAGAACAAGTAATGTTTTTTTGTAGATGATGCTTTAACAGCAACTCTCTGTGAATAACTGAAGTCCTGTAATGACAGTTTCAAAGATTCAATTCATAAAAGGTGTTATAAATATATATTTTATATACAGGCTTTTCATGGCATTCCACACTTGTTCCCAAGTACCACTTTCAAGTTTTGCTGCCATTCAGTTAGACTTTACAAAAGAAGCAGAACAGGTGCATGGCTGTGGAGTCACCACAATAAACTCTTGGTTTCACCATGTTAATGAGCATAATTTCTTGAATTAGTAGTTACTTAAGTAATAATCTGGTGTACATACTTGTTCCAGTTCTATTCTTAACACATTCACTCAGAGTATTAAGCTGTATTTCTGAGCTGCTGGTAGTAAGTGACCTGCTTATCAAATCTATTATATCAAATATACTGCAGGTGGTGAAGGAATCCCATCCCGAATGTATACACACATACAAACATAGGTGTTTGTGTGTGTTTATTTACGTAAAAATAGCTGAACTTCTGTTTCCTTTTTTAGAGAGAAAAGAGGAAAAGAAGAAGACTGATGAAAAAAGGAGTAAGACTGAAACAAAAGTGAAAGGTAAGAGTTGGAAATGTTTCTCATGGCCTTATTCAGCTTTTACTCACACTCCTGGCTCATTTCTCTTTGTTTTCTCTTTGTATTAATCCTATGCTTCTGGCTCCGTATTGTCCTTCTCTTAGTTGCTTTGTCACTATTTGCGTGTTACTTCTTCAGTATCTAATGTCTGATGTGTTCAGTGTCCAATATTTTCTAAACTTATTTTCTGACAAATAAAATGTCTTGTTTGGTGGCCATCTATGGGCTTTTTTAGACAATTTAATGGAGTCTGTATATAGTAGAACATAGTGATACTGCAGTACACAAAACTCATGGAAGATATCACTAGATTCATGGTACACCACTTTCCAAAAATGCATTAGATTTATTCATTTATTTGTTTATTTTATAGAATCACAATTGAAACTTGCAGTGACCAAACTGCAAAGCCATGATATCCATCTAAATAATATTTTGACAATTCATTCCCAGGAAGCATCTAAAATCCACTAAGGTCTTGTTTCATGTGAAAATATTTAAGTCATTCATTATTTTTTAATGATCTCATTGCTACTGGAGCTTAAGCTACAAGGTGCCACATTCATGCACCGATGATTTTCACCTAGCCTTTGATGAATTATTAAGGGTCCAAATCATCCATAGTTTATGCATACTGATTAATTTTCATTTTCAGTTGATTGCTCTGTGGCTAGTTGGCTGCAAATGTTATAGGAGAATAATCTGAACTAAACTCCCAAATAAGTCACACTTTTTTACTGCCCACCAGGACTTGGCTGACTACATATTTGAGTGTATGATTCAAGAGTTCTAGCATAGTAAATTACTTTCTTTAATTAAATCTTAGAAAAAACAGGAAATAAAGAGAAAGCACATGAGAAGACAGCTGTCCCTGAAATTAAAAAAGCAGGTAAGAAATTGAACTTGGACTTTCTCTGTAGTTAATATCTGACTATTTAGTGTAAGCACTTTCAAGTTTGAGATATTGAGGTGTATGGAATTCATTATCATTTAAGAATCCAAGTGGGAGATATGGATACATAGATACAGGTATATCACAGTATATTTATATAGTGTTATATATATGTGTAATATGTTTATATTTATTATATTGTATTTTTGCATATGACATATATACATATTTTATGCATATTATATATATAAATAGATAATAAATGTAATTTTCAGTTCTATGAGCTTAGGATTTTTACAAAAAAAACATTAGAAACACTGATTTACCTCATACATTAAATCCATCCAAAGCATAAGTAATTTCAAAGGGTGCATGGTATGAACAGATTGAATGGAGAGTGTAGCTTTTTCCATGAATTATTTTACAAATATAGCTCATTTTAAGTAATAAACAGAAACATTAACATATCAAACCAGTAAATGTGGTAGAAAATATATAATTACCTTTCTTTCATGCCCAGAAAAGATTTTTTTTAAAAGTTAAAGTTACTGAATGTTCTAAACATAGTTGATTGTCATGCACAAAAAGTTAGATTTTTCCATAGGATTAGAAATCAACATTTGGGTCTAATCTACACTAAAAAGGTTGTAATTTTTTTTCCATTATTTCCGTAAATTTCCAAGTATGTTTGATGCACAAATGCAAAGATATCTCCACTAAGTGATACATTCTGTGAAACTGTCTCATTAAAATCAAGTAGAAAAAAAAAAGATCAATCTAGCAGTTTGATCATCATCTGAATATCTAGAAACACTAGTTCTACTTGCTGTTTTGTCACTCACTTTTCTATATAACCCTCTACAAGCCATCAAGTACTTAGATTAACCTTTCTGTAGACTAGAGTAGTGCCTAAAAACATGGAGAAAGGTCCAAAATAGGACTGAAAGATTCAGCTGTATTTACCACATACTCAAGGCAACCTTCTGCTCTGTTTTCTAATTATTCAAATCTGTTGAATGTTATCAAAAGCCGAAAGGATCTATATCCCCTTGTTTACTAATATTGTGGATTACATATGCAAATGTCAATAAGCAGCTGATTTCTTTGCCATTGAATCCTACACGGCCTGCATAAGCTTTCTTATTCAAGTGTTTATGAATGGAAAGAAAAATGGTAGTTTCTGTTTGGTACAATATAAAAATATACAAATTACCTTGGAGAACTATCCTGGTAACCCCATATTTAAATGCCTTTTATAGTATGGAGTTGTACACACTGGAGAAGGGATGAGGTAGAAAGAGAATACTCTTTTCCAAGTGAAGTTGCAGATTTATATGTATAAACACAGATTTAAAAAGAAAATAAACTGACAATTCAAGTATCTTTTCTAATTTTATTCTGATTCTAAGCTTGTATTTCACTTGAGAATACAGAATTGTGAAAGATTACATTTTATGGCAGAGCTAGAGCATAAAGTTATTAATATGTTCATCTTCACAAGCAGTTGCTAAATCCAGTGAGTCATCCTACCAATGCCAGAAAGACACAAATTAGACAAACCGAGACATCCGCACATTTCTATCCCTTTTATTAGCTCTGTAGGTTGCTGCATTTTGAAGAGTTTAACAGCTTTTGTATAAGAGGATGGTAATCCATAATATATTCTAGCTACACGTTACTGTTATTCCTCGTTCAGCTTGCTCTGAATGCATGTGTACTTTCTAGCTTTGATTGGCAGCATCTATTGTTATCCCTAAAAGGTTTTAAGCCCGAAATAATTGCCATATTTGATCAACAGAATAGTAGTGCATAGCTGTCATGGTTTTGCTCTGGACCAGTTTGCTCTTACATCCCCCACACAATTGCTATTAGTTGAGAGAAGGTTTATGCAGACAAAAGAGACTGGATTGGGGAAAATAATATGAACATTTATTACTAGCAAAATAAAAACTACTAAAGAACTACATTTACGATAATTTTACTCAAGTGAAAGTATTATGTATTTACAGAAATACTTCTTCCCCCTTTACATCAGTCCAAGGAGGAGAAGCAGTTTCTTTCTCTATTTTTGGAGCTCCAGGTTTCTTCAATAACTCTGCAGCACTCCAAAGCTTTTCTTCTGTTATCTCAGGACGACAACTCCTTTTTGTCCAATTCTTTTATGTTGGCCTCCAGGGCTGGGCTTACCCCCCTCCTGGGCTAAGACCGGAGGCTGGGGGTTACCCAGGCCCTGTAGGGTCTTCCATGGACTTGCAAGGGGA
>JAYRBT010000114.1:63420424-63474815 GCA_036023395.1 Myiotriccus ornatus
TAATGACAGCCAGGAGCCTTTTTTTTTTTTTTTTTTTTTTCAAAATCAACACAATTTTGATTTCAAGACATTGGAAAAACTTATGATTTCAAGATACTGGAAAAAACACAATTCTCTCGATTCTTGAAGTTTCTGTTCATTTTTCATTTTTTTTCCCTCCTCTGTTTTTCTTCTCCCACTTTTAATCACAAGATGAATGGAATACCTAAGGCAAAATAAAGAGTAAGAGCCAAGAAATGACTCAAGCTTTGTGTGAGTCTTATTAGGAACATTCTTCTTTGAGAGCTGTGATCACATTGTGTGAGGCATCTTCATTACACAACTTACTTTCTAGGGGTACATGTAGATCATTAGCCAGTCAGTGGTGTCGAATTAAGTCCATGCACATGATCATCAACTAATGACAGAGAAAGTAAAAAGTGTTAGCTGAGGCTTAGGGTGAAAATTTCTGCTTTAGTAACTGGTTAACATTTTAAATTTCTCTCTAGCTTTTGATTCAGTGAACCATGTCTTTCAGAGGCATCTAGTAATTCTCCAGGGTGTTGGTACTTAGTCCAGATCATCCATAGAGGAATCTATTGAGGTACACAATGTTTGATTAGGATATTAGCTGTCATTCAGTTTGGACCTTGTGATTTCCCACTGATGCCGAAATGAATTTCTGTTTGTAAATTTGTTATTACTGTCATATTCTTTGGGAAGCTTCCAAACAAAAAGATTGGTTTAGATACAACATATACAATAATGCTTCCAATAGAAAAAGGGGTTTTAGCCAGCTATTTTAAACAGTGTATCATTATCTGAGCTATCAATATACTGTCTCTGAAATATTCACTTATCTGAATAATACTATTAATTTAAATTTTAATACCCTTATATGTGTTTGAGAGATTTTTAGAAGGAAAAGACACAGAGAAGCCTGTCAAGAGAGTGCAATTTGAGACCCATTTGTTTCCCATAACTTCCTTTTAGATATTAAAAATATAGGTTGTATGGAGCTGCTTAAGATCTCCTGTAATGAAATGTACAGTGCACACTGTATTATAAATCTATTGCTAGAAAGGGTGTAAAAGTTTTGTGAACCCCAGATCTGGAATTCACTTCAGAGCAGTGTTTGAAATATTCCATTTTGGAAGTTTGTTTAAACTCAAACAACCACACTCTGTACCAGAGTACTGGGGCATTCTTGTCTAATAGCTTATTACCAACCTCCTAGGGACTCACTGGCATGAAAGGCACTATATAAGCTTGGAGAGATTTTTTTTCTTGTCCCATGAGTAGTTTAGATATCACTTGCAGTTACTGTGTACTGCTAGTTTACTTCAAAAGAATTTTGAACAAGGCCTGAGGAAAAGATTGAGCTATGTGCTAAAAAGACACAAAAAAATAAAATGCTGCTTTGCTGTTCTGCTGAGATACATCTGTGCTGCCTGCCAAATGCTCATTCTTTGTTTGAATTCAAAATTGATCCTTTTAGCCTGTACAGATAAGAACAAAGTCAGATCATATTTTTTTAAATATTTGGTGGTTTTTAATAAAATAATTTTTTAAGTATTGCTGTAGTTTAGTCTTCTCAAGAGTCAATAAAAGAAAAACCTGCTCATTCACCTCAGAAGAGTAGAGCTTGTACAAATATGATTGCTTTTTGAGAATATAGACCAGAATACAACTGTCTTCAAACACCTCCGTAGAATAACTGTAAAAAGAAAAGGGTGCTTCAGAGTACTCCACAGCTGACAAACTATTCTATCAGCTATGGTGCTTAGCCTTTTAAAGTCTGTTGCATGTTCTTTCAAGAAAAGGTAATGGCTGGGTTTCCAAGAGGCACCCAAAATTTTGGACTGCACAATATTTTTGTGATTTACATAAGCCCTTTAAGAAGACCCGACTATCAAACATGTCCTCAAAAACTTCTGAAAAAACAAGTGATTCAGAGTGGGCACCACATTATCAAAAACATCAGATTTTGAAGTCTTATCTCCTATTGTAAGTCTACTAAAGATTTGGGGGGTTTTATTGCTTTTCATTGTTGTAGAAATGTGGCTTTTCCTGAAAATAAAATGTATGTCCTGTTGCTGGATATCAAATAGTTCTGTCACCAATACCAAGGATAATCACAGTGCTTGTGATTCTACTACTGGTCAAGGCTGCTGGGGCACTTAGACTGATGTTCAGATGTTATACAGGTCCTAATGAAATTACATGCCTTCTGAGAAGTATAATAATCATTCTCATGTCACGCATTTGCCTTTGCTGTATCAGATGTAAAGTTTTAAAGAGGAAATTACCTAGAGGTCTGAAGATTATACTTTCTAGGTTGATTGGTATTTCTAGGTTGATGTGTTTGGGATAACGTTCATAGGTTGTCCAATACTAGTGCTTGAATAAAAGTTAATTTGTTTTGGAAAATCATCTTCTTAAATAACATGAAAAATCAGACCCACCAAGAAGCCAGTGAGCTTAATGTTGTTTTTTAAGAAAAAGACAATAAATATTAAAACCCAATGTAATATAAGCTACATTCCCCAAACACACTCTCATAGTTTAAAAGTTAAAACCTAAACCTGTGCAAAACGAAAATGAATGAGACAAAATGCTCATTGTCTTAAATTGCACAAATTAACTCATTGCTCAATTCATTTTTGGTACTGTTTTCCTTTGAGTTGTTTAGTTATGTGATATTGCTACCTTATAACAGATAATTACATTTAGGAACTTCAGAAGTCCTGATCAGTTTTCCCTCCTTCTGTAAGATCTACCAGTTGTTCATTTCTTTGAACTGGGCCATTTATTTCATTCAAGGATGAGGTGCGTAGATATAAATACTATATATCTTCAAAGGAATCTCCATGATTCAAGATTCTACAAAACCTCCTCTGCACAATTTTCTGTAAATCATTGCAACCTATTTGGTTAAATATAGCTTTAGAAATCAAATGCTGGGCACCTTGGTTTGAACAGAATGTCGTAAGAGTAAGAACATTTACATTTTCATATGAATATATGCTATTGGAATAAGTTTTTGGTAATTTTTCCACACTTTAAAAACAAAACAAAATACACCAAACCCCCCAAATTATAAGACTTTCTTACTGGAAAAAAGCTTTTTACTCAGAATTTACTATATGTTATGTATTTCAGATGATGGGAAAACACACTGATTCTTTGAAGATAAATTATGATTTTAAAATATAGGGAAGTATGTTGTTTCTAATAAATGATAACTTATATGAAAAAAGGAAATAAAGAACCTGAGGGGTTTATTTAGATCCAGTCTGTTATTGTAAATGATGCTGTCAATTTATTTATTTTTTATAACTGCCAGCAATAGAAGATTATTTTGATAAATGATTCATATCACTGCAACATATACCTTTCAAAATTTCCATATCTGGCAACTAATAGGCACTTCTTGAAGGCTTCAATAGGCTCCTTAGCCAGATAACGTGGCTAAAAGCTGCCTCATGATTAATTTCATCTAAATGTGGTAATTATCATACTTTGAAGTTATGCCTGCAAAACATGCTTTCACAGAGAGTTAAGGGAAGTAGAGGATTAACCTAGAAACATTCAGTTCAGAGCAGCATCTCGCCCAAGTAGAAATGTATTTTCCTCTAAATTTTTCAAGATTTTTTATTAGACTACCTGGCAGTCATTTGCATTACCTTATCTCACATCAACTTCTTTGCAGCAATTTAGGAAGCAACAGAAACTGAAATAATTTCATATTTTTAGCAGTAATGGGATAGTCTTGGGTTTGCAGGCAACCTAATTTGGCAGTTTCTGCCCTGAAAGTATTTCTTGTGTTAGTATTTAAGAGCACAATTCATTTGTCCTTCATATATGCTGTGGACATAAGCACTGTCCGGCCTATATGCCAGACTCACTATAGATTATTAGAGAGAATGTTAATTTCCTCATAGAGGCCCATGGGAGTAACTTCTACCACTGCTCTATGCACCCCTTTGCTCCTGTCTCACAGGATCTCCATGAACCATTTCTTAGTTGCAAGAATCAGACTAGTGAAAAAGGTATGTGAGACTCCAAGTATTTTTCTAAAAATGGATGATTTTTGTACCCATTTAAAAGCCTTGAGGTAGCAAAAATTATAGTGGAGAAGCTATTGCTGAGTATTTCTGCCCACTTATATCTCTTTAGTAAGGATTCCAAATCTCTCAGCCACTGCAAAAAAGTCCTGCAAAAATTGTCACAAAAATGCTACCTTAAATGAAGAGAGACTGAACAGCCTAGTTAAGTCTTTCTGGTAAACTTCCTGGTCATGATGTATTTTGATATAGCTAAGTCATTTAAATTTTATTTAAATCAACCAGGGACAGATTTTGCCTACTTTTACGTGGTCCATATGTAGGACTGGTTGAGCTTCTCCAGGTTCCAAAGGTGTTAGGTGGGAAGCCCTCTAAATTAGGTCTCAGTTGTATGATTGTAAGATCTGTAAGAAGAGAGTGCCTTTCAGTACATCTCTATACTTAGGCTCCTAGTACATCTTGCCTTGAATTTATGCATCTTAACAATGTGCACATGGTGAGTAACAGTACATGTAAACCACAATAACTCAACCACATGTCAAATCTCAGGGATTACTATACAGAAATTAAATAAAATTTTTCATGTTTACACAGGTTTTGTTGTATTTACAGTTAGCGTTAAATTAGTGTAACTGTACCATGAAAGAAACAGAACTGAACTGAGTTACTGTATCATTCAAATGCTCTTTGCAGCAAATAAGGTGTTTCACCTCTAAAGTACACATTGCAGTTTTCTATCTATCTATCTATCTATATCTTTTCTGTTTCATGCATATATTTTTGGTTTTGTTTTTATTTTACAGATAAAAAAGAAGCTGCTGTGTCCAAAGAACTCAAAAGTAAGAAACTACTGTCTGTTTTATATGCCATGCATTTTCAAAGAGTACATTTCAATAATCCAAAAATAATAATGAACTGTTGAAAATACAAAGAAAGCAGTTACATAATTTATAATTGAAAAATGATATGTTTAAACTTCAGCTGCCTCTTACTTTCTAAATCCATTCTTATCCTACCTTTAGTTTCACACTCCTCTTTGTGACTGACAGTTTTGTCTTCCCTTCTTCCCTATCACTGTCTTAAAAAACAAAAGTTTTCTAGGAAAGGAAATGTCAAACTGAAGTGTCAGCAAAATATGCTCTCAGTGGCAGCAATTTTCATAAATGAGCTGAGAAGGCTGAGAGTTCAACATGCTGAAGACCACCGATTTTATCTTCACAAATGCATAAGGTCCTGCCTATCTAGTTACTTCTGATTCCAACACAGAGACTTCTAAGAGACTTATGAAGAGAGATGGGAGTTGGGCTGTTCTGAAAAAACAACCACAAAATGCTCTGAGAATGTGGTATCGTTAACTTACGTCTTCCTTTTCTATAAATTTGCAAGCATCAATACCTCAGCACAGTAAGGATAGTAAGACAGTTTCTCTGGTAAGACTTCATCTGCTCAGCTCTCTGTTCTGAAAGTACAGTATACAGGAAAAATTACGGAAACTATGGGGCTTCAAAATCTCATTCAAATTCATGATTAAAGAATGCACTGATTTTCCATGTATGATCTTTCCTGACATGTATGGGAGATTAATCTCCTGCCATCCTCTGATTTGCAGCAATTTATTAAAATATTTCTTTTCACAATCAAGAAAAGATTATACATTTGCTTCTTACTCAAATTTTTCAGGAATATTGAATAAAATTTCAATAGACTTATTTTACAAGTAATGACCTGTTAGTGAAATAACTGCCTGTTTGCAAGTATGTCATAAAAGATCTATTAATTTGGGACCCCAAAGGCAGCCTACAGGAGAGCTGGAGAGGGACTTTTCACAAAGGTATGCAGTGATGGGACAAGGAGTATTGACTTTAAACTGAAATAGGGAGGGTTTTGATTAGACATTAGGAACAAACACTCTCCTGTGTATCTCTGTGTATCTCTATTGTATCTTGCTGTAAAGTACTGGAACAGGTTGCCTAGAGGGATCGTAGATGCCCAATCCCTAGAAATGTTTGAGGCCAGGTTGGATGAGGCTTGGAGCAATTTGGTCTAATGGAAGGTGTCTCAGCCAGTGCCAAGGGGGCTGAAACTCGATGGTCTTTAAAGCCCACTAGATGTGCCTTCCAAGCCAAACCACTTTATGATGCTTTTAATGGGAGAATTCCCCAGCAGTTGTCACGCAAAACTTCTCATCTCCATCACGAAATTTGCAGCTGAAATAAATTCATAAATATGTAGAGTCATTAGCACTTAAGTAATTTGTGAATTAAAAACTGAAAAGCATATGTTTGCAAAAGGAAGTTTAAAACATTGATTAGTTTTGTTTCACTGTTACTGAAAATTTATTTTAAAATTAAATAAATTACAGAAATTTCTGACAAAACATAACAATTTTATTTTTCCCCAATCATAATTATTTCAGTTGCTCAAAAAATTAAATATTTTAATGAAAAGAAAAATCTTTGTAGAACAAAAAGAATCCTAACTTAGTTTCTTTTCATGGATGTTAACAAATTGTAAAAAAAAGTCTCACTGTCCACCATTCTCTAGCTCAGAGCTCAGAAGGGACTTGCAAGAGTCCTGTAATTTTGTATTAAATCCATCTTGACACTCGTAGAACACGCAAGTTGGATCTCTTCCTTCTGCCAGAATTGGCACTTAGGAAAGTAATACTAAGTAAATTCTTCTTCAAGGTCTTCTACATATTTCCCTGGAGAAGGTGTGACCACCCCAAGTAATTACAATGCTGTGATAATAACTAAGTTAGGATATAATTATCTACTGTGGAGTTTTAAATGTATGGAAACAAAACAATCCCACGCACATGATGTATATTTTGTTTTCATTCTGTTTCACAAGACAGTCTATGCATCTTTTATGAACTTCTCAAAAGACTGGAGGGAAGAACTCAATATTACATTCCTGATTTAGCCATGTTCTTTTTCTTTGTAATAACACAGTGGCAGATGTGAAGGATTAACTAACATTTCTTTGTCAATCTGCAATTTAGTTTGTGATTAAAATGATTAGCTATTTCCTCTCAAAATATAGAAATGTGCATTTGAATTTATAGGACCTTCTAGTTGATACACAAAATCCTTTATGACAGTTGGTGTCATTAAGATTTCATTAAATTATTGTGGTTTAAGTACAGTCTGTTTTGGCAGTTCCTGAGAATAAAAGCAATTAACTAAGCACTAGTAAAGAGTAAGTAGATCTAGTAAGCTACTTAGATTCTTCTCTCTAGTGTTGAGATTCCCCAAAACCGTTTGGGGATGCACATATCCTTCATGTGGACCTCCATTCTGCAAGGACATGTTCTACCAGCAAATAGAGTATAGTGCAGGTACACTATAATATAGTGCAGGTACACTATAATATAGTGCAAGTGCACTGAAAAGACCAGGAGCAGAATTACATTGTGAGGGTCTGTTTCTGCACTAGGAGAATAAAGCCGTTGCTCTTTCAAGTGCAGGATCAAACATGGACATCTTCTCCTTGATTCCTCAGGATGGAGAGAAATTCCTGGTGTAACCAAGTCTATGGATGTTCTTTGCAGAAGTAGCCCAATTTCACCTTTTCTAATCAGGGAGAGGTTCAGATTAGGGGAAAGGATGGCGATGAATGGCTGTGAGATCCCCTAAAGCACCACTGCTGAATTCACAGGAATGAAGCCTCAACATCTGATATAGGCTGGTTCAGGACCTTCTGCTCTCATAGCTGCAAGATCAAATGCAGAGTCTCCCAGCACACAGATGCTTCCCGAGGGGCAAGGCCATGCTGGAAGCCCTACATGCTTCCTTTCCTCTGCTTTGCCAATACATATTGAATCACTAGGCAGAAAAAGCTAAAATAAGTGATTCAGTGCCTAACAGACAGAGCTTATTAGCCCTTCAGCTGGTAAGGTTATTTTATTGTTGCCTTTGAGTTTACTGAAGACAACTCAGCTCTTCTCCCTTTGGGTAATCTCTTTGTTTAGTTCTACAGTGAAAAAATTGCTCACTGGAAGCCTTCCCTGAGATTTCCATATTTTTTTAAAGATATAATAATTTGTAATAATTGGTTTAATTTGTTGTTTGTTTGTTTGTCTGTGTTTTGTTTTTTTAAAGAGCCAGCAAAAGCTCCTGCAACCAATCCAGCCATCAAAAAAGCAGCAGCCCCAGGTAAAGGAAAAAAATGTTCGCATACAGTGTTTTTCTTGGACTCTTGAACCAGTTTATTGCATTATAGCGCCATCTGCTGGATTGCACAAAAGCCACCGTTTGGTTTTGGGTTTGGAGGGTTTTTGTCTTTTTGCTCTAAATTATTGTGAAAATTGGTACATTAAATTTTTTGCTAAGAACAAAAGTATTTAGTATTGACTTGTAACATTATTTTTACTTCTTGTCTTCTTATGGCAACTATGAGGCTGCAGGAGTGTTGAATAAAATTTCAATAGATTTATTTCACAAGTCTGCTAGTGAAATAACTGCTTGTTTGCAAGCAGGTCTTAAAGGATCTATTAATTTGGGCCCCCAAAGAAGGGACAACTATTTGTCTCTAACTATTGGGCCATTCTGCAGGTCTTGAGATTTAAAAAAATATAAATGAATGTAAAGACTGATTTTAAAAGCAATATTTACAGAAATTACTTTCCTTGTGAAGAGATATTCCAGCCCTTTAAGAAGAGGATCTAATTTTTCAGAGTGCTGCTCTCACAGTAGGTTTTCAAAATGGAGCTTTTAGATAACAATACCTATGCACTGAAAAGACAAGCAAACTTTTTTCAGCAAAATAATGGCATAAATTCCTATCTGAATTTAGATTGGATTGCAAAACTCTACTACTTTTTTTATTGTTATTTCTGATCTCGTCTGCTTCACAGCCATCTTCAAAAATGCCACATCTCATTTCTTCTTGATTAAATAAAACCTAATATAATGAATAACAATTAGAATATTTATTATATTTGTAGTTTGAGTACATTTTATATTGACTATCAAAAAATGCTCAGGAATCCCAATGTGAAAGTGTGATTGATATTAAACTATAATAGTATCCTAGCCCAAAGCAGGGCAGCCAATGTTGCACCAGGCTCTGTGCTGTAGAACTGTTTCTGGTGCTGGCATTACAGGATTGCCAGCCCACACTTCTGCTGCTTCTTGTCTCCAGCTGATCCCACTGTATGAATCTGGAATTTTTTTATTTCCTTTTTTTTCCCTCTCTTTAAGATTGTTTTCTGGCTATCTTTCTATAATTTAGAGCATGTCAATATTCTATCTCAGAGATCTATTCTAATGGAATAGGGAATAATGACTTGCACCAGTAGGAGTGATTGGGAATTGATCAGGGATCAGTGCAAGCCAGGAATACCTTCAGTTGCCTCCACCAACAAAGGACTTGCAACCTGGACTCACAGCTGATGCAGGCTATTGTAGCTATTGTAGCACCCATTGCTCAGCTCACCCAGTAGGATGTGCTGTGTGAAGCTGGCGTAAGCAGCACCATTTTTCTGCCAATGTTCCCTATCCCTGCTTGCTGCGTTTGGTTGTCAGCGAGTTCGCTTGTGCTAACACAACTGGGAAAACAGTGTGAACCACACCATTGCTTTGCCTTACAGCTAAAACTCTCCCAGAAATGTGTGTGTGGTAAGGCATTCAGTCTGGATCTAAGTCTGGCTCCACACACATTTATATCCATGTAACTGATAATTTCTTAAAGCAGCTTTATTCCCCATGTGTGTTGTAATTCTAGACCCTTATATGTTTGAAGAGTACTCTGCAGAAATCGTTACATTACAACCATATGCTTATAATTAATTCATTCCACCTGCTTTCTTCCAATATTTGTGCTCATTTTTGAAAAATATTCCAATGAGTCTGCTTGTTGGCAAGAATGGTGATGACAGTAATCTGCTTGAGATAAAGAAAGGGGGAAAACTGGCTTCTTATGAAAAAATAAAAAAGTTTGTCTGTTCTGACACATTTCTAATTATTTAGTTGCCTTAAAAGTGATAAAGAGCAGTAGGCTTTGACTTCTACATTTTTGCTTCCCCTCCTGTTCTCTGAAAACTAATTTACCATCAGAATAACTCACCATAGCAAAATATTAGATATGTTTGTTTGGCAGCATCATAAGTAGACTGTTGCCTATTACCACAGTAAATTAAATACATTATCCAATTTCATATTTCATTTTCTTCCACATATCTTATTACATCACAATCTGTACCCAAGAATGCCTAAAGCTGACGGTTTACTCCTCTTAACAGACTGAACAGACTGAGAGCACAGCTGGTCATCTTACGGTGCATCTACATCACATATGTTCCTGATCATAATGTCACTGGTGAAGAAATCCCTGTCTAATTCAATGTGCACTATTTTTATCTCCATATATTTATACAGAGAAAGCATCAGAAGTGAATATGGAGTTTGGAAGTCTATGAGAACTTCTGTATCTGGAAGATGACAGGCACTCTAGGAAATCAGCATCAATGAATTTCTGTTACATGATTTTGAAAGTGGATACAAATATTTCCAGTTTTCTTTAACTGGAAAAGATTACCTCTCTGGCAACCATCAGAAACTGGGCAGGAGAGCCCAGTAAATGGCTGCAAAGCAGAATTTCTTCATAGATTTATGCAAGTGATACTGTTCTGAAGGGAGAAATCAGAGTTGAAGATATTTCATTACACCAGACTTCCTCAGTTAGTGTGTCGCATGCTGTTCCCATCCCAAACCCTGCTGCCATTTCCTCTTCTTTCTCCACAGTGCCTCATCTCCTGAACTGTGCCAGGCAGGACAGGTCTGAGAGTGACCTACCCTCACAAGACATCTGTCTACCATTTTTCCCTGAGGAGCGGTGCACATTTCTTTCACGGGTTTTCCTCAGGCACTCAGTGTGTGCTGGGCCCAGCAGGTTCTCAGAGCCAGGGGTGTAGGTGGTGAGCATCTGCCTCATCCTGCCATCCTCTGTCAGGACAGGGGGTGGGGAGGGAAAACTCCCTCTCCTTCCCATCCCTGTGGAGCCTTACCTGAAAAAAGGTCCCACACCTCAACACTTATCACATCTTGCAGCTACAGCTAATTCTGCTGTGTCAGTGGTCCAGCTGTCAGCGGTGGGGCTCAGAGTCACCACAACTTAGCTTGGTAAGTTTGATGGGTCTGTTTTGTCATGGTGAACAAAGCAAGCACGTGGCAGTGCAGGACAGGGCAAGGAGCACAGGCTCAAACCATGCAGAGAGTATTTGCAGCTAAATTAGTGGGAGAGTGACTGTGTTCCCCAGTAGGCAGCAAGGAACCTCAGTGTCACTGAGCCCCATGCACTCCCTTAACTGGGGTGAAGGTTGGGAACAGCTCATCTGTGGCTCCCTCTCATGGGATAACCTCACATCATAGGCAAGACTCCTGCACCTTCTCTAAGCACCACTGATAACTTTTTTCCCTGATGATTTACCTGATTTAAAAAACAGTCCTAACTCCTTTCAACGTTGCAAAAATTAAATCCTAACTGCAGTTTAGAATTTCCCTGGAATGGTCTTGAAATTTTTATGGTATGTTTAACAGATTTTGTGCTGTCACTTAACTGCATAATTATTGTTTTTTAAAGCCTAAATTTTCCCCATCTTCCTCTCCTCACACATAAAAAAAAAAAAAAAAAAAAAAAAGGTTTTATTCTTTTCTCCCTTTGGGTTCATAACAAAAACTCTTTTTGAGCACAATTTCTCCCTTGAAAATCAGTGAAATATAGTTTGGATCCAGAAAGAATAAAATAAGTGTTACAGACAATAGCTAATTTTGTGTGTTCAGATGTCAGCTGCATCCAGTCTCTCAAACTGACTATCAGTTGTGCCAGAATTATTATTAATTTATTATGCCTTTGATCATTCCACTCTTGGTAAGAAGCAGAAAGAGAACATTATATAGAAAATTATATAGGAAATACCTTTATGGGCTAAGTACAGAATATTAGAATGTAGGCTATAATGAAAAACCTGATCAGAGGATGTGTTGAAGAAGTTCAGATCACTCTACCTAATGCAGGAAGAACTACTGATTCTACTGGTAATGGACAGTATTAACTTAGCAGAAAAATTATTTTAATTCTTGGTTCAAGGTAAACAATGCAACTAAAATGGTAGTAAGAAAGCTATTTCCATAAAGTATAACCAGTGCTATTCTACATAAAAAGGAAGAAATAACTAAAGTTTATGGGACAGTGGATGTGTTTTGAAATGTGGAAAAGCTTTATTAAGGATTTGGGTTCATTGGTCGTCTTTTAATGATCACTTACAGGACACAAAGACATCAAAAGAATGCTAAAATCATGCAAATGTTACAAAATATTAATAAAATTCAGCATCTCTATTGAATAATTTACCAACACAGTGTAACAGGCAAAATTATAATGCGTTGCTTTTCAGGTTTCTCAGACTCAGGTAAAACTCTCTCAAGTCACACATCTTGTTACTCGTTTTACTCACAGCACCACGCCCTCCACATCATCCATCAACATACCTCTTCTCCCCTTATGTGACCACACATATCTTCTTATGTAGTCAGTCCAAGAAGAGAGACTTCAAAAACCAGTGTAAATTATATGTTACACACCCCCTGTAAGTACTTTTGGAAAGAGGTAAAGGAGAGAAATAGTTCATTTCTCTGTCTCTCTCACAGTGTATGGACATGGCCCTAGTAGGTTTGCCATCCTGCAATCTCCTTGGGATCTTATATCACACAGTGCCTCTCTGTGCCCTGAAAATTCTCTTTATAAGAAGCCACTGCACCCGATTAGAACATCTCTGCACATATTTCTGTTGTTCAGGTGTTACAAAGAAAATTATTCTGGAAGCTGCAGTAGTCTGTTCAGTTTTCTGGTCCCTGACATTAACCGTCTCAGACTTTTCATAACATAAGCACAGCCATTCTCAGGGGTTTTATTCTGGGTTTGCAATCTAACTCTTGGGGGCCAAATATTAGAGGTAACTTATTGATTGCATAAGGACAAGCTTTGCAGGTTTTTTCTCTGTAAAATAAATGTTCACTTAGCAGATGTTTACACATCAGTAAACAAAATAATGAAGCCCTACCTGTATTAATCTTGCTGCCTGGGGTCCTTGGATTTAGATCCAGGATCATTCTGTAGGTTTTTTGCATCACCAAGGCTTTTTTTTTTTTTTTTCCCAGTCCATATTAGCATAATTCTTCCTCTTTCCCACCTAACTGTTTGGGAAGTTAAACATCATATCTTCTCCGACTTACTAATTTTCTTTCTGGTTTTAAATGGATAGTTCCAGGCTTGCCTGTTTCTGTGCAGCCGTTGGAAATTATCTGTTTTCAGTCGCCAGCAACCTGCCGAAGGATAGGAGAAACTGGTTTTTGGTCCTCACCAGTTTGTTCTAGGGTGCTTCCACTAGGCTTTAGTGAAGCCTTACAGCTGACTGCTCTTGGTCTGCCAGGAACGCACTGCACCCTCAGCAGCTAAAACCTTGCTGCTATTGCAGTAGTCCATCACTCAGCCACTTCTTAATATCTGCAGGAATCTATTATGTGGATGGAGATGTATTCCACAAATCATTCCAACCCATTGACATTTTCATCCCAGCTCAAGTCTGAGAAAATATTACAGAACAGAATGTCTTAAATTGCTCACATGATTATGTAAGCTGAACTATGAATTCATCTAACTCTGAATAGGAAAGGAAAAATGAATTATTGACTTATGTCACAATAGATGTCCTGAAAGAAGAACTTTCTGATATTAGAAGATTTTACTTTACAACCTTGAATTCTTCAATTATAGGATTTATTTAAATGGAGCATGAAATAGCCCATTTTGCACTAAGCTTTCTCATCTGAAATCCTGTTTTAATTCACTAATTTTTTTAATTATTTTTGAGTAAATGTCCTGAAATCCAGGTTCTTTTTGCAACTTTTACTAAGATGTTGAAAAGCCCAGTCTCATAGCTTATTTATACTTTCCTTGCAGTATTCTCTGTTTAAGGATGATATAGAGTTAAAATAATTTCAAATCCTTCCCTTCAGATCACAATGTCTGAGAAGATACTTTTACTAAAAAAGCAACCTTGTTTCTTTTCTTATTACCAGATATTTGCTATGCATCAAAGTCCTGTTGTATTCCTATCACAAAGACAGCATTACTTTAAGAGCAAGGCAGGGGGAGCAAGTTAACTACAAAACCGATTTTTTTCCACACATGAAAGTAACAACTGAGAATAAAAGAGGGTCAAATTAAGAGCTATTTAAATAGAACTCAGAGTTAAAAGAATTATTTAAGTGTCCCCTCTTTACAGAAAAGACATTTTAAGGTGCTTTGTTCTGAAGATGGCAAACTTTCATAGACCTTAACTTTTCCTTGATTTAAGTGTGCTTTTGGCAAGAATAGGGCCCGGTTTCAGCAAGGAATTAACGTATCTTTAACTCCATCTTGAATCAGCAAATAATTCAAGGGCATGCTTAAATAGTTTTGGATGTGGTGCCACCTTTGCTTTGCTAGAATGGAAGTAAATGGGCCTCATCTTGTTTACTGAGACTGTTATGAAAAAGTCACTTGATTTACAGGGGAGCAGTGGTGTGGTTCAGTTTTCTATACCATATATGATTATACTACATCTAGAATTTATGATTTTCACTTCTGATGCCGCTGCTTTCTGCCTATGAAGAAAAGCTACAGACCAAAGAGATGAAACTGAAAGTACTTGCATTTCCTCCAGGCTTCTTTTCTTTCCTTTCTTTGCATAAAATTTTTCTCAGGTATTTCCCAACATGGTAGCAGATTTCTCATACAAAGATGCTGATACAGAGAATTGTCAAAATCTTTCCCTTTCTTCACAAAAATCTGTCAGAAAAACTGTTTGTTAGCCTCTTCAAAAAATGATTTATAGAGGAGCAGTTATATGTGTGGCATGATCTCACCAAGCAAGGGGTTTCTTTTGTGCTTTCTTATTCCAGAAAGAAATGTATTTGTACAGTTCATTATCTTTATGAATCAAAGTGCACAATGGTGGGGAGGTTTTCTACATTAATCCAGAAAATAAGAATAGGAGGGAACTATAGCAGAACACATTCTTCTTGGGAGCAGGAGAAATGGAAAAACTTAGTTTGATGCAAGACTTTCTCATGGGAATTATCTCAGGTCTAACGATGTGACTGAACTCATATTGCAATGTTTCCATTTAACAGAAGGGACTAAAGGGACCTTCCCTGTATCTAGTTGCTTATGTTCACAATATTCTTAATGAAAGGATATCTTGGAGAGCTTTACCACTCTGTCTCATTTGGTTTTAATTAAACAACATGATATGAAGGTCTGAGAAGGGAAATGACAAGCATATAACCTATAAAACCAAGGTTACAAAACTGTAAGACTAGGCTAACATTCTGCTGTCTAAGGATTTAAGTATTCAAGACACTGCATAAAATATGACAGCAGTATCTTTCCCTGAAATATTTGTGGAAATAATAGTACAGAAAACACCATTTCTATGCAGCTACTAAGTGCAAACCAAACAATATTGGTTAATCAACATGTGGTGCATGCCACACAATAGCAAATCCACTCAATATGCCATTTATTTAAACTTTTCCCAATCTGTGTCATTCCTCATACAATTTTTATTTTCCTGAACACTTCTTGAACACGAATGTTCTTTCTGAATTAAAATATAACTCGTGCACGCACATATGCATGCATGTGCACACATAGCTGTATAAATTATGGTGGGACATCAATTTATTCTCTCCTAAGGGATGGCAGAGACTCCCAGTTTGTGACTGTCTATCCTGGTAGTAAGGATTAAAGTGCACCACAATGAATTTACCAGCCTAGATGCTTTTCAGCACCATTTGTGTGTTGGGGAAGAGAATAGAGGCAGGTTCAGGTTCTCATCTATCTTCCAGGTACTCTGGATTGCCTAGGAGTATGTCATTAGTAATGAGAAAAAAACACATTTTTATGGTTCTATGGGCATGTTATATATAACATTGCCAGTTCTCATAAACAAGAAAAAAAAGGAAAGAAAAAAAAAAGCCATTTGTTCAAAGCATCAGAGCATATAAAGATTGTGAAATGTCAAACTAAACCAAATCTCAATTCCAGGTGTGGTAGAAAAATAACATATTACCAGCAAAACTTCCCGAAATAAAAACATGCTGTACAGCCTCATATGCATGCAAAAATAGTTAAATATAAAAAGAGTGACAAATGTCATGACAAATGACTAATGTGTCTACAGTTGGCAATATCCTTTCCTATGTCATACTAACTACTTGGAAGTAAAAGAATAGAGAGACATTGAGATCAAGCAATAATAACTTGTAACAAAAAGGAAAGACCTAGGTCTGAAGTTTCTTGAAGTTTATGGCTCATGTAATGAAAGTTTTCAGTTCATTCCATTCAAATTTCAGAGCAGGAATCATCTGAAATTTCATATCATGTCAGATTTCCCAGAAACCTTTGATGAAAAATTCTGTGTTATTCATTTTTATAAAATTTCTTGTAGGAAAGGATCTTATTTTACATGTTTCTGGAAGTAAAACTGATATAAATGAAGCTCTATAGGATTTCCTGAACGTTTGAAGTTTTGGGGGGAGAAAAAAAAAAAGTGAAATAAAGCTAAATAAATGGATCATTTTATACTTTGCCAAAATACTTGCTGAGTGTTGTTAGTGTCATGCTGTTCCCTGATCTCATGAGAGCTGACAGATCTTAGAGTGAGAGGAAAAAATAATTGCCTCAGAAAAACTAAAGACAGAATTATATTTCCTTCAGTTTCCAGGAAGCTATCCTGAACAATAGCAAAACAGAAAACCCCACAAAACCAATAAAAATTCTCATTTCACAGAATAAATCCTAGAATATCTGCACGAAAGTGGGTAGTCTGAAGAGTACTTGGGCTATACAAAACCAAAGCTGCAGCTGTTGATTTATAATTAAGATCACTGAGTCAGTCAAACTACTGAGTCCCAAACTTCTGTCTACTCAGTTTTTTACAAAATTTCTCATCCTTGACCTGTACTAGGGTTGTCACCCAAGATAGAATGCCATCAAGAAAATATAATACTTATTCTGCAATAAACTATTTAATGTGAACTTGTTCTCTACCTCCATTACTTTTTCATATTGCTTGGAAAATCATATTTATGAGTCATTGTTTTGGTGACATGAACCTGCTCCACGACCATTTCCACTAAATCTCACTTCTCATTTACAGCGTGTCTCTCAAGAATCTATAATAATGTTTTGTATGTATATGTTTTATAATGAATACACTAAAATGGGCTTCATATAACTATATTAAAGCTAGGTCCAAGATTTCAGTCAAGTAGTTTTGATGCTTTAAAAGGTACATTTTGTCTGAAAGATATTGTTTTTGAAATTGTGATGAAATTACGTAAATATTTGTAGAAAAAAAAACACACTCAAAAAAGAAAAATAATAATTAGGATTTTTAAGAACTCAGAGCAAAATTTATTTTAGAAACTATATTTTTCTTTAAAATGTGTGTAATATGGCTTTTCAGATAAGTTTAAAAACCTAGAAAAAACCCAAGGTTTTATTTCAGAGACAACTTTATGAGTTGCTCCATATAAGCTTATAGGGGGTGAAAGTATGCAGTAATGACATATTTTGTTTCAAACTTAACAATTGGGGGGCTTATATTTTAAATCAGTATGCCCTTTCTAATATAAATTATTTTCACAGTTCTGCATGAAGTTTACCTCTTTTAGTTGCCCACTGTGCAGTCAGTATTAATATTGATTATGAATATTTAGTAGCAATATTATTCATATTAATGTTGTTTGTAAATAATATTTAATTTTCTATTGGCAGATCTTGTTTCTTTTTTGCTTATTCAAATGAATGATAGCTCATATTTATTAATAGGCTTGTGAGGGTGCAACATTCAGAATCCCTTTGAACATGGAACTTTATGTCTTGATTCTAGAGTGGAAACTGTTGCTCAACATTAGTGTTGCTCAAATGTATACCACACCATTAATACAAATATAACCTATAATAAGCATGGAGGAAATATAAGCATCAGATACTGGTAAGCATGTATTTAAGAGTATTCACCTCTAGTCCTGTGTGCTGTTTTCAGTGCCACAACATAAGAGAGCCATCCAAAGAACGAGGAAAGGTCTAGAGGGGAAGCCATACCAGGAGCAGCTGAGGTCACTTGGTCTGTTCAGCCTGGAGGAGACTGAGGGGAGACCCCATCACAGTCTGAAGCTTCCCCATGAGGGGAAGAGGAGGGGCAAACACTGATCTCTTCTCTGTGGTGACCAATGACAGGAACAGAGGGAATGGCCTGAAGTTGTGTCGGGGAAGGTTTAAGTTTAGGTGAAGAAATTCTTCACCCAAAGGTGTTTGTGCACTGGAATAGGCTCCCTAGGGAACTGGTCACAGCACAAAGCCTGCCAGAGTTCAAGAAGCATTTGAACGATGTTCTCAGGCACCTGGTGTGATTCTTGGGGTTATTCTGTGGAGAGGCAGGAGGTAGACTCAATGATCCTTGTGAATCATAGAATTTTCCGTTTGGAACTCAAGAATATCCCTTCCAACTCAGGAAATTCTACGATTCAATGAATCTGTATTATATCTTGTGATCAGTCAGCTCAGATACTCTTGAATTTAGGAAATGTTCCTATGTACATCCAAACCAGCTTAGCAGAGCCTTTCCATATGCTGTTTAAAAGCATCTGCAGACAGAAAAAACTATTTTTTTTTGCTTCTGTGAATGTCAGCACTGACTAGTAGATGATGCTCGGTGTCTGAGAGAAACATTCAGTCTCTCCCCATGGCAGGATGCCTGCTCCTTCTGTGAGGAGGGTTTGAAGCATATCATGGCAGGATGAAAAGAGCTGTTACAGAAACTACGTTAAGAAGTTTTAAATCCCAGCCACAGCTTGATAGAGGGTGTAGAGTTTAGGGGGATGAAGCTTTTCAACTTCAGGTTTCCAGATCCTGTTTTGATGGTGAGCTCCAGTGAGCAGTCATTTCCTCCACACTGTGCACTCCTGTAAAGGAGGCCAGGATCCTGTCCCCTTCCCTGTGGATGTAGAGCACAGCGGCTGGACTAGATGCTCTGCTTATTCTTCATTCTCTCCAATGAAGAAAGACAAGGACTACAGGTGATCTGAAGCTCTACAGTTGCAGGCCTCCATTTAAACCACCCTGAAGCAAAACTGCAGGTGTTTTAACCTACACCCTTTCTATAGTTTCCTTTCAGCACCTTATTATACAAGTTAAATGCTTTGCTGTCCATTATTAAGAGCTAATCTCAGCCTGTTTATGCAATATCAAAACCACGGAGGAGACTGATTATAACTGTAAAGGTTTTATTTTGACATGCAGGAAAGGAGGGAAGAGCTCATCTGAGTTGAGAGTTCAAGGGAATATCTCACATCCAAACACCACTAGCAACATGAAAAATGATTGTCATGGGCAATTAAACAAAGCATTCCAGGAAGAGAAATAAAATCTTCACTTTTTTTTTTTTTTTCCCCAGAACCACACAAGAAAGAAAAAACAATGGAATCTGGTGAATATTCTCCCCTTTTTATCTTAACCTTTTAACTATCCTAATATTTTAAATTAAATCACATCAAAAGTCAATATTCAATTTTTTGTTTGTTTTTACAGCCAAAACAGCAAAGAGAGAAGTAAAAGTACATGGTAAGAACTGTGGGATACTGTAAGTTTTAGAGTCTCATTTATCTGGTTTGATTTTCAGCTGAGACAGGATTAGGTAGAGGGATAAAAAAAGTAATACCATAGGTAAAAATTGCTGGTTTAATAAATATTACTTAAGCAGCTGAATGGCTGTGGAGCAGACATGTAGTCATTTGGTCTTCTGGAACTGAGATCTGAACAAATGCTGTTGAGGAGCACAGGAGGTTGAGAATTCTTAATTTCAGCTTTTAAAGGATTTGTCTTTTCAAGGAAAGGGGGCTTGCTTAAATGTTACAGTAAATGGATAGAGAAACAAATATAAAATAGAAGATTCAGAGTGTGAAATGGAGGAAAAAAGTAGATTGTTTACTATGTTTTTATTCCAAGCACCCATGCATTTTACTGGTTTATTTTAGAGCAGCTAGATGCTCTTATTCCTGACTGGAATCCACTTCTCCAGTTTATCCAAATTTGGGAGATCATAAAGATTTTCTACTCCTTTTACAGCCAAGCTTGATGACTCATTCATCAGATGACTCCATTTTCTCAGACAGAAATTCTGAGCAAGAAATACCTACAATAGACAGCCAATTTATATAAAAATGAATCTGTTCTTTTCTAAAGCATAAAAACCTGTCACGGTGCTTCAGAATGAAGGTATGAATAATGAAGAAAGAAAAATGTGGTAGTTCAATTAATTTGGATTTAGTTAATGCAATTATGAAGAATAATAAACAAATTGTCTGAAAAAAACCCCATATTTTCAAGGAAGACTTTCAAAACTGGATCCTCCTCTGTATCATTACTAGAAGTTTTCAATAAAATAAAAAAAAAAAAAAAAAGGAGAAAAAAATCCTTATCTCCTGCTAAATTACTGGAACTATACTCTCATACCCTCCACCCCTGTTTAATTTGTGCCCATTCTGAAACCTATTTTGTTCCTTTTCTCATTCATATTACTTAGAAATAGTGGAGCTATTGAAGCTCCGTGTATAACTTATATATTGACCTTGTTTTCCATTGCTCTTAATCTGCAGGTTAATTAGTCACCTGTCATAAGACTATCCAAAAAAGCAATGTATGTGTGTCAGTTTCTTTCTACATAAAAAAATGAACTCGTGCTTCTGCATAGGTAGCATAGGTAGCATATTGACCAAGAGAAGAGATGTTAGGATCAGTCTTAATTTCTTTATTCATTTACAAAATTAGTGTCTGAGAATTTTCTTTATTTTTACAGCATCTGTGGAAAATCCAAAGTTAAAAGGTGGGTAACTGTATTTGGTTTTAAAATAGAAATGGAAGAAGATTGTTGTTAACTTTACTGGTAATGAAAAAAGCTTCTTGTGAAAAAAAGCTGTTAACAAGTGTGACATTTAAAACAAACATCTTTTAAATTATAATGGCTTCTTCCTTGCAGCACCTCAAAGCACGTGCCTTTTCCTAGAGTTATTCATAGACTAACTGTAAATCTCCAATTGTATCAAATTCAGTTTCTAAGCCTAACTCAAACCATAAGGCTTTCATGAAAGGCAGAAAGGGGAAGTAACCAATCTTCTACAGAGACATGACATAAAGAGTAATATTTTTGTTTTTGTCAGTCCAACTGCAACACAAACCCAGTGACAGAAGTGTTATTTTCTTTAAGGAGTGAAGGGAGTTTTACAGGGAGGTTCAGTGAAACAGATTTTTTCTTCCTTTCATACGTGAACTGTTGATGACAGAAGGTGGGAGGTGTGAGAGCATCAGTGCTTGTTCCAAAGGTTGTTCCTTTCCACAATGCACAGGGAACTGGGACTGGTGAGAAACACCAAGGATGTAAGTTCAAGCTGAGTAAATACTGAGTTGTTGGCATCAGTGTCTGACTTTTTGCATATGTACAATGCAAAATACTAGCTCCAAATTACCTTCAAGAACATAACAGGTTTCAGTTTTAACCTAAACACAAGTGGAAAATGGAATGTCAAGTTACAAGCAGCCTTCACTCTCAGTCCACGTTTATAAACTTTCTCTTTCAAACAAATGGGACTGCATGTATCAACTGCTTATGCTTGTAGACTGTGGTCTCTGAGCTGTCCACCACAAGTGGGGAAATGTCCAGGTTTTAACACCCTGCTATAATTCAAGCATCATCTTTTACTTTAGAGTTCACCTCTGAAACCTCTTTCAAGTTAACCAGTAAATACTGACACAAGTAGTCAGGCTGCATTGCAAGAGAGTGCTCTTCTGGAGCATCAGGATGGGTTGCAGAATCACAACTGTGGAGATTAATGTAAGGAAATCAAAATTGATACATTATTCCCTTTATTGGATGATTTCTTAAGTTCCCTGCTTCATGGCTAAATTCATAATGTTATCATTGCTCTGCAGCTAATTGTATTGAGCAAAACAGAAACCAGAGTAATTTAAGCATTTGTTCTCTTTATACTCCCACCAGATAAAACATAGAAACTAAAGGGAAAAAATGTGGTATTAAGCTTTTGCATTTTAAGCAAATTCTAGAAAGCCAAAGCTGAATATAAAGATAGTCTTGCTACTATGTGTGACTGAATAAAGGCTGAAGAAAAGTGGATAGCTTTTTAATTGCTTGAAGCCTCTGAATAAATTTTTTCAGACATCATTGTTTTTTCTGTAATGATGTAGTGTGCAGGAGTCATCAACATTTCAGTATCTGTGAACCCATTTTTGTCAAGCCTGTGTCCACCATGGTCTGAAAAGAAGTGAAGCAATTATTTCTTGCAGAATTAAGTCCCTTTCAACGAACTTGAAGTTTTCTTTGGCCACTTTTGGGGTATGTTGTCACATACCATTTAAAATTGTTGTCCCAATGATTGTATCTGCCCTTTCAATAAAAATTACTTTAATTAGGTCTCTTGTAAAGTTTGCAAACAGAATTAGCAGGGGGTTTCAAACTACAGGGCATTGAAGTCTATGCTTTATTGCTGTGAGTAGCCTCACTTTTTTCTAGTGAATACCATATTTCATATTTATTTAGATAAGAAACAAATATTTACGTATATAATAGGTCTTCATCATGTCACCAGCATTTTGAAGGATGGAAGTGAACTCCTCCTTATGAGCTCCTGAATGAATAATTTTCCTATTTCTATTGTCAAAAGAACAGTCTCACAGCTGAGAGTGTTGATCTCAGCTATCTCAGTTTTACCATAGGATGAATCTAATGTTGAAACTGAAATTATTATCCAGTGTCTAAGTAAATACAACTTTGTTTTAATCTTCTTTAAATAGAAATAACTGATTTTAGATTTGGGGTAATTGCTGATTTCTTAAAAATTATTTGTTAACAAGTCATCTAAATTTAACTTTATATTGCTAATTTTGAAGCTCAAACATAGCCTGTACTCTGGGGGAGAAATTGTATTTATATTAAAATGTTACAGCTGTTTCTTTTGCCACTTAGTAATAATCACAAAGGAATGCTGTTATTTTCTTCTATATTTTTTGTGATGAAGAAGAATTCTAGTATTGGTTATTTGCTATACCTTTCACTAAATCTAACCAAGACCATTGCTTTTCAATTCATATTTGTTTGTTCTACCTTGATATTTATTTGCTTTTTTCTTATTTCTCTGCTATTAATCCTTTTAGATGTAGCAGCTCTCTGGGCACAAAGTGATTTTCAATATTCAGTAGATGGTGACAAATTTTAAATTTTTAAGCACATTTTTGGAAGGTAAATAGTCCTGTTATGAAAACAAGTAAGGCTTTTCATGAAATTATCTTCTCTGGTAATTAAAAAAAAAATAATCTCCTGGCATAGAAGGAGGTCATTCCCATTAACTTGTATTTTTGAAGAACTATCAAACTCATATGGAAATTTCTTTCATTTTCTCCCAAGCCACTATAGCATGATTTTTTTTCATTTCTCCATATAACAGGAATAGTTCCTAAACCATAATATACATTTCTCAGGTTAATTATCTCCTCAGTTAGTGATGTCACGATGAGAAGCCTCTGACCTCAGGGTTCAGTGAGCGAAGTGTTTGTTATTTCCAGTCAGAGTGATTTCTTTCAGCCTTCCTTCACACTGAGCAAATATCTCAAAGTATCTTTAAAATCAGTGACGTTTTGGAATGCATATTTCTGCTGTGGATGCTAGTTATGCAACCTGACTCTTTTGGGTAAATATATCCTGGTGAATTTGATTGCAGCCTACAACTATTGAGAGTGAAGAAATATTTGACTGATGAATTGCTCTCCTTGGCACTTTCAGCATAAAACAATATCTACTGAGTTGTCTCTCATTTAATTTCTAAGAGTTTATGATAGAATCAGAGAAACAATTATCAAATAAATTACCCAGTTATTCTACATTATGCCAAGTTGTCAAGAATTTTGCTGAGAAATAGCAAAAACATAAACAGGAGTTTGACTCCATTTACTTAATATATTTTTTGAAACTATATCTTACTGAAAACATGGATCTCTGACAAATATCTAGTTTTACCTTCAAACGTGTTTTTTTTTTTTATTTTGTATTGTTTCAGGTAGGGGGGGTTTGTGGGTTTTGATTTGACTTTATTGGGAGGGGGTTGAATTTCTTTTTTTTTTTCTTTTTTTTTAATGCCTAATATTCTGCTGAGGAGAATATGATACCTTATAACACATTTATTTTACTTAAGTCATATGGTTAAAGAATCAACTTTTCAAATAGGGAACACCCGCAACAGGACCATTTTTTACAAAGAGATCATCTTTCAGGCTGCCATTCAGAGGTGTCATGACCTTTGAAATTGCACAGTGGAGGGGATGACATCTTAAGCTATTCAGAAAACTTGTCACTGTTCTGATAGAAACAGAGTTGGAGTCTTATTTCAAACAGTGACTATGCATGCAGGCTTTCTATTTATACTGTCAAAGTGACAACTATTACCTTGATGATAAAAGACTTCTCAGCACTACCAAAGCAGCTCACACCTCACTTATTTAAAAGCAAAGAGAATAATGGAATGTCCTGTTTGTCCTTCCGGATATTGCTCTGCCATGTCCAGATGATGCTGCTTGGCAGTTCCCAAAAGTTACTCAAGCTCTGTTCTGTCTCAGCAAGTTCTTCTTTATAAATACGCACTCACAGAAATGAATGCACTGATACCCAGAATACTATAGTACAATAGTACTAGTTGTTATAGTGGACTCCACATTTCTCAAGGATGTTCCTTCATCATAACCGTACTCATGGTCTACCCCCATCACACAAATTTGATGACCCTAAATACCTGATCTTCTCAGAGACCTGTATAGCTCTTCTAGCCTGGAGTTTCTTTGGAGAAAACAAAGTTCTAATAACTCATTTTACTCTTATCGTAGGTGCTTTCACAGCTTTAGAGGCTAAAACATGTTTCAGAATACAAATGGAACAGGTTTTTGGTGCTCCTTTTTATATATTCCTCTTCATATAAAAAGAACCTTATTCTTCAAGACGTTGACCCCTTTAGTAAGATTTTTAGAAGCACCATGATATCAATTTGCTCCATGGTAGGGAGTGATATCTATTTGCTCAGTGCCTAGACTCACTTAGTTCATTGTTAATAAAAGTAGCACTACTGATTTGGGTCTAAGTAACATGCATGTTAATAACATAGATCTACAATAAATATTAAAGGACTTTGCTTCTCTTCAGCATTCTATGTGTCCAGTAACACCAATACAAAATTAGGTACTTGGATAGAAATGGAATACTCCTTTCTTTTTTTTTTTTTTTTTTTTTTATTTTGAGGTGAGTCAGACATCCTTTCAACCTAGACTTGATTTTCAGGGTAACTGAGGTGCAGAAGTGCAATATTTCACTGTTTGCATGAAGCTTGCTCACAAACACACGCACACATCACAACATCCTGCGATAAACAAGGGCAAGTGGCAAGGGAGTGATTGATATCTGTGAGTTGGTCCATCCCACTCAATGTGAAGCAGTTCATCTGTTCATACTTGACATTTTACTGAGTCTCAGGATTCAGGGAATCTGGGAACAGATCATTCTTTTGGCCTCCAACCTAGTAGCAGACATTGCAGACAGGCTATAGTTTACTAGCCAAGGTGATCTGCTTGAGCCATCATGCCCAGCAATTTCAGAACGTTTCCTTGCTGCCTGTACAGCAAGCCTGGCCCCAGAGGTAGCACCAGGACATCCCTTCAAAAGTAGTGAGCACACATGGAGGCACTTCACACATGGAGGTCCTTTGAATTCGCTGACTTTCCCAGCATAAATAATGGTAAAAAAACCTGATCCTCAGAATTTACCTCATCTCTAAAAGACAAACTCTTAATTTTCAGCTGTGACTTGTTGCAAGAAACCATTTTGCTAAAAATATTTTTTTGCTTGACAGGTGGACATAACAAGCTGAGACGCTGCTATGTGCTAATACCTCTGCAGCTGCAAAGACATTTCTATACTTATCAGATGTAAATTAATTTTCGCTGTCTGCTTTACATCCTGCCGCTTATGCTGATTGTTTATTCTTTGCACTACTTTTAAATAAGGCAATGACAGTGAAGCTTATTTTCTTAAAGCAACATTTTTTTTGTCTCAAGCACTCGAAGAGGATACTTTTTTTAAATTAGAGCAAGGCTTTTCACTTAGTATAATAGTTATAAATTATGGCTACAAAAGTTTGGTTCCACAAAAGTGAAGTGTTGGTAGTGCCATTTACAGCTAAACACATATGTTCATAGGTATGCAAAATGTAACCCTGAATAATTCAATTAGAAAATATGTAGGTTGTCCTAAATATATAATCTTGTACATTGCCAAACCTGCAATGTAAATTGTCAGAAACTATAAAATATACCCACGTTTATGTAAATTTCCTAAGAAAGCAAAGTCTGAAGGGATTCCTTCTTGCACCACCACTTTTTAGATAATTTAATCGTTAGTGTGGAGCCATGAACAAAGCATCTCTGTCCCTTGTCTCTCAAGCTGTGCAACTGAACTATGAACTATGCAAGGTAAAGCTTGTGAACAAGCAATTGGATATGTCCAGGCATCCTGACCTGTTACAACTGCTTCCCCTGGCATCAGTAAAGGTCTACCAGCTCTGCTACACAAGTGGTCTGGTTCACGCATCTCTCTTGCATGCAGAAATCTCGGTATTCATAAGGATCAAGTTCGGTGTCATAACACAGAGTCCATCTGTGGATGGACTGTTATCCACACTGAGACTAACAACATGCTTAAAATTGAGATTACGGGGAAATATTTTGCTGTGTCAGGGATGCAGAGAAAAGGTTTCTGTTGGAGCAAACAGAAAACCATGCTTGCTTGGGGAACCCTCACAGAGCTGGGCAAAGTAAAGATCTGCTTGCTTTGCTCTCTTCTCCGTTACGTGATGTGTGCTGCAGTCTAGCATCTCTTTCACCTAGGATCATAGAATCACAGAATGATATGGGTTGGAAGGGACCTTAAAGATCATCTAGTTCCAAACCCCCTGGACTGGGCAGGAACACATTCCACTAGACAAGGTCTAGAAGAAAATGCTACTATTTATATTCCAAAAGAAAAAAAAAATCAGTTTTTTTCAGGCAGGTAAAAGATACCTATTGTGTATTCATATATGGAGGGGGAAAGTCTCATGATTACATTTAAGAAGAGCTTTTTTCTCATGTAGCAACATATCTGACTAAAATCTTACTTAAATCCCATCTTTTATTTGCAGCAGGACCTGAAAAGAAGGAAGTAAAAGCAACAAAGGCAGCAGAGCAAGGTAAAAAGAAAAACATGTTAGCATTATCTTTCTTAAGAAACAGTAACACAGATACAACTTCAGATTCAGAGAGCTGAATGAGAGTAACCTTTAAATCCATTGCTTTCCTAGTATTTTTCAGGGCTTTGCTGTGTTTATCAGAGCAATAGGGAATTTCCTCTATGAAACTGGCTTTGTCCCACTTCCACAAAACTGTAACCCCAATAAAAGCCTTCAGGTGCCCACTTCAGCTTAAAGGTTCTGCAAAGGTGCTGCAACTTTTTGTCCCATCGATCCTGCAAGAGGCTTCCCTCCCCTGCAGCCTGGGCAGGGATCAGCCTTTGCTATTCAGTCTTAAAGAGTTACTCACAATCAGCTAAAGACGCAGAGGCCCCCTAAAGTCAGCTGAGTTGCCATTCCTGTCCCAGATGAAACATTAGCTCATGAAAAGTCACAAAGGTCCACTTCAAAGAAACTCAAAAGCTTGTGAGACCTGACCTTCTAGAAGTTTTTCACAAAAAGCTTAGGATTGGTATGGATGAGGCATGAGTGGGAACGTCTGAGAGGGAACACCAGAAGGAGAAAACCTACAAGAACTGCATGTGTTGATGGCACATAGTTCAGAGGGACACAAACTCTACGTACAGTATCCCAAAACAACCAGAGCAGGAACACCAAGGGACAGTCTATACCCAAAGTAAAAGAAAACTCAAGCCACTGAGTGATGATGGCGAACATAAAAAGAAGGACAGAAGCCTTAAACCATCAAGATAAATATGTGTCTTTTCCCATGTTATACACTTAGATTTTTTAATTATTGTTACTTTCAGCATTATATCCTGCACTCTTGTTTCTCATATGCTTATTGAAAGCAATCCTACCTTTTTAGTTTAGTATGATATGGAGTATAGTAAAAGACTGATGTAAATACCCAAAGCTTATTAGCTCTGACTTCCTTAATGTGATACACATCTTTATCTATTGTATTTTGCTACTAACAAGCTACCAAGGTGATTTTTGTATTTACTCATGCTCAAATTGGCAGTTAAAGCCCTGATGACGAACTTGCCAGTAACCTTTAGAATAAGGTGTGAAACATACTTACTGATGTAGCTTTGATCAGATGAGCTATTATCCCTTTCTTTTCCCCACTTTCTCGGCTTCAATTTTCTTCAGCATTACTCAAGCCAGCAAAGATATCCTGCAGCAGCTGTCAGCTGCTTGGTAGTTGTCATGGAAAATGTTATAATTAGGTGGGCCTTGGCCTAGATTTCAGTCATTGTTGATCTGGGTATCTCCACACTATTTTCCACTGCCACACAAATACTTACTTACCTAGCCATCTACATTGCCTCCCCTCTGTTTGGCTATCTCCTGCAGCGATGAGGTGTGTGGTCGCTGCAAGATTTGTCCTTTCTACAATGTACCATTAGATGGGACTTCATCTATCAAATACTTTAACTGGGCCATAAAGAGCACAGACTGAGCAGTACAAACCTTAGTTTCATATGGTTGGCATGGAGCAGAGATTTCGAAATCACAGGTTGTGATACCCAAGCAATTCAAAAGGGCGGCAAACTGTTTCCCATGACAGCAGTCAGCAGCAGCAGAACTGTCTCCCCATTCCAGCAGAATCTAGTCTCTCCAAGTCAAAGGAATAAAAGCAATGTGTAATGTCTGTCACAACTATTTCTGCAGCTACTTCCATGTACTAGCAGCTGCTCAGTTCCTCTGATGCACAGAAGCGAGCACAAACACTTTCAGGCAGCAATTGCCTCTGCTTCTTATTCCTGGACCCTATATGTATGGAGCTACTGCCAATACATTGGTCGCTCAAAGACAAACAAGTCAAAAAAACATCCAGGACATTTTTTGAATATTAGAATGCACTAATCATGTTCCTCACAGAGGATTATTGTGCATCAGGATACATTTTAAAAAGTAGGGGGATTAAGACCTAGTAAAAATTGGGATTTGTAATCTAAGAAAACACTATAAAAAGACAAGCAGAAAAATCTGGAGCGTTGGCGGCTGGATTGGCTTGGCAATCAGGACATAGGTACATGTTTCAAACATGAAGGTTTTAGTGATCTACCAATCTATTGCAAATCCCTACCTCTGGAAATGGGCTGAAAGGTTGCAGCAACATTTCAGTTCATTGATCTTTTATTAGGTGTAAAGCAAAGTTGTATGTAACATTTTTAGCTGTTAAAAGGTGAGTAAAAAGGCATTTAACTTTAACTCTCTGTCCTATTTGTTTGAAAAATGACAGTAGCAAATGTCAGATGGTTGCCAGGGAGTTACTGCCTGTTACTGAGAATTAATATTTAAAAGTCATGATGAAAATGCAAAAATTCTTTTCTTGTGATATTCAGAAGTAATGAGAAAGGACACTTGCCACTGGTTAAAGGACATTATATGACACTAGGGGTTTTCATGCTTTTGCTACATGTATGCAAGGCAGGAGGTGGGAACCATGAACTTTATTCACATAGGTTGTCAAGCAACAGTGGAGTAGAAATAACTTTCAATATATATTTAAGCACTTAGAGTCAGCATGCACTTAAATACATTTTCATTAGCTGATTATATTAAAAATAATTTCCTGTGTTAACATGTATTCTAATATTTCCTTTTTCTCTCTTCACTTTTCTTTCCCTTCTCTTCTCTTTCATCAGATAAACCCAAGGTGAAACAAGGAAGTAAGCCATATTTTATGCATTCCTTCTCCCTATAACTGATAAGTGATTTCATAATCACTATCTATAAATAATAAAAATAAATAAAGATCTATAAATAATAAAAAATAATAACTCCTGGTACTAGTCAGAATTGCAGATTATGGTTGAGTAGACAGACTAGAACTGATACAACACAGCTGTAAATAGTAATAATGCATATGTTAAGAAATTCCTGTCTGTTTATGACCAATAAATTTCATCCCAATACTGTATATTTTCCCGGACAAAAGAAAGAGACTTACGAAATATCAGTACACAAAAATATTTATAAAAGTTTATATTTATTATTTGACACACAAAATTATTCTCTCCACATTTCATATGCTCACTAGATGTGTCAGTTATGTATTCTGATTTTAATATAAGCTTACACTGCAAATCAGCACAAGGCTTTTGACGTGGGATTTTTGCTCCATGTTGTCATTTTGTCAAGTTATGACAGACTTTCTAACAGACCTTGGTAAGTTCAATCCTACAGAATTTACTAGGATTTATTTACAGTTTAAGTTCCCATTTCCAGGTCAGTCCTGTTTCATTTCTTCAAATTTTTCAGCAGAACATGTATCACATGCCACAAGGCCTAAAAAAACTTTTTTTTTCTCCTGAAGATGACAACTACCTCTGAAACACCTTCCCAAATGTTTACTTGTTTGGGATCACATGGGACTTCAAGCTTTGTCAGCAACAACTTAAGCTTTCAGTACAGAATTTATTAAAATGCCTCACTAACGTCTTCAGCAACAGTTTGAGTAACTATGTTCTTAATTGTGGAGGTGCACAACAACTTTAAGTTCTTACAAGCAGGCTTATGAAAGTAAAGGCTTTATATCATGCATAAAATGACTCATTTTGGCTGGAGGTCTGTCTTTCACTGTCCTCTTTTTTATTGTAGACACTATTGCACTGAACATGAAATCTCTTGGGAATTTTGCATTACTCATGAGCACGGAAGAACAAGTTTTTCAGTCTTCCCACTGAGTTTTATTTCTGTTTGCACAGATATCTGTCGTTAACTCAATATTTTAAAAATGGCATTGATATTTTATTAGGACTATTAGAGGTACTTAGTTCCACTGTATAGGATTCACTGTATAGGATCTGCAGTTATTTTCTCACTTTGAAAACAAGTGACTGAGTAATAAACTGATGAGTAGAAAACATGAAGGTCAAAGCAGGACAGCAGGAGTAGCTTCTGAAGCAGATGCCTGGGATGCAGTAGGGAATAGAAGAGACAGATTCTCTACAATAAAATTACACTTTTGACCTTGTTCAACAAATTTCTTTTCCAAGCCTTCTACTTTAAAAATCATATTGTCTGGAAGTACTGGGTGTTGACTATTTAGAAATAAAATATAGGAGGAGAAAAATAATGAAACATTTATTTCTTGATGTTAATTCCAACACATTTTGTGGACTGAACTTTCTGGATGGAAAAAGGTGAATCTGGTACAAATCTCTCAAGAACTCAATTTTTTACCATATCTTCCAATAAATATACAGTTTTAGTCTCTCATATGATTTAGATGCTTCATTTTCTCTTATGGTTACATCTTATAGTTTCACTCAGTTATGGCTTCTAACTGTTGTTTTATCAGTGTGACTATTTCTTTTACAGATCCTGGAAAAGAGAAAGAATTGAAATCTCCAGCTGCTATAAAAGATAAAGGTAACTTGGCAGAAGAAATTTGTATAGAGCTCTAAGATCTTGAAATACACTGGACATTTTGTTTTTAAAGTATAGTTTAGTTAGAAATCCATGTACATAATACTATTTCAATAAATTTACTGTGAAACTTAATTGACATTACCTGGATTAGAAGTGCAAAGAAAGCTCTGGTAACATCTGTATAAAAACTGAAAAGTCCAAACTTAGAATTTAGGAACACTTGCTGACATTTATTACAAGCTGCAAAGTGAAATTAGTTTTAGGTGATTTTGTTCTTTAATCAAACTTAATAAAAATTGTGGTTTCACTTTGTGAGCATGCTAAAACTTATGAAAACCAGTTTTGTGCTACACATTTAATTGGTATCTTGTGTCAGTTAGAAACCACCAATTATTCAATCAATCATTACCCCAGATGTATTAGATGTTAACCTTTTATCACACTAGTTATTATTTTTACAGAACATGCTAAAGAAAAGGAAGGAAAGAATCCTACATCTTTAAAAGAAAAAGGTAAGTCTATAGAATAGAATATAAAACTGAATAGAATATAAAACAGAATAGAAAACCTCAAAAATTGGAATTGAGGTACTAATTTTAAAATAAACACTATAATCTTTCCCACTATAAATCTCAACCAATCAAAATTTAATTGGTTAAAATATTCTACAGTATTTATGTCATGAAAAAAGGGGGAGCAGGCGAAATATAGAATATGGTGAACCAATTAACATTTGGAAGTCTCAAAACTAATTAAATAAATATCACAAAATCACTCTGGGTAATAGTTAAGAACCTTCAGAAAAACTTCCTTTTCTGAACAATGCCAGTTCTTTAATAGGAGCTAGTTAACTAAGTCTCAACTAAATTCTTGTAAAAATCTTTGACATAATAGGAATAAAGTAAAGTTTATGAACATATGAGTAGGAAACATGCTTTCTAGACTCTGTGAAAGCTATAGCTAAAACCCCAGAGCTTCATCCAGTCAACCAGCTTCAACATGAGAGATGATCCAAACCTTTTTATACTCCTTATTTTTGTCAAACATTTCCTAAGTCTTGGTTTTTGTAATTTGGTCAGAATAGATGGTTAACTCAGCTGAATTTCCTTTCATCAATTGTTTTGCTGGGTGCTTTTTACTCATCTTCATTCTTCCCTCCTTTTTACAAATAGCTTTATTTGAATGAAGTGAGTTATGGATAACTCTTATTTGACATGTTATTCAGGTAATTCAGAGTAAAAAGACCTATATTGTATAGAAAGGTTAATATTTATTCTAAGTTATGGCCTATAACTATTGTAAGTCTATAGATATATAGATATAGATATAGTCTATAATATATTGACTATAGCCTATGTATAGTTTATAATTATTTTGTCTGAGTTATAGTCTATAACTATTGGAAGTTATAGTCATTCTATGCTATTTCAAACAAAGAACTGAATGAAGAGTTTAGTTCAAGTGATACTGAAAGACGGAAAAAACATCTAAAGCTAAAGAAGGAATAATCTTATTGTTAGATATATTTTCAAAATCCTAGAAGCTATATTCACTCACTCCTTTATTCAAAAATTGAAACTAAATTACCGCAATCTTCAAATCCTGTGGTGCATATATTGTTCTTCTATGTCTATTCTGCTCCTAATGTACCCACATCCCACTTACATGAGCTTGGTTATCTGGACAAGAACTGTATACCCAACCTCTCTGGGGTCCTGTGGCCCTCTCCACAGACTGCCTATAATCTATGGCTGCCTGATAGCATTGTGCTGGAAAATTAGAAGAGGGACTTGAGTGACAGCTCTGCCCCATCTTTCCCTGAATGGAACACATATGCTCAGCCTGCTGCTCTTTTCAAAGGATTAGGGGGAGAGGCGGAGGAGAGAAAAAGAAGGAGAGAGAAGACACAAATCTTTTTTTCTCCCTGTCAAGAATGTCTTTAGATCCAATGAAAAAGAGTTTTCCAGCCCTGAACAAGCTCCCTCAGTGTGTCTTTTGCTGAGTGCTCCCACAGCACTGCTTTTTATCTCCTGGGCTCCTATTTAATATGTCAGCAACATCAATTATTAAGTTATTTACAGGTCCCTCTAACATGACAAAGGACATTAGACATTCTCCAACCAGCCTTCAGAAATAGTCAGGCAGGAATTTCTTTCAAATATCAAAGTGCAGACCAAGTTATATCAGATTTCCTACATTTTGGGAAAATGAGACAAAAGTCTCTTTAAAAATTCCAACATGTTAATCAAAGTGTTACCAACCAGAGCTCCACACCCATTTAACAGTCATCTATGTCAATGCATTACTGCTGCTAACAAGATCTCGACCTACTACTCAATGCTGAATACAGCTGTAAATGCACCACAGGTTCCTGAGACCCTGCAGTAGCACTGATGAACAGCCCAACTGAGCCTGTCCCTCAGATCATGAGAGTACTTGCTGTTTCCCATAACAGGCATCAAACCTTCACAGTTTTGTGCCTGTGTCTAAAAATGAGGGTGCTGATTAGCGAGCTGTATAGCTAAGTTCAAAATATATTGGCATTAAGGACTCTATAGGGAGAACTTAGAAATCTGCCTGGGATAAAACCCTTAGAAATCTTGGTGCCTTTCTGAGCTGTGTGTTTTCTTATTGCATTATGCATTATTCTGCTACATAAACATATATTTAGCACTGTAAATCCCCCAATTCAGTCACCATATTTTACCAAACTGTAGTTCATAAATTAATCAAAGCCTCGTTTGCATGCTTATTTGCATGAATTATGAATTTCACCTCTCTATCATCTCTTCAAGCCTCATCAGTGGGACTTCTTTTCACTTTGCAACTTGGTGTTTTATATAGCTCTCTCTTAAGTGGATGTTTTTGATAAATATAAATATCTCAAAGGACACAGGAAAGTAACGATTTTTAAGACTGCATATACATCCTATCAAGTATCTTGGTAGTTCGTTACTATTCATGTAAACCAAATAAAGGAACACTTCTACATGAAGTGTTAAATATTTGGGGTGATTAATGTTTGCCTGGCACCTTATGCACTAAGGGAGGCATTATCATACTTCATTGTCTTTGAAGGATGGGGTGTTTGAATGAACAAGGATGATGTCCAGACCAAAACTTTATCATAAAGCAGCCTATGTTTCATAAACTGAAGCAGTGGTTTTATTTAAAGCAGAAAGAGGAAAAATAAATCCCTGACTCTAGTTATTGCTGGGATACTCTATAGATCACAACCTCACATTATTACTTTATCTATTTTATGAGGTGAATAACATGTCCTCAGTCTTGGAGTCTAATTTTATTGGCAGTAATTAAGGAGAACACTGGAATAATATATTTTCCATTGCCTTGTAATAAAGGACATCTCAAGACTCCACCTGAATTTATAACTAGCTTTTCATCTTTTTCCTGCAGTAGAGAAGCCCATTTGTACTAACAAATATAAAAGCTGATTTTCTGTTGACATAAGCATATTCAAAAAATTTGAGGCCAATGAAACTAAGGTATAATTTGCCAGGTGGTTTTCAGGTAGATAACTTATTAATCCAGAGTCTCTAACAGTGGCACTAAAAGCTCATGATATATCATATATATTTCTCACTGAGTTTTTCTAAGAGCATTATGCTGAGATATTAAACTGAGAGCAGTTGTGGTGTACAGATGATGTAAATTCATCTTACCCTGTGTTACAGGATTTGTTTTCCAAACAAATGCTCCTCTTTTCTTTCTTCTTTGCTTTTGCAATGTTTTTTAATATCTTTGCATCTTTTCTTACATCAGCTAAGCATGGATAATAAGCCTGTTTATTTCTATGCATAGATTGGTAGGGGAAATAAGTCAGTAGTGTGTATTTCTTTCTTGCCATATACATAACAGCACATTGTCATTAAAGAAACAAATGTGCTGATTTACACTCACTATGCAGTGATTGTGTTTTAAAGAAAAAGCTACATGGAATAGCATCTTGCCTATTATATTTTTAATCTTAACTTATAATTTTTTTTCTTTAACTGAAGAAATTATATTGTTAGACTCACCTACAGAAAGGCAGTGTCTTCCTATTTCTATTTGTTGTCATTTGCATGAGAACTAGATCCTTATCCTGAGGATATCAGACACTGCTTTTTCTTCATCTTTCTATACCATCTTCCTTACCTGACCCAGCTTCACCCCTGGAGTAGAATGTGGGAGGAAAACAGCACGGCAAATGCTGGCTTTAAGACAGCATGTTATCTTTTTTCCCTTCTGGGACCAGCAGGAAAGTGGTCAGCCAAGAGAAGTTTAGAAGGTTTTCAGTGACTCCCTGTAAAAACCTCTGAAAATTAAAACCTTCTGCCTGGAAGGAAAGCAGAACTGACGGTCTCAGTAATCTTGGCTGAGAGGGTGGGGAAGTTGGTTCACCATGGTAAGTGTCTTGCACTGAGAGCTGCACCCAAAAGTTGTAAGAGTCAAAAGTGTTGAACCTGTTTTAGGAGCTACACATAGTAGGAAATCTCAGGGAGATCTGCTATATGGATGACAAAAAAAACCCTCATGGCCATATGCCACCAAACCCACAAGGCCAAAGGCAATGATTTTTGGCTGTGGTTGCAACAGTGGCTGCTGATCATTGAGATCACAAATCTGCCTAGAGTAAAATGGTCAAGTTGTGTAGCTGGTTGTCTCAAGGCTTCTCATATAGACAACATAGAGGCTAATTCAAAGGATTTTAATCTTCACACTGCAAGTTTTCTCTCAGTCCACTGAAGAAGAGTCCGCTGCTGCTGTGAAGAGGAGGCTCCTAAGTTAAGAACCTATCCCTGCACAGCCTGGTTTCTCCAACAACTTCAGCCATCCTGGAAATGAACTTTTTCTGTTACAACTCACACTTAAAACCAGATGGATAAGTGGGATCACTTCCTGGTACCATGGCAGCCAGGAGAATATTCAGAGTTATAATTATTTTGTAAAGAATCTTCTTTTAGCTTTATCTGCTTTACTGAAGATTTGATTTACTTTCATTTGGAATAAATGGAATGGTTTTTTTCCAGATGCTATATCCTGTCAGATGGAATGCAATTGGGACTACTCAGCACCCTTCAAGCTATGATATTATCTCACTGAAACCACATACATTCATAAGCCTATGAAACTACTTTCTTACTTTGGAAAAAATTATTTTCTCCTAATTTCTCTGATACATGCACTTGAGAGGTCATAAAACTATTACTTGAAAAAAAATATTTAAACACTAATTGTTTATACAACATAACACGCTTTTACTGTGTTTGATGGCCCTAAGTGCATGTTCCCTGAAGGATTGAGGCAAAAAAAATATCCTTCAGACAAAAAGAGAAAGCAGAATAATCCTTTCTATCTTCATGAAGTTTTGGATAAAGCCCTAAGAATTTCTAATCCTGTGTCATTACTTGCATTTTCCCCTTCTCCTTTCCAGTTTCTCCCTTCTGTGACGTCTCTACAGACAGCAATCTATAGCAACTTAGTAACCTCTACTCTTGCATTTACTATTAACATTACTGCACCTTAAAAAATACGAGATGGTTGCTAGAGAGAATGTAAAGAGAGGTCAAGGTTGCATCCATTTACGTTCACAATTTTATTCTTGATTTTTAAATATTTCTTGGGTTTTCTTTTAAATGTAGAACGACTGTCCTGTCTTTCAAGTCTAAAAAACTTAATTACCTCCCTACAGATTCTCTGAAAGGAAAAAATCCCAAGAATCCAGAGGGTTCAAGGGAAAAAGGTAAGTGAAAAAGCTATCATCAGAAATCTGAATATCAGAACAGCTATTCTGTGCTAGACACAGGTCTTGACTAGGAATATATGTGTGTAAAACCAAACCCATCCTGATTAGATGTTTAGATTATTTTAATAATTACATTGTTTTTAACAATATTTGTACTGTACAGATCCCAGTAGGGTCCCTAGAAACTACCTAGGCTGCTTCTAAACACAGATATTTGAATTTGCATTGGGAGGTAATACTAGAATTTATTTTTATACCACCTTTGGATATTAGTCTGTCAAAAATGGGTTTTCTAAATCCCATAGTGAGAATGTTTCTGCAGAGAGCTAGACTAAATCTGGTCTGTGTGGCTACAGCTCAGGAATGTGGATGACCGAGAATGAAACTGGTTGAGGCTACTGACAGATCCAGGTGTTTGAGAGTGACTGATATGTCAAGATTTTTTTTCTTAATTTTTTGGCAACACAGGCAGATGTCTCTAATCTTTTCAGTTGCAGGAGGCTGGCCTGCTGGCTGTGCACAAAGAGGTCACGGATTGCTTGGTGGTATCCATTTGGAGAAAACCTTATTTGTTGCAATGTGATGTGTATTAAATACTCTTTCCAGAGAGTACTGAAACAGCTTAAAACTTTAAAGGAAACAGCAAAGGCTATCAGAACTGTGTGAGGGTCTTGAGCTGTAACAGCACATCTGAGGTTCAAATTATTACAAAGTCCCATTTTTCTGGAAGATGGAGATATTTGATACAGTACAGACTATGGCTGCTGAATAGATATACAACAAAGTATATCTGAATAGGTATACAGATATATACTTCTGGGAGGAATACCTTATTCCTTCTGAAAAGTCTGGGAAATTAAGCCAGGTCATACCTTGGGGCTCGGAATCTCGTAATTCTCCTCTTTGGCACTGCTCTCAGTCCATGTGTATCACCACAGGGAGATCATAGTTTTCCTTTGTTTGTGCTTAACTAAGTGCTGGAATTTTTTTTTTTTTTTTTTTTTTTTTTTTTTTTTTTTTTTTGTCCTTGGGTTCTTCCTTGTCAGTTACTAGAAAGAAAGAACTAGAATATCATTTTTTTTTCTCATGTCCTTTAATACTTTGTCATATATTGCAGGGGAAAAAAAAAATATACAATTAAATTCTTGGACTATTCATTGTGACATAGAATATGTAAATGTACATTTGAAAGATGAGCACTGCTCTTCTTTTATACCCAGTGTGGCTGTGATTTTAAAAGGCTATATATATGCAGGAAGTAAAATCCTGTTCACAGGCAATACCCATATGGCCTCTTTGGTATTAAAAGAATAATGGAGTTCTGAATGAGTAGATGGTCCTTTTGTCACTTCTGAATAAAGAAAACTCCTACTTACCTTTATCAGCAGCCTCTGGCTTTCAAGACTGGTATCCCTAATATTTCATTTGTATCAATGTGGATTAATTTTTATCTGGGTTCAGCAAAGGAAAAATCCATTGATGTCAACTGCTCTATAGAATTTCTTACTTCTTTGTAAGTTATTATGCTTCATTGCCTACTTGAGAGAGGGCTCAACAGTTCCCTCAAAATGCAAAGAAACTAATGACATATTGAAGGCTTATTATTTTGCATATCCAAGACTAAAAAGATGAATGGATGACCTTGGGTTTTGTCCTGTTTTTTTATTTCCATGTTGTTAAATCCATTTAATTATCACATTTTTTTTGCTCTCTAAATATCAAATTGTTTGACTTGCTTTCTTTTCAAGTGTCATATTGTTTTTCTAACCTGACTTGTGATAAATGTTAAATGTTTCTTTCTAGAGACCAGTAAGAGAAAAGATATGAAGCCTCCAGCAACCTTAAAAGAAAAGGGTAATATCATTATGTGGTTGGCAAATAACCAGTTATCTGCTGGTACAGAGTGTTGGTGAAAAGGAACTAAACCTAGCTTCTTCTCATTTAATAGATCTGATATGTCAAAAGGAGCAGTTTCTGACATGATTCAGAAATAATAAATTCATGACCCTTCTTACTGTGGTGTTCTTTAACTGCTGCATGACCTGCACAGCCAGTGTTGAAGTGGGAATGCTAATCTATTCTGAGTGAATTAGTAACAGAGCTGTTACTGAATTCACGTCAGGCTGAAATGACAGACTGCACAGGAATGAGTACATGGTTTGACCTACAGAAACTTTACTAGCAAATTTAGAGGGAATTATTTTTGGTTTGCTTCCAAATCTTACATTGAGCCTTTTATTGAAGTAAATAGAAATTTCAATTATTGATACATCTCTTTTGCACATCTGGTCAATCTGGTGTTATAGTACCAGTGAGGACAGTGTATAGTTATTGTACTAACTTTGTTCTTCCATTTCTGTGTTCAATTTCTTTTTCAGACTCTTCAAAAGGAAAAGATATTAAGGCTTCAAGTAATCCTAAGGAAAAAGGTAACAATCCCAAGTTGAACTGAGCATAAGATCCAGCTAGAAAATAAATCCTTTGTGCAAGTATTCACAAATGAAATCCTCATTTCTTTGGTTAGCAATCCCTAGATATCCTTGAACAGCATCCTTTGCTGCTGGACATTCTTTTTACTTGACTGACAAGTGACAGACACATATGGGTCTATACAACCAAGTTGTAGCAGTAGTGTTTTATAGACTCCAAAGTTAAAAGGACTTATTTTATTTTCTCTTGATTTTTTCTCATTCTTTCTATTAAAATTTGTCATTTCAGGTTTCATTTTACTTCTCTTCTATAATACATTATTTGATTGTACTTTGCTCTCTCTTCTTACATTGAAATATCAGTACTAGCCATCAAAAAAAAAATCCAGTACGGTTTATGGTACTTCTAAAATACTAGGCTTTTCTAGGCAATGATAACACAGTAATTATAATTAACCAAGTACGTTCAGATTTATTCATATGAACTATATTCAAACAAAACTTAGTTTTACTTTGACACTACTTGCATATTGATTAAATGCCACTTGTTCATTATAAAACACTCTCCCAGGTTAAATGTGTAAATAATTTAGCATGGATAAAAATATGTAATAACTTGTTAGCTACTAACAGTCATTTGAGTCATAGGAATATAGCAGTCAATCTTAAAATCTTCCAGTCAGTTTTGAAAACTACTTCAGACAATTGAATAATACTACTTCCTGTTTTTAGATTTTCCCTAAGAATTGCTAGAAATAATGAAGCAATATTTTCTCTGACAAACTTATGAAAGATAACAACTGCAAGTTTTTAAGTGCAGTTATTTCACATAGTGTATAGCAGAATAGTAGTATTGCTTCGCACAGTTGTATCATTCTGAAGGAAAAATAAAGGCTTAAGTGCTACCAAAAAAAGTGTTATTGAGAGCAGCCCTGTTGAGAAGGACTTGCGGGCACTGGTGAATTAGAGGCTGAACATGAGCCTGCAAAGTGCACTTGCAGACCAGAAAGCCAGTCATATCCTGCGCTGCATTAAAAGGAGCATGGACAGCAGATCGAGGGAGATGATTCTCTCTATCTATTTCATTTTCATGAGACCCCATCTGGAGTTCTGCATCCAGCTCTGGGGTCCCCAGCACAGGAAGGACATGGACCTGTTGGAGCGAGTCCAGAGGATAGGCACCAAGATAATCAGAGGGATGGAGCACCTCTCCTGTGAGGAAAGGCTAAGTGAATTGGAATTGTTCAGTCTGGAAAAGAGAAGGCTTTGGTGTGACCTAGTTGCAGCCTTCCAGTACCAGAAGGAAACTTACAAGAAAGATGGAGAGAGACCATTTACCAGGGCATGTAGTGACAGGACAAGGGAGAAGGGCTTCAAACTGAAGGAGACTAGATTTAGACTAGATATTAGGAAGAAATCCTTAACTGTGAGGGTGGTGAGGCACTGGAAAAGGTGGTCCAGAGAAGCTGTGGATGACAAATCCCTGGATTTGTTCAAGGCCAGGTTGGATGGGGCTCTGAGCAACCTGATCTAGTTGAAGGTGTTCCTGCCCATGGCAGGGGGATTGGAACTAGTGGATCTTTAAGCTCCCTTTCAACCCAAACCATTCTATGATTCTATGATGCTATGATGCTATCATTTTACAGTTCTATGACTCTATTAAAATATACAAGTGCTTAAATATTCTGAAACCCCTTGCAGTAGTCAAAGTAGATGAACCTGAATTGTCAGTTCAAGGTCAAAGACACTAAAAAAATGGGTGCACACTATTGTACCATTTCATTTAGTTTACTTTGGTGAACAAGGAACAATAACCATTTCACAGAAAGGGTTGTCAAGCATTGGAACAGGCCACCCAGTGAAGTGGTGGAGTCACAGTTCCTGAAGGTATTCAAAAAGTGTATGGATATGGCATTTGAAGACCGGGTTTAGTGGTAAGCATGATGGTGGTGCTAGGCTGACAGTCAGACTTGATGATCTTAGAAATCTTCTCCAAGCTTATTCTATGATATTAATAGTGGGTAGCTTTTTGTGTATTGATTACTGGTTTAATACAACTTGGCTTTTAATTTTAATCGAGGCAAGCAAAGCTTGTGGTCTTCCTGCTAGGTTCTTGCAACATATCTAGGAAATACAGTTAGGTTAATGAAGAGTTAAACATTGAACAGACCCTTAAGTATTTGACTACTGAGCTTACCGTTACTTTCTTCTCTAATTCTTGTCTTCAGCTCTCTATAAATATTTCTGATTGGAAGATCAATTTATTTATATTTAACTGATATTGAAAGTGAAATACTATTTATTTCAAAAGATCAAATTTTGTAAAGAAGTAATGTATGTCTGGAAAAGTGTTTTAGCTGCAATGCTAGTGAATTATCTTCAGTCAAACACCCACCCAACTATACAAAGAATAAGGACTTTATTAATTCAGACATTGAAACAACTGGCGAACAACAGCTCCTTTCAAGTTCCAAAATGGAATTATTTCAAGAAAGGACATGTTTATTTAAACATTGTAGCATTTCACTGACTGCATATGAAGTGGTTTATGCTCAGATACTCGAAAAGGAAAGTCAGTACCCAGAAGTGATTTTTTCTTATAGTAAAATTAATTACTTTTTCCTATAGTAGCTAATAAAACATATGCAAGATTTCTCTTATACTACAGCAGTAGAAAGTATAAGCTATGTTCCCAAGGGAACTTTCATATTACACAGATTTTTTCTACATGGCCTAATTTTTTTAACCTATGGATTAAAACACTGTAAGAAACATTAAAGATTCTGTGTTGTGTTATCTTACAGACTTAAAGTTTTCTGCTTGTCAAAACACAAGAATCATGATCTGAATGTTCAGTGTAGAGTATGCTGAGTTTAACTCCACTGCAATACAAGATTACATTAGAGATACATGTGACTATTCTGATAAAGAACAGTGATTCAGATTAAGTCTGAATTAGAATTGATTGGATTTTGTAGTAACAATTGGATATTTGGATAAGCAATGCCATAATATAGTGGAGACTAGTAGTGCTGAGTTTGCACAGCCTTTACTACCTTCCCAAGTGAGAGGAGTACTGCCTACTTCAGTTATTGCTGATGGCTTGTATATGGCCTTGTACATTTGGGTGCACCTTTGGATGCACTTGGTGCCTTGCACAGCTCACTGAGAACAACTAATATCTCACAGCTGTGAGAGCATTTCTCTTTGACTCTAGTTGGCTCCGTAAGAACTTAAAATATTTGGATTAAGTGCTGTCAGACACATGATCAGGTCAACTGTCTTCTAAGTCTTGTGTACAGTGGCGATTCTGAGCAGGACTGCAGATCCTTCAAGGCCCTTGAAGCAAGATTGCAACAGAAAAGTTGAGTGAGAAAGTTGAGCTTGAGTGGGAAGATCTCAGGTTGCACACGTGTATAGTGACATCACCTTTGTGTCTACAATAGGATTCAGTAATTTTCTGATCAACAAAGTTCATGACACAGCAAATTTTACACAATCTTACTTTGAAGGCACTTCGGCTCAGTGGCTTCAGGTTTTTAGAAGTTATTTCTGTCTTTTCTGTTTTGTGTGACAAGTCTCATACAAGTGCAACGTTTCCAAAAGCAAATACAACTAACTCAGTGACACTGAATATGCATGACAAGACATTGACATTTTGTCAGAAGAGTGTAACCCCAACTCGTAAAGTGGCTTCAAGCATTCATGTGGGATGCTGTGCATCACTAAAGCTCTCCTTCTTAACAATGATAAGTGACATGTCACATACATCAGGCAGACAGTTTGAGAAAAGCCTCTATGGGGAAAAGTATTCCAGAAATTTTGTGGCCATTGCCCTGTAACAAAGGGCAAACATGAGGTCACTTTTATGAACATTGGTACTTTTTTTAGTCAACTGAGAGTACATGAGGAGCTTCTTTAGAGGACATCTCACGCTAAACTAGCCAACCAAAAACACCTTGAGAAACAGCAGTGTTTTGACTAGCATTTGCTACTTTACAGAAATCTGTCAAATCCAGTGTAAATTGCATTAATATAAGTGGCCACAGTGTTATGATAAATACATTTTTGAAATGTGAAATTTTAATTCACACAAGCTCAATATAGAATTGCAGTACAAAATCCTGAATAATAGAAAACCAAAATGTAAGGTAGACGTATTTGGTGTATAAAAATTACAGTATCAACCTGTTCAAATGGTCCAACCATTACAGAACATCATTGCTGAACATTGTCAGTAAGAAATACTTCAAGAAAATACAGGAGCTTTAAAAGCCAGACACTAAGATAATGACATATATATATAACCAATACTGAGTTGTAGCAGGTGGTATAAAATTCCCACTGCGAATCAGCACTTCTCTGTAAAAAATCTCCAATAGACATTAGAAAGTAAGAGAAAAAGATCAGAAAAAAACATACATAATGTGAATGAATACCATTTTACAAAAGGAAGGAGTTAAAAATTTAATTTCAAAAAACAGGTTACATAAAGATGAGGCATGTTTTATGGCAAACTACAAAGTGTAACATTGTCCTATGGCTTGATACTTTTTTTTTAAATTATTTTTTCTTAAGGCAAATAGTCAAGCTGAAAAAGTAGCATCTGCATATGTATGTAGAAATTCAGTAGTCAAAACAGATTTTAAAAAGAAAGTATGCCTACTGATAGTTGAGGTATTTCCTGGAAGTGGAGTCTGCTACATGCTGGGACACACAGAACTCCATATTAGCATTCTGAAATGTCCTCTGAATCACAGAATCACAGACTCACAGATTCATTTAGGTTGGAAAAGACCTCCAAGATCACTGAGTCCAACCTCTGAGTGATCACTACCTTACCAATGAGGCCATAACACTAAGTGCCATGTCCAGTCATTTATTGAACACCTCCAGGGATGGTGACTCCATCACCTCGCTGGGCAATCCATTCCAATGTTTAACAACCCTTACCATGAAGAAATTTCTAATGATGTCCAACCTCCCCTGGTGAAGCCTGAGGCTACGTCCTCTAGTCCTGTTGCTAGTTTCCTGGGAGAAGAGACCAAACCCCAGCCGGCTTGTCTTCTCCAGGCTAAACAACCCCAGCTCCCTCAGCCTCTTCTCATAGGACTTACTCCCTAGACCCTTCACCATCTTTTGTTACTCTTTTCTGGACATACTCTAGCCTTCTCATCCTCTTTGTGGCCTCCTCTGCATTCACTGAAACTATCCACATCCTTCTGATATTGGAGGGCCCAAAGCTGGAAGCAGTACTCCAGGTGGGCTCTCACCAGAGCAGAATAGGACAGAATCACTTCCTTCAACCTGCTGGCCATGCAGCTTTTGATGTAGCCCAGGACATGGCTGGCTTTTGGTCTGCAAACACACGTTGTGTGGTCATGTTCAGCTTCTCATCCGCCAACATCCCCAAGTCTTTCTCCTCAAGGCTACTCTTAATCCATTCTCTGATCAGACTGTACTTGTGCTTGGGATTGCCCTGACCTACATGCAGAACTTTGCACTTGGCCTTGTTTAACTTCATGACGTTCACACAGGCCCATCTCTCAAGTGTGTCAAGGTCCCTCTAGATATATGGCCCAAATTGCACTGTTTTCTGCACAGATCCAGTGAAAAATTGTCTTTCTCCAAAAATACTTCATACTTTGAGCACTCTCTCTGAAAAGGGAGACTGGCAGAGAGAGATCTGCACATTCTGATGTGACAGAGAGATCAAATCCCTGGGCAGCTCTGCCCCACTCCTTAGCCCTTTGTGGTATCTTCAAACAGAGACTTGTCCTGTCTTTGGGCGTGTGGTTGAATTAATCCTCATACATTTTAGGTATCAAGTTTCAGGGACTCAGACAGTGTTAGGAGAGGGTTTCTGCCAGTAGTCAGTGTTTCCCATTCTCATTAGCTGTCAAGAGGCTGAACCAGGCTCCACACACAAAGAGAACTTGCTCAGGAATGATACCACTGATACCAAGTGAATTTACAGAGCGCTGTCATGGTTTAGGAATGGTATTCCCCACTTTAGAGTTCCCACTGGAGCACTCCAAACCGTGTGCCACTCACCCCTCCCTCTCCCTCCCCTCCCCCTTGCAGTGAGCTGGAGAGGAGAATTGGGGCACAAAAAGTAAAGATCACAGGTTGAAATAAGAACAATTTACTGGAAACACCAGTGAATTAGGACAATGAACAGTAACAGCAACAATATTAATGACAGAGTATATGAGGAAAAAAACCTGAAAAATTCCCATGTAAGTGCTCCCCATGGAAACCCCCAACAACAACTGATCTCTCCCTCCACCACCTACCTGACCAGGAAGCCACCTCTTCTCACAGCCCTGTAAAATGATGTGAGGTGGTATAGAATAACCTATGGGTTCTGGCCATGCTCCCTTTTGGCTGCTGCAAAAATTAACCTTGTCCTGGTTGGAACCAGGAGAGAGGCCTAATAATCCATATACTGTGAATACTGATAATCCAAAGTAGAGTTTGCCCACTTTCCTTCTAGACAATGTGCTTGTGTATTTGCATTAAGACACTGTTGGTAATAAAAAGAAAAACACTGTAAAGTTTTTGGGGGTTATCTAATGAAATTGTTTTTTTGAAATAGGTCTGGCAGCTATATCTTACAAATGAAAGCAAAAGAGATAGATTATTCAGAGAAGTTAAACAGTATCATTCCTGTCCATTAATGATAAAATGCATGAATGTAATTGAATAAAAGGTTATTTCTCCAAACCTGTTCCTTAAAACATGCACCAGAGGAGGAAAAGGCCAGGAAAGGTTTTTCCTGCTACTGAATGAGATTCTAAATAACAGATGCTCCTGCCAACTTAAAGGCTGAATTCTCCTCTCTGTTGCTCACTGTACTAGTTCTTTTAACTGTGGTTTCTTAACATGACTAAGATTTTTTTCACATGGATAAGAGAAATTCTGAACTCCAAAAGACTGAGAGACAAAACATCTGTTAAGAAGACCTGAGAGAGAAATATCACTTTATATGGTTGTTAAATATTTTAAAACAGTACATTCTTCTCAAGCTATGAACAGCTGGACAATTTATGGTGAGATGGGCAAAGACAGCATCAACTCAGTAAATGCCAGATGCTTTGCTGTAGCTGCCTACATTAAGTGGTTTTCACTTCAGCACAAAAGCATGAATATGAATAGTTATTATAGAGTACCTGACACATGGGATGAGTCTTCATTTGATCTTGTTTTACTATAAGTTACATGATTATAACCAAAATAATGTAAGAATTTAGCAAAATTTCCATCACCTTCAGACAAATCATTCACTATGTCAGGGCAAATACACTTAAATTACTCCAGAGCTAATCAGAAATTTAAAAATTAGTCAGAAATTTGGTGAAATCACAATTAAATTCAAAACAAAACCAACTATCTGGAAAATCACAGAGACCCCGTCTGCATGGTGTCTAGAGAAGGAAACTATATCTTAATAAGAAGTGTTTTCAATACATTGATAAAGCAATAAGCACAGCATTTATGGAATGGTTTAAATAAGCCTTTGGAAAGTTCCAGTATGGGAATTACTGCAGAAACTAAATAGCTGCTGCCCAAGACCTACAGTATTCAATATTCATTAATTAACAGGAAAATACATAAATAGTAATATAATGAAATTTTCAGTTGACAAAATTAGATAAAGAATTAAGGATCAGAAGGGGCTGTGATACATTGAATTTAAAAGCTGAAAACAGACAGCATGATGACAAAGACAATTTAGTGTTAATAAATACAATGTAATATATAGTGGAGGGAAAATATTAAAGAATAATTTATCTCTAAACTGCGTAATTCATGAAAGGACCTCAGTAGTACTGCAGACAAGTCTGTAAAGAACTTTCTTCCATATATAAATGTATTAGGAAAAATGCATACAGCATTTTAAAGCTATTGAATAAATCAAAAATGCATTTTGCCTAGAGTGTTGTGTACAAAATCCTTGCATGATAATGTGGCACTGGAGCGGGCCAGGAAAAAGCAACAAAATCAAAGAGAAATAGGAAAGATTCAAGATTCCCTTTGAGGTTAATTAGTGCGATCATGATAAGATTGAAGATCTCAAATCTAAATCAAGGGCTCTTTAGAAATAACACAGAGGAACTGAATATCTTTATGAAAAAGCAGTTTTCATAGCCCAAATTTTCATAATTTATTGTAAATTTAGAAAGACAATTAAACTTCATCTGTCAGGATGGAACCAATTGGTTCTTATAAGAAAATAAAGGGAGAATTTATAGAAGAAATCAATTCTATGATGGTATTTAGACTAAATATCTGTTCCTAGCCACGGGTGGGTCATAAAGCAACATGGAATGGACTATTGTTGAGCAGGAAACAGTGTTTTCATAGTGCCACAGTTTTGTGACCTTTCCATCACTGGAAATTTACCTTTATTTTCCCACCTTACATAAAGAAAACAAGAACATGGTTTGTAATGATTTCTTTACCCATTTCCAAAATCTAAAATACAATAATGCTCACTTCTGGTTTCTGGAATAGTTGTCAATCTGGATTTATGATCCCTGAAAATGGTATGTGTATTCTTGATAAATATATTTTGCTCTGTATCATGTCTATATTAACTGGAAGATCAGATTTGAATAGATGTAGGGAAGGCAGAGTGTGATTTAAGGCTGCTAATGTAATTCTCTTTGAATAGCTTTGTGCGTACAAATTCCTAATTCAAGAACTAGGTGACATCTCAACCCTTTTAGTAAAATGTTATGTTTTCACAGTGCCCATTGCAGATACATGCAATGTTTTATTGGAATATCAGGTTGAGTTTTAGGGGACTTTAATTCTGTCTCCAGAGTTTGAACACTGATCACACAGCACAGCTTCCACTGGGGAACCAATTACCAATTTGAAGTTGTTTAAAGTGGGTTTAAAGTACCAGTTCTTTCACATTTTCTTTCCCATATTCCTTCCCACAAAACTCATACTATGGGATTTGGAGGTGGAATTGCTGGATGATTCGGTCTTGTAATTCCCCATGTTAGGCAGAGTCTTAGAAACGCGAATATAACTTCAAATGTACTTTTACTACTTATTTATGTATTTTTTTAAGACTAAAAGTTTTAATAGTAAAAATGCACATATTTCTGTTGAACTGATGATGCTTCATAACCTTTCTCCATACTTCCCTTGCCCCTTCATGCCTTCCCATTTCAGTCTATCCACTTCCTTCATTGTTGATTTTGAAATATTCACTCTGTGACTATCTCCCAGTACTGATGTCTAGGAGGGAGGATGACCATAATTGAAGTTACATGAGAGAATACAGAAAGTTAAAATTTGCCCTCATCAATAACACAGCTGGGTGTCTGTGAGGAAACACTTCAGTTTTCCTCATCTGGCAAAGAAATGTTTTCCTATGTTGCATAACGTATATATGATTTGAGATATGTACACAAAAGGCTCATATATAGGCATTTGAACTTGTTTTGCTGATATTAACTATTATTAGCTTCAGTTGTGAAAACACAGTATTTTTGTTTCTATTTCAGTTGCAGTGAAAAAGGAGGGGGAGAAGAAAGGTAAATCAATATTTTCCCCTGACTGACTTTCAGGCTGTGACTGCTGTGAGAAATGTTTCCTTCGTTCAGTGATACCATTGTGATGACATACAGCATTGCAATGACATACACCACCTCGTGTGCCACCATCAGCCGACTTTATCCGCTCCTACTGTGATAACACAGTTGTCATTTCCAGTATTGCAACTCCTTGTTAAAACAGGCCAACACAGCCCGATATCAGACCCTTCATCATTCTGACTGGGAGGAAAATGAGAGGCCTTTGTTGTCGCGTTAGGATTTGTCAAAGAGAACAAAACTTGCAGTGCACCATGCATGCTGACCTGGCTGTTTGTTCTTTGCAGAAGCTGCTTTTCTCGGCCCATTTAATTTCCTCTTTTCAGATATGTATGGAGCTTGCACGTAACCTTTGCTGAAGCTGTTCTTTGATATTTTAACAGATTAGTGAAAAAATTTGCCCTACATCAGAGCCTAAAACACTACTTTTTTATGCTTAAAGATAAATACAATGTATTTATCAGACCCTAAATATCTATTTATAGTGTTGTCTTTAAGAGTAAGATTTGTTGTTTAATTTTTTTTTTTAATTTTCTGATTTTATTCAAACTGCAAAAATAATTAAATATTACCAGTAAGGTGATATTTTTCTTTAGGCTATTCAACTTTCTTGATTATGTGGTTTATAAATCCTATCTTGCTCACTAAACTGGGCAATGGGAACATTTCCAGAACATTTCCACAGATTTCATAGGATTATTTGAGATTTAGATTTGATTTAGTGAGAAAAAAAATTGTTCTTTATTACTGAAGTTTACTGATGTGAGGTGTTGGGGGGGGTGGGCATTGGGGGATGGGAGTCTTTTACCATTTCAAAAACATTTGGAAATTCTGTGATTCACATAAGTGAAGAATGGAGCCAACCTTTACTGTCTATACATGAAGACATTTTCAATCCTGCTAATTTATCATTTTTTCTTTATCCCTATACACAGCTGTTAACTGAACTGGAAAAAAAAATATAGTCTCAAATGTTTAATCAGCTCATGAGTGAAATCTTGGCTGTGTTGATGTTAGTGGCAAAAGTCCCATTCATCCACTGAAGCCAAAATTTCACCTCATGTCTTTAACAGAATAATAAAATTCATTTGGGTTATCAAAAATAACCATGCCTAATAGGTATCAAGCTGGATATTTTGTCCAAAGATTAATTTGCAACAACTGAGGCATGAAAGGTAGCACACGAAGCAGGGATCAGAAAATTGGCAGCTACGCTTACCGCCATTTCAGATATCAAAATGCATGCTATGTTCCAAAACATGGACTGTTACATCCTTAATGGAAAAAAAAGAGTAATGTAATTGTTAAGGGTGCTACTTCTGTCACCCTTGCCACAGATTATGGGCCCATTCATTTACAGAAAAACATCAAGAGAATTTGTTTTAAATACCTACTGCTTGCTCTTGGCTCATTTTTCACCAGTTAGGAATTTTTTTTTCTCCTTTCTCATCTTTCCCAACAAAAATGATTGAAAAATGCATTTTTAACGAACATTCTTTGAAATTAGATCAATTTTTCCATTTCATTTTCAGTTTTATATATTTTCTGCTTTAAAAAAATTCCTTTGATTTCTTAGTTGAAAGGATTCTACCAACATGTATATGTAGGATACTTTCAAGCCCCTGGCTCAGGATAGTTTGTATCTCAACCTGGTGGTTACCACCAACCTACTTCACAGAAACATGGAGGTGGGAACTGAAAGTCAGCTTTAGTCTTTTTTATATCATCACTCTATTTCCTTTTGAACTAAACCACCTTCCTCTGGTTTTCTGAGATCAAAACCAACATTGTCAGCAAGGAACGTAGTGATTCTAGTGGGAAAAAATGCTAGTCCAATGAAATTTTCCAGTTACCAAGGAAAACTGTTCCAGCGATGTCCTTCTCTTCATATCTTCCTCTGATATTCTCTTAGATATTCTCTAAACTGAATAACTGGAGAGAATTAATAAGGCCTCTTCCAAAAAATAATCATGTCATGCTTTAGCCTTCTCATCTAGCTTCCTCCTCTCTGCAGGCCCAACATGGAAAATATTGCGTGTTACTGGCTAACTCCTAATATGATCAGGTTTTATTTATTTCTCTTTATTCTGTTATCACAAGAAATTGCTCCAGGCTCCATGTGTATTCCTCTGACTGGCAATAAAAAAGGCTAGTGTTCGCTGGTTTCGCTTAAGGATACAGTATTTTTTGCACAGCTGCAAAAATAATAGAAGTAGCCAGGCAGTGGCTCTAAATCTACTGGCTCGTTATCCAAAATATATTGTGGTAGTAGCATGCACAGTTCAAATAGCACTTTACCATTTTTCATGTGAATCACACAGCACATAGACCCTCTACATGAAGCTTTCTCCAATTATTCTGCCTTATTCAAATACACATCCCTCATCTAGAAAAAAAAGAATAATGAGCAATCCAGTTACAAGCCATCACAAAAAGAGAAGAGAAGAAGATGGAATTATGCTTTCAGTCGATGGTACATTCTGTGCATAGCGTAAATCAAACATGAAGGAGTTTGAAAGAGACAGAAAAGAACAACATTTGGATGGAGAAAGATTATGTATTTCACTGATTTCTCCAAATTCTAGTGGTATTAAAAGGAACCTTAAGGCACAATTTATGCATGAAATTTAGGCATTCACTATTTCTATTTGAAAGGTTAGCTCTTTCAGACTTTGTGACCAAAGTCCTAGAAAATAGTCAACTTTAGCTTCCAGCATCATGTTACGCCTTCTTTCAGTGTGTGTGGGATAGAGGAGCTGTCAGAGAAATGTGTAAGTGTTGTCAGATCCAAAAGGGCAAGAGGTAACAAACCTTCGTATGAAGAAGGCACTTCCTAAATTTCCCAAGAGCAAATCTGGCTGCCAGTACACAAGAATTTTTAACTTTTGCTCATAATTTAAAGCACTGTAAATGAGGATTTGAGTGAATTAAAATAGACCCAAGTATTGGTGAAATAACATAAATCACATGATCTTCAGAGCATCTCCAGAAAACAATAGACAGAGCTGTAACACTTTGTAGTATTTCAGCATTTTTTCAGGTTTAATTGCCTTTTTTAAAAAGAAATAAATATTAATAATTATTTTTGTTTATATAAACCAACATATTATTTTTATATTTCAAAAATTTTTCATAATTACAGAGAGTTCCAAAAATCCTTTGTTTGGAATGAAGCTAGATTAGAGAAAATTTCAAGTTTTCCTAATTCTGCGTAAAATGGAATTTCTCATTTCAGTTTGTAGCTTGCATAACCTATTTATTTCTCACTGAAGAGCACATGGACTGAGTTGGGAATGTCAAGCAAGCAACCTTCACAAGCTTAGTAATTTCTCTTTCCAGGTCAGGAATTCTTGTCTTGAAGACTCCTTATGTCTATTGTTCTAGTGAAGCCAAACAGTATTCAATCATTGCATAATCTCTATGAGTTACTTTTTTGCATGAGTACATGTAACACTCTCACTGTTTAAAGTGAATCATGAACCTGAGTTGCCAGGAGGTTGGTTTAATAGTTTTCAGAAACAAACAAACAAAAAAAACCAACACACATTCATGTGACAAGTTTCATCAAAATAAATTGACAGGAGAGTGTACAGGATCCCATTTAGAGACCTTTTTGCAATAAACACAAACGGGTGTAAAAAAAGTACATATAATCTGAATGCAGCTGATATCAAACAAAAGGAGAAAAGGGGCAAGATATGTACATTCAAGCTCCAAACTATATATTTTTGTCAATCCAGTAAAGTACAACTTCTTTCAAGTATTCCTGGTAAATGTACCATATCCATGGCTTGGAAACTGCTGATCTGCATACAGAGTGTGGTATAAACTGGCCAAGCACAGCAGCATCCCTTTTCAATATATACAAAAATCGAGATGTTTTCCAAACTGAAGTAAAAAAGGGCTGTAGTGCATTTCAGAACTACTTAGCTTTTGAGTTGACCAGAAAAATTGGAAGTCAATAATCTTATTCATAAAGCAAATGGCAGCATGAGATTTTGGCTCAGCTGCAGATGCCACTGGTGCAACATGAATCACAGCTTCATTATGCTGTTTTTAATATGCATCAAAGAACAAGAAAGTGGATTACCTGATTCCATAACCTCTAAGTGTATTACACAGCCGCCTAATAGAATTTGTAGTCCTAATCAGAGGGGGAAAAAACCCATAAACAAACCAAAACAAAACTAAAACAAACCAAACCAATCAAATAAACAAAAAAACCTGCAACAGTATAAATACTTTTAAAACCATTTTCTTAAAATAGTGTCAAAAATTCTGTATTACATATGAGAAAATAACAAAAACAGCCACATGCTACTATCCTGTTGAAATAGTGCTATTTTGACTAGCTGAGGGTAGGCATCTCTCTTATGATGTAACAATCATTGAATTAGCCACAAGATGGAGCCCAAAGGATCTTCCAGATGGTAGTTAACATTGCCTGCCTGCATCAGATGGAGAACTAAATAAGAGTTTTACTGAATAATGGTTTTATTTAGTAAATAATAGTTTTACTGAAGAACACTTCACAGGAATCTTAAACTACAGACAATGTAAATCTTCTCCTGACTAAAAATATTTTTAATTTAATAGATGACTATCCACACATCAATGAACTTTGACTTTCCATGCTGAAGTAATAAACCCCCAGCATTTTCAAGGAATACTGATGACCAGAGAATTTATATGAAATATTAAAAGGGATCACTTATTCACATCAGAAATTCACTTGACCTCTGTTTACCTTGTCTCAACTATCTTGAGGGTTTAAATAATTTAT